>JAUMHQ010000046.1:6927618-7026222 GCA_032361165.1 Enteromius paludinosus
TGTCTGTCTGTCTGTCTGTCTATCTATCTATCTATCTATCTATCTATCTATCTATCTATCTATCTATCTATCTATCTGTTTATCTGTCTGCCTGTCTACAATAAATCACTGAACATTTAACATTTCTCAGAAACTATCATCTCTCTGAAATTGAAGTACATTTATGCATTTCAACTCATCAAGATAGGATTGTGGGATGTCACAGACAGTGAAGTTGCCTTGTTGTCCTCCCGCCTCTGTTTACTGCTTGCAAAGGTTGCGTTTTTCTTCTTTCGGACAGCGTTTGTCTTACCTGTTCTCTCCCTCTCTAGCACTTTCACTTTCTTTCCCGCTCTCTTTCTCTGTGGGTGGTTGTGTGGTGGCAGTAGGGGCTTGTTTGTTGTGGTGACAGAGAGGCGGCCCACTGATAAGAGCACCGTGGCAGCTGGTAGCCGTGGCGATGTGCGGTTAGTGAAAGGGCAAGAGTGCGGGGCGGTCAGGAAGCTGAAACGCTCCTGCAGTTGTCAGGCTGGTCTGTCTGGCCAGGCCCATGAAGCTTGGCTTTTACATGCCAATAAAGAGGGCCGTTTTGGGGGTGGGCTGGTAGCCAGGCAGCCTGAGAGAGAACAGTTAAAATAGGCACTTAAGGACTCCCTGCCCCCTCTCCTATCACGATGGGTTACGCCACCGTTCTCAGTCGTGTTCTAACAAGGCTTTTGACATAATTGAATACAGTTGCCCTGAGTAGATAAGCGTTTCGTGTGCCAGACACTATGCGTCTGAGAATTCTGGCTATGTGTGCACATGCAGAAACTGTATGTGTGTGTTTTATTAATTTGTGTGTGTGCTAATTCTGCTTGTGTGTGTCCACACGCTCACTGCCAGCTGGACGTGTGTGAGCTTATATCCTTCCTTTGATAGCCCACTCCTCTTCAGGGCTAATCAGAACAGATGCGCGAGCGCCCAGCATGAGTGATCGTGCAAATGCAGCAATCAGTAAACACTCGCTGAGTTAATGACACCAATCAATGGCCTTTTAAAACAGCTATTTGATAATTGCAATCATCAATGCCTCCTGTAGTATACATTACAAATGGGCCTCTCCTTTTCTTCTCTACTCCCTCCCTCTTTCTCTGTATCTCTTTCCCTCTTCCTTTTTACTCTTCCTTTCATTTTGTGATCATGGATCCATGGTCATATTATCCTGTCACCCAGTGTGGTGCTGTAATTGAACCATATGCATCTCAGGCTATCATTGAACCAGAGTTGTTAGCATTTTAGCACACTTGTATTTCAAAAATTATTTTATTGAAAAGAATTGAAAACACCCAAATACAAATGTGTACAAGTTTTAAAAGAAAACAACATTTAACTGAATTTATTGACTCACATGTTGTTTGAGACCACTTAAGACTAAGCCCTTATGGCTTAAAATATAAAAAAATATAAGCAAGTACACATTCAAGGTTGATACTTGTTTTTTTTTTTTTTAAACATAAAAATAAAATGCTTTATAAATATTAACGCTGTGCATGCAAGTAGACACACATTATAACTTAATTATTTTTAAAAATAAAAAAGCTTCAATAATTTCTGTTACTTGACCAGACGAACAAGTTAACACAAATTAAAGAGAAAATAAGAGGTTATTTTTTTTTATCAATTAAGTCTCAAACACAAAGTAAATCTCAACAGAGTTTGGGGGTTAAAAAATAAGATAACAAGTCTGAAGCAAGCCTCAATTTCATCTTATTTGTTTGAAGGGCTATTGATTCATTCACTTTTCTTTACTGTTCTTTCTTCCATTTTGTGTCCACTCAGTGTGAGCGATACAGTATCGGACAGAGAAGCCACAATGGTTACGAGTGATCTCATGCACCGAGTGCTCTTCCTGTCTGTGTTTTCTGCCGAGAGCGAGTTTATTTTTGTGACACATCAAAGAACACGGACGCTCTTTGACCGCGTCTCCTCCCGGGGGTGGTCAAAAATCTTCTTAAGCAGAGACCCCCTCCACTTCACCCCTATCAAAGCCCATAACTGGCCCCCCCTTTGGTCAGCCATTTTCAAGCAACGGCTGTGTGCCTGCAGGCCCGAGACCCTAACAATTTCAGCACTGCAGAGCCGAAAATTGTCGCCATTGAAAATGGAACCTAAAAGTGGCTAATCTGAACTACCTCTATATCGAGCCCCCCTCTTTCTGGGTATATGTGTGCTTTTGTGAGTTAAGCTGCGATTCACACCTGCTGCTGTGTAATCCTGTAGTCATGTTGGCCCCTAGCTCCTGTGCTCGCGCGGCTCTGCGGGTGCCATTTGGATACGGGCTGTCTAATACCACATCCCCACGGCAGAATGCACGGCATCCGCCTCTGGGAAAACGGGGGGGGGGGGGGCTGTCGAGCCTACGAATGGGGTCCGGAGGAGGAGGGGGTGGGCTTAGAGAGCAAAAGAGAGCAAATCTGTCACTTTTCCCAAAGCAGTCACCCCTGTGACCTCCATTCAAAGATATATTGATTTTCCAGTGCTCTGTCTAACAAGCGGCAGGCTGAGTGGGGTTTAGTGATAGTGGTCGTATGGCTTGGACACAGCGTGATGCTCTCTTCTAGAAGTTAAACACGTCTCCTTTCTGTTCTTTTTCTGCGGGGACATCAAACAAGTGCAAATAATCAAACGGCACCGGCTCTCCTTCTGCTCCCCCTTTGCAGATCTCTCCATATGAGACCATTTTTCTGCGCATATATGACAGTATGTTTGCTCCTCGTGTGGGGCCTTTTGCTTTAACTTTGCTCCTTTTTTGGGCCTGTGTGTGTCCAGTTTGCTTTGTGGGGCTTAGGAGGGCTCATGCAGGCCCTCCATGCATGACTCCTTTAACTTTTTGTTTACTGGTCTCCTATGAAACACACACAGAGCCTGGTGAGATGCAAAGATCTGTGAAGCAGAGAGGAGGGAAACAAAGCGACCATGTACAAACAAACAGTATCGGGGGAGAACGGCCTACGCATCTCAGAGCATGTCTATCCTTCAGTACATCAGCCTAAGCCATGAGAGAGAGAAAAAGAGATGGGGGGAAAGAGAAGATGGCTGTGTTCACACAGCAGTAGAACACAGATGTCACTCCAGTTTATAGAGTCTTATTTATGTTTGTTAACCCACTGTTTGTTCATAAACAGAAGTGACAGTCTTTGTTAACTGAATATGCCACATTTAGGTCTTCACGGCTCAACAATATATTTAAAATGTACAAAGCTACTTCTGAAAGTTGATGAAAAAGTAGGTCAGTCTGAGAAACACATCTGCTTATAAATGACCATGTGAACACAGCCAAAAGCAGATAGACATGTAGATAGAAAGTATAAGAGAAAGAGAGTGAACGTTTACTTGCAGCACCCGTGAAGAGAGGCTTGTTTTTGAGACAAGACTGTTTGTTCAGTCAGGCTCCAACAAACCTGCCACCAATGGCTTGCCGAGCTGGGGTGAACACAGAGGAATGTTTCACTTCGTTTTCTCAGATGTGTTTGTATTTCACGGAATGATGCACAAAGAAATACAAGATTTGTTTTTTGCTTTGCCAGAAAGACAGTTTTATTTTTCTTCTTGTTTTTTTTTCCCTTGGTAGATTTTCAGGCAATCTGTTCCAAAGTGTTACGACTCCAGCTGAATTCTCATAATGACCACGCGAGGCTGTTTGCATCAGCAGCGGATGTAGACGGTGACATATACCGTGTGAATAGCAGAAGGCCCTGTAAAGTGGAGGTTTTAAAACTGCCTGCCTTTGCGGCAATGTCACAGTAACAACTGGAGAGATGTTATGAGCCCGCTCCAGTGGCAGGTGTCTGGGGAGAAACGGCCTCATGCAGAAACCTGGTGTTATGTCCGTGGTAACAGGGCAATTGATGGGGTCGGGGCAGACGCCCTGGTGGGCCAGGATGTCTGCGTTCCTTAGGCAGATTGCATGGTGGGCAATGTTTCGGTGGGGGTTCTGGGTTTGCTGTGCGCTGTAATGGCAGGGCGTGGAGCACAGGGAGAGGTTTACCTGAGGTTGTGAGAACAGCACTGACATGACCCTCACCCCAAGCCACATTCCGCTGAAAGGTGTTGAGAGGGGTAAAAATCATGAAAGAAAAATGAAAACTATTTACTGTACATATAACTGTTTCTGAGGTTTCAACTCAGAGTAAAATTAATGTCAGATTGGAGTCATGGCTTAATTATTTAGGGTGCTCGTGAGTAATGTGAGTTTGAATGTGGCTTGCAACGACTGCCAGTATTCCAACATCTATAACAAAAAAAAAATTATATATATATATGAAATTGTCAAAAATCAAGTTTTACCATGGTTTTATTGTGTTTTTGTAGTTTTTTTTTTCAACTAGTCAAAATAACCCAACTGCTGATTGATTGAGATTAATTGGAATGCACAATGAAAAACACGATTTCTGAGAAAAAAAAACACGATTTCTGGGACGTTATCTGTTTTTGTGAATATATATATATATATATATATAGTATATATCTATCGTCTACTTAGTGTAAATTTAAAGCCTTTATTGAATGCATTTATTGGACTGTGTGTGCTACTGCATTCACCCTCGAGGGTCTTTTCTAGCCCTTATACCTGTTGTAGCATGCTCTGCTGCTGTGTTAATAATATTCTGTCGATACAGCGGCATGATGAGCCGGCTGTCTGGTTTGGGCTGTTCTACATCCATCATCCCCGCTTCCAGCCTCTACCCGTCAATATCGGGGCCCAATGCTAATGGTGGCATTTAACCAGCGGACCTGACAAATTAACCACCGCCCGTCTACAAGGGTTAAATATTCATCATCCCAGCTTTAACCAGTCCTAGCCCCCCTCGCTGTGCACCTACGGAGCGGTCACACGAGCACAGAGCCCTTAGCACTACATCACTCACATGTGCCCTAAACAAGGCCCAGAGCACCAGCAGGGAACTGAGGTTAAACATACTGTCCTCTTATGGCCAGGAGCTGTGAAAAATGGTGACAGACTTATTTATATTATTTTTTTAAGCCTGCTACATTCTTACCGGCGAGCGGACAGGCGGCATCTCCTTCCTGTTCTCTGAAGCTCGCACACTTATGTTGGGGGTTTGTTACAATCAAAGCGTCCCATCGCCCTATACCTCTCCGGCTGGGCTCACACAACAGCTTGTTGTGTGTATGTGCATCTGTCTGTCTGTGCGAGTGTATATGTGTGTGCTAAGCATGAAAGAGTCCCTGGTTTCTACTGTCCACCCCTCCCCTCCACTGATCCTTATGTCTCCCCCCCTTTCTCTGTGTCTCTTATTCAGCCTGTCCATCAGTGGCCTCATAAATAATTCATTGCACTCTCCCTGATGTCTTGTCACCTTCCCTTCTCATTCGCCACCTTGGCTCCCTCCTCTCACTTCCCCTGTGCTGTCCTCAGTGTAGCGGAACACCCCGGGAGCCAGCGAGGCCTGGACCACACACACCCTCTCTCTCTGTCTCTCTCATCCCTGACTCCTCCTTCTTCCCCTGTCCCAGTCAATGGTCATTCAATCAGAAATGGCTTCCTTTAGTGTGCTCCATTTGTGGGTCGCATTTGTAGCCCAGCAATTAAAAGCATGTTCTTTTAAACAGTCTTCTACCTTTAAGATTCATGCACTCTGTACTGAGGCCTTGACTCAAAACTGAGACACATTATTAGAGCCCTGAGCTCTATTTCCTATTAAAAAATGTAGGGATTTAGCTACCAACAATTCATAATAGTTGACTAATTGACTAATAATTCAGCAACCACCTTTTTTTATTGGTATATATTTGTATCATGCTATCATTAAAAAATCTGGGGTCACTGAGTTTTTTATTTTTTAAGTTTTAAATTCACCAAGTCTGCATTTATTTATCAACTGCAGTAAATCTGTAATATTGTGAGACATTACTCCATCTCAAACTAATAATAACCTGCTGGCATATATTCTAAAATGTAATGTATTCCTGTGATGGCAAAGCTGCATTTTATTCCCTTCATCAAATCATTCTAGTATGCTGATTTGGAGCTCATAAACATTTCTTAATATAAATTTTTTAAGCCACATTTTTTCTTTTTTAAAAATATTCATTCAAAAATGACTGACTTAAAAAAACCACCTCTAAACTCAGTGAATGAGGTTAATATCGCTTCTCAGTGGTAGGTCAGGGAGTTGATTTGGTTAATCAACCACCAGTTGCATGGCGCGTAACCACAAACCTCTTAAACAGAGACGTCACTTACCCATAGAGCCCAGCTCCGATGTAGCATAACCACAATAGCAAACCCTTCTGTTTAAATGGGGCTGAAAACACAGCGCCTTATGGTTTGCCTTGCAGGTCTCTCATTGCTATTCCTCCCTGCATCCCTCCGTAATTAACGACTAAATTGTATGTGCACAAAAGAAACTAAAAAGATGAGCAGCTTAGAAAAGTGAAATAACGGTGCCATTACAATATATTAATCATGTAGCTTTGAGGGCAATACAAATAACATCACAAAGGAAGAAAAAACAAAACTATGACAAATTGGTTTTCCTTCATGGAGCTTGTTTAACGTTCAGGGAATTGCTGATATCGAGGCCCGATTACAATCATCAGAGAACTGTGCGCTTTTTCATGCATGCTGCGTGCGAGCGTGTGTTTGATTTTGGTGTGTGTGTGTGCATTATTCACAGAAGAGAAGGATTCAGCCGTGTTTGTAGGCGTGAGTAGCAGCCCTTCTGAGACTCGCGCGGTCCTATAGACCATCTCTCTCACGCTCGCCCTGACAGGGCCTGTCTGCAGCACTCAGGCCCTGATCAGGCAGAGCGATTAATACGTTTTAAAAAATGTCCCCTCCACTCTCGCAGCCAGCCACACAACTGCTACTCTTTATTCTGCCAGCCGTCTCCACGCGCTCTGCAGCATCAGCAGCGGCAGAGCGGCCCATGAGAAGCAGATCAATCAGGCAGCCTGCTGATGAATTAAAGCCTTTAGCAGTCGGGAGGGACGAAGCTGAAACTTGGCTGAACTGCACACACACTGCTTATGTACCTCCAAAAACACCTTTGTGGGTAATTTTTTTAGCCAATCATACCACAGCATATATATAAAGTGAGCTGTGAGGGCTTAGAAATCGAAAAAGAACGTAGAGTGAATAAAGATGAGTCATACAGTGCGGAACGTCTGGTGTTGACATTCTACTTAGTTCTTTTTTTATTCCTGTCAATCGGTCTAGCTTTCAATTCACTTTGTTACTAGTCCTCCTCTGCCAAATTATCTCTCTCTTTCTCTCCCCGTCCTGTGATAAATTAATTTTAACAGTGACAGCTTGGTTACAGAGCCGCCCGCCTTGTTTCGGGGTAATTCTGGCGACAGCTTTAAGACTTGTTGTATTTAAGGTGGCCTGTAATTACATGGCTTTAGCATATGTAGCGCGAAAGATATGATTCATCTGCCAAGTGGGAGCTGGCGAGAGTGGGAGCGAGTGAGTGAGAAAGAGAGATACGGTTCAGCAAATAAAAAAAGAGCGGCGTGTTGCTACGAAATGTCCCCCTTATTATGTCTCATTAAAGCCAAGACCGCAATAAGGCAATACGGCCCATGAATAAGATCTATGATCGGTGTGCTAAAAGCCACTGAAAAGGAAAGGCTGATATCTCCTAGGCCGTAAGGGGGCTTTTGTGTGTGTGTGGGTGTGCTGCCCATAGAAAGCCAGAGTAAAAATGTGCTGCTTTTTTTCCAGCTATAACCCTGTGGTGTGTCTGAGCGATAGCAGATAGCAGCGAAGCCCCTCTGCGCTAATTAGAGGAGCTTTTAACGAGGACAAAAAGATCTGTAGTGTGGGGGAAACTGACAGGCCGCGTTAATCCCAACCCTATTGTCAGAGCTACAGGAAAGCCGTGTTGGACAATCACCCAGGGAGAGCGTGATAAATCCGACGCAGGGCCCTGGCTACCTCCCCACACTCAGGCTAATGGGTTATGAGCTACTGCGCTAGCGCTAGTGTTTCACACGCACAAATCAACAACGGTTCCGTGTTAACGCAAACATGCCGCGTGAATGCACATAATCACATGCGTACGCTCCTTCGCTCCGACACCGACGTGATCATTAGTGGTAATTATCCTGAGTGCTAAATTACTACCTGCAGTTAGTGCTTGATTATTGTGAAGGAGAGCACTAATCTATAAGCGCGGAGTTAGCGGCGGTATGGAGTGCCACTGCTAGCCCTTCAAACGCCTATATCGGTAAATTAGAGTAATAAGATGCTATTAGGTCTTAATGAGACCACAATGTAATTTACAGTGTGTTGAGCTCTAATCTGCACTTCACATATGATGTCAGGAGATTAGGAGGGGAATATCATGCTGTTTGTGGACTGCGTAACTTAATACATTTATATATTGGAGAAAAGGTATTGTCAGGGAACCAATTTTTATGAAATTCTTTTGTGGTAATGTACACATTGTGGTTAGCGTCACTATATCAACCTGATAAGTTTACCCAAAAATGAAACTCGCTCCAAACCTGTCCGACTGACTGATGATGTTTTGAAAAGTCCATACAATGAAAGTCAAGGGGTTCAGAACAACACTGGACCCCACTGACTTTTATTGTATAGATTAAAATTAATTTAGATTTTTTTATTAAATTAAATTAAATATATAATTATATGTACGTACACACAAACGTATGTATTGTACATGCATTTTGCTTTCTACAGAAGAAACGAAGCAATAGAGGTTTGGACATGAATGTTAAAATAATTGGTTATCTATCTCTTTAAGGATGGAAATAAATGCATTTTGCTTTCTAGGTGACTTTTAACACCTCTTACAGCTGTTCTCGCACAGATGAGCAGCGTGAACACTTCAAACTCAAAGTAAGGTTCTGCTTGAGTGAGTAAATGACTAGCTGTGGCCTATTGACTATTTGCACAATGAAGTCCAGGTCAGTGTCCAGTAGATTAGAGAACAGGGAGTGCTGAAGTATCTGCACCTCCTCAGCTCTGATAAATAACTCGCCATCCATATGATTCACTAGGGTGGCCTCCTGCCGATTGGTAATTTGCTGAAATTAAAACTTAATCAAGCATACTGCAGGACTGCTTGTGAATAATTTAGAAAGGATGTGAGGGAGAGCCAGGCACCAGGGACAAGAGATTGGGGAAGTGAGAGAGAGCAATAAGAACATAAGGAGGAAGAGAGTTTAAGCTGAGGAGAAAACCAGTTTTATTTTGTGGGGTAATTTTTCCTCCCATTGGAAATTATACCACAATGATCTCATAACTGGAGATTTTATAGCAAGAGCTCTTATCCAAGCATTTGTATTTTTGGGAGGGGCGTCATCTCTCGCCTTAACTCTAACAATCCGCAGGATTCATCTAAGTCAAACAATTTTCATCTGCAATTACTGTACCTGAATAACTTTTAATACCTTATTTCAGTTGTATCTTCTTTGATTAATTCCTTAGCTCTGCAAGTGTTTCATTAATGCAAAAGCCATTAGTCATGTGTAATGAAACACATATTTGCGCAATTTTAACAAATGGAATTTTTAATCGGGCGATGATGGGATATTTTAAGTAAACACTATTTGTCTTTTAGTCCCAGCCAGGCTTTGGCAGGTTGACTTTCCCTCATATTGACCCAACATAAAGGTATCTTCAATCAGATTCAAATTTACAGGCATGACTAAAGATTAAAGGAAATCATCAAATTAATAAGAAAAGGAAAATAACCAAAACTTATAAATAAAGACAATTTCTCAAGGTGTATTTAGTAATTTCTCATTAAAAGTGTTTATATTTATTTATTTTATTAAAACGCTAAATTAAGTAGGCTGATTTGTATATTACAATGTTCATTGCACCATTAATCGATTAATTGATTTCTGGGTGACACTAGAGCGGCTGTCACTGTATCTGTTTTAGCACATTCATCTAGTCCTGGAAGTGCTTTCTTTATTCCACACTTTTAAAGATAATGAGTAAAAAATTGTGTCTTGTAACTGGGGCAGTACCAACCTGTTGTTGGGCCGCTCTGCAAGAATGAACTGCAGGTCCAGACGTGAGTGTGAGAGCCGGGAGGCCTCTCTAATGGAAATGAAGCTGCTCTGAGGCGCTTTGCCTTTGTTGCATTCCGCAGACTCACATTTTATTAAGTACCCTTTAGAGAGAGAGAGAAACACAAGAGGCGAAAAGTCACCCTGCTGCATGTTAATTAGCCCGCTGGAAGTCTGACAGAAGAGAGGGGAGTTTGTTAAAGGAGAGAAGGGAGACTTTCTCGAGCCCACTCAAAGAGGAGGAGAAAACTTTGCTCGCAAACAAAACACCGCTTTCCTCTGGTCCTCTTTCAGAGGAGATGGAGAGAATAGGGAAGAGAACCGGTTACCTCACTGCGCCTTGTAAGACACCATCACCCTGTGCACACGGTTCTCTCACCTCACATGCCATCTAAATTATGTCACGTCTCTGTAATGTGTGAGAGATGACACATTAGGAGACATTATGGATGGTGCTTAAGTTGTTAGTAGGCACACATGGAGCTCCACAGAGAGCTCAGAAGATCTATCTGTCTATTTGTCTGTGTGTCTATCTATCTGTTTTCAAAATTAAGTATTAAAAATTCAATAATAATAATATTGGTGCTGTCAGACGATTAAACATGATTAATCGCATCACAAAATAAGATTTTCTTTACATAATATATGTATGTTTATATTAAAACACACACGTAGAATATATATTTTGAAAGTATTTACATGTAAATGCATTTATACATTTACTTTCTTATATTTGATATGATATCTAAACATATTTAATATATAAACATAACATATTTTAATTAAATATATGCATGCATGTGTTTGTATTTATATATACCTAATAAATATACACAGTACATACAAATATATTATGTAAAGAAAAACTTTTATTTTGGATGCGATTAATCATTTGACAGCACTAATATATATATATATATATAAGCTCGTCAGATTATTCTACAAATATTTTATTTCCCAAAAACCAGTGCAGAAAGAGGTCTGATAGACTGAACATTGAAATTTTTGGACAGAGTGTGAGAAACCTTGTTATGATGGCGCTGTACGGCAGGGCAAGGTCATGGTAGTGCTTGGGTGAGAATGTTGGAGCGTGTGTGTGAGGTTTGCATGCATGTCTGCGTGTGTAGTTGTTGTGGGGTGAGGTAGCGGGTGGGGGGTTTGTAGTCTAAAAGGCTGAAAGAGAGCATGTTGACTGCTCAATGGCACCACCCAGCCTGCCGTGAAATCAGAGAGTCCTGCCAACAACCAGGCTTGAACTACCCCCTGTCAGTGTGTGTGTGTGTGAGTGTGCTGGGAGGGGGGCAGTCATGCGGGTCAGACCTGATCCTTCGTTACCCCGTCTTGTCCGTTTTCTCTTTCGACTGCTGAAGATGTGTCCGCTGTGAGAATATGACAGGAGTGTTTGGGAGCGGTTTGCTAGTAGTTAAGAGTAGTTTGCCGACACGCTTTACTGATCAGGCCAAAAGGGTGCTTTAATCTGTTAATGGCAACTGTAGACCGCTTTTAAAACCCCCTACACACCCATCCATTAGGGGATGTTTTGTTTACCACTCTCCTCCGCTGTTTATTTTTCTCTCACACTTTCTCTTCCTACGCCCTCACGATGTACTAATGTGTCAAGGCCAGCACTTGTGAATATTTATAATAGGTATGACACATGAGCTTTTCTCTTTTTACCATGTTTTAGTTTTTTGCAATACTCCTGAATGCAGTAGATGTCCCGTTAAAGTAAAAGCCTGTGTGTATCAGTGCTTTTTAACGGTGAATAAGTGGGAGAATAAAGGTGGGAGGTCCTGTCATTTCTGGTGTGCACCAGGAGGAACCGAGATTCTGGGAGGTCAAGAGACTAGCCGTCAACCCTATTCTCCTCCTCCTCCCTTTCACCCCAAACCTAGGACACCCCTTCTTGGGTCACGCCGCAGGCTGATCTCTGCTCTCCTTCCTTTCTCACCTATTCACTACATTGTTATTGCTGAGAATTTAGTGCTAGGCAAACTCCCCCTGGTCAATAAGAGTCCTGTGCTCTTGCCTAACTGACTTCATCATGCAGCTCATCCTAGCAGAGAGAGATGAACCGCTGCATCATTACATTTAGAGCTAATGTCATCCCTTCAGTATCCACCACTGACATCAGCTGGGGTTAATCACCATCCAGAAATTCGTCTTTAGTTTATTAGCTGCTTCACCTATAGGTTAGATTCAACTCAACACTCTCATTGTGCCAAGCACTGTAATCCTTTAAGCTGTAAAAGGAGATGTGGTTCAGTATTAGAAGCTGGATAAAATATATTTAATATGTTAAATCTAACATTCATACAATTAAATGTTTTGTTAAATTGCTTGAAATGTATGTTTAATGTACGTTTCGCCTTTATCATTTATACTAGTTTTATTTTAGTTTTTAGTCATTTGAATCTTTTAATAATAAATTTTGATGTGTTTTTATGGGACTATTAATAAATCGCCTTTAAGTTTATCCTGTTTAATTATACAAAAGCGAACGGCCAGCAATCAGATCCTAAATTAAACCCTTGGTCGAAGCATATAAAAAGTTCATTCACGTTTTTAAAGGATGATTTTTTTGTCCTCTAGAGCAGTTGTCTCAGGCTACCCTGTGATTTAATGCCGTCCACAAACCTCTTAGCTGCAGAATTGGTGTCTTGAATTTAGCTTTACACAATAAAATACTGTCCGCAGTGTCTGTCCGCAATTAAGCTTCTTATGCCCCACTTTTAGTCATTAACCTTCTATGATGCTTTTTCGAATTGAGTCATAAAATTGTATTTTTAATGGGTACAAATCAAAGATGTTCCATGAGTTAATTTAATTAAACTGCCATGAATGTGTTCGGCACCCGTCCAAAATGTGAGGATAGCAATACTTTTGAAGTTGATTAAAATATGCAATATTTCACATTATTTTACTTTATGGAGAGAGAAGTAACTCATTGTCCCCGCTGAGCTCTATGCAGACACGTTTAATGAGTGATGCTTTTAGAGAAGTCTATTATTTTGCTTTAATGTCTAGTAATGTATACAAAGCTAATATGTGCTTAATTGACCAAAGAAACTTTAGCAGTTCTGATTTAACCAGGAGTCATTTTTCCAATGATAGTAATAATAATCCTATTTTTCAATTCTAACATTTTTTTTCTTATTCTTCTAATAGTGTATCAAATATAATTATTATAATAATTTTCCATTTGTTTAAATAATTTCTAATATGTTTTAATACTCTTTAGATAATGCTTTAACTAAACTGAGACGGGTTTAGTGTATTGATAGTGTTTTGCTTTGCCTCTTGCCTACCATGTGCCTTTATCGGAATAATTCTAGAATTAAAATAAGTATTAGCACTTTAGATTGAGCGCATGATTTAATTTACATGCAATTTCACGTCGATCACTTAAGGTGTTCTCTTCATTCATAAACAGTCATTAACATGAGATAATTAAGCTTGAGTAATTTTGTATCACAGGTCGTTTTAATTTTCTTTAAGGTTGTATGGTAACATGAATTCAAATTAGAATGAGCTTGATTTATTTTATTATTATCAACAATAATAACAATATTTTTGCCTCTGATAGTATTAGGAAGAATAAACCACAAGAATAAAAAAACACTAATGATAATTAAAATGAATGATTATAGTCACTTGTCAGCTTATTCAATCTGTATTACAGCCTGTGTAATCACTGTTATTTCACACATTTTACTAGCGTCTTGTGAATTAAATGGCATTTTGTTTATACGTTTATTCATCATTCTTCCAAGGTTAATTCCCAATTTCATAGTTTTTTGATATTTTAAAAGCTGTGTCGAGGCATCTCACCCCGTATAATTTGTCCTGTGAGGAACCACGAAGGGCTCCTTTTTCACATTTATTTGTTTATAGCCTTTTTAAGTTACTGATTGGTTTCTGTCCATTCAGCGCTGGATAAGGAAAAACACAGCGCTCAAAACACTCATCCATTTCAAATCACAGATGGTCTTTTGAATGGCTCAGTTCTCCTTTCTCCGTGTCCCACATTTTGCTCCTCGTTGTTTCTTTGTGTCTAACTTTCTCTTTCCATTGCCTTTGTAAAAGTGCCCCCTCCTGCTCATCTGCCCCTCTTTTCACCTCCGCCTCCTCCCGCCTTTATTCCTCCGCCTCCCTTTCTGCTGTCTGGTGCATCTGTAACCGCAAACAGCAGAAGATCAGCTGCGTATCACTAACACAAATAGGAAGCTGACTGGCCAAGTGTCAACATGTTCTCGTTGTATTTGAGGTACAAATATACTGTGTCTTGTTTTAGATTTAATTAAGTGAATGATAAACTGATTTACTTTGCTGAACATGGATGAATACCATTTAATAAATGTATTAGTAGTTAATTTTTTTCTAAACTAGTTTAATTTGACTACATTTTAGATTGACACAGACTGTCTTTGGTGAATGCAGGCACACATTCAATTTAAAAACATTAATAAACAACTAATGTTCATATAATTAAAATGTTAAATTGCTGCATTAATTTTTAAAAGTAAAATCAATTTAAATCAAATTTAAATCCAGCAATTCATAGCTCTTTTATTGTAAACTTTGAAACTATTTTAAATTATTTTAAATTGGATGTAAATCATATTACACACAAAAGAATGGTTTATTTATAGACTTGAAAAAAAAAAATCATTATCCATGTATTTTTATTGAAATTTTGTGACCTTTGCAAAAATATCAAAAACATTATTTAAAAATATTTGTTTATTGCAAAATAAATAACTATTTAGCTTAAGAGGCAGGCAAATGTGAATATGCCACTTTCTGGAAGCCTGCAGCTGTTTTTGCTATTTAATAAACGTGTCATCAGTGAGGAAAAAAAAGGCTGAGTTTTATACTAAAGCTTTGGATGTAGTTCGAAGACTTTCTCTCTCTCTCTTTGAAGGTGTAATAAACTCACGGACTGTCTCTTTCACTGGCAGGTTCTGGCTTACTTAAGTAGGCGAAGCCACCTCTCTTTTTTAAGTCCTATTGAATGTGGGCATTGTTGGGGAGTGTAGCCATGTTAATGTCTTGTACCGTAAAAATCGCTGCTTCCATGGCTATTAGGTGCGCTGGTGAAGTACAGGGCAAGCAGAGAAGAGCAGAAGCCGCACTACAAAAGCCAGCAGCGGCGGCTGCCGGCATCAAATGCTGCGATAATTGCATTGCTGTGAAGGGCTGGCCCTTTCTCCTCTCTCCATTTTTTTCCCCTTTTTTTTTGTGTGTGCGATTTGTCTCTTAAGCCGGCGTAACGTCTCGGACGGGGCTGCAGAATGTGGAAAGCAAATTGGAGGCAGAGCGTGAACAATGCAACATGGAACACTGCTGGGGTGTTCTTTAGTGAAAATCACCCCTGCTGGATGAAGAGAGAGAGAGAGGAGAGAGTGAGAAAGAGATTTAGAGAACGGGAGAAAATAAAAACAGAGTAAATAAGGAGGCAAAGAAAGAAAAACAGACGGAAATAAGACAAACTATTTACCCACTGCAGCATTCAGACGCTCAAGAGTTTCCTCTCAAAAGTGATCATTTTAAAGCACTTCAGACTAAACCACACAGACTTGCCGTGCCCTTTCGCCCTCTGTTTGTGTGGACAGCATTACAGTGACAGGAACAGACTTGCATTTTAGTGCCAAGCTTGTGGAGAAACCGTTTGTGATTGTGAATATATAGTTGACTGAAAGTAAACAGATTAGAGGAGAGGAAGCTTAACTGTTCAAGGCCCCTTTTTGATGTTTAAGAGCCTAATTTGATTTTTCACCTCCCATTGTTTCAGTGTTTTGCTCCTCTAATCCACTTTAAAGTGGAGGCAGCTTTCATCCTAGCGGGGGGGTTCAGGGAAGGAGGGTGTGAGGGAAAGAGTTGCTAGCTACCGTTTTCCTTCTCCTTCCCCAATGGGCTAGAAGAAAAAAAAAAAGTTTTTTTTTTTTGTTTTTTGTTTTTTTGTGAGGTAAAGGTAACCAACAACCCCCTCTGCCACTTTCCTCTCTTGTTTTTAAACACTCCAGTGTCTCAATAAAGCCCCCCTGGCCGCACAGCAATAGATGCCTATTAGACCCTGCTGCTGTATTAGAAAGGAAAGAAAGGGAGAAGGAGTGGGGGGGGTGCACAGAGACAGAGAAAGGGAAAGAAGGAGGTGGAAATTGCCAGCAGAAGTAGCAGTGAAATGACCAGCTTGGCGGTACTGGCTTAATGTGCCCTCCTCTGTGACCCTGAAAACGCACACACAAAACAGAGGACGGACATTATCCTCCCGCAGCCCTGAAAAGAGCTGCGATGAAGCCGACCCTTTGTGTTCCACGGCCCTATCCACACCATTGACTGCAGCATTTTCTTAAGTCTGTTCAAGGGGGAGAGAGAGAGAGAGAGAGTGAGAGAGAGAGAGAGAGTGGGCAAGAGAGTATTTGTGTCCAATTCTTATGAACCATCTGTGACTAAGTTTGTATTCATTGGACCAGCCAAACAGCTTTGTACATTGGTAGTACATTTGTTTTTATGTGGTTAGAAAAAAATGTTTTCCAATAAGGCAGTGTCTTGAAGTCCTTTTTCATTGTGCTGGTTTTAACTGACCTGATAATTGTGAAATTTAATTCAATTAGTTGCATATTGTTTATCTTTTGATATGTTTAGATGTTGCTAATGTAATGAGTCTAGTTAAGAAGTAGAATAATGGGTTTTCTATTTTTCTTTTCTTTGACATCAAAGACAAGCACACAAGCAACCAAAAATATACTGTGTGCTCAATAAATAGATTTTGTGCTCTGTGTCTGTATGTATTATATAGAAGAAAACAAAGAAGGATGAAAAAAGAGCCTGGTCCTTTGGGGACAAATGGCCATGTAACCTTCTCCCACTTCAGTCTCCTTTTCTCTATCCATTTGCCTCCCACAAATGTGTGTGTTTGTGCATTTTTTGCCCATGTATGCACATGTGTTTGTGTGTAACAAAGCAAGCTCAGCAGTACTCTGATAACTTTGCTCTGTACTCAAGGGAAAGCTGTGGGTGGAGGCCAGGGTATATATTGATATATATTACCACACAGTGTCACTTATTAATGGTGCTGTCTTTTTCTTTTAGAATCATAAGTACAAAAGAGAATTATAGAAAGATGCAAGATAAAATATATAGGAACGGATGAAAATAATGGAGGTAGGAAGAAAGGATGAGAGTATAAAGGAAGAAAAAAAAGGAAAAGAGGAAGAAAATAAGTGAAAAGTACAAAAGGAAAAAAGATGAAATTAAGAATATGGATAAACAAATTAAAGAAAAAAAAAGGAATGAATGAGAAGGAACAAATAATGAATTTAGAGAAAAAAGGTGGAAGAAGATAACTGGATGTAAGGAAAAAAATCGGAAGTACAGATGTAAGGAAAAGTAAAAAAAAAAAAAAATGAAATAAAGGTAGGAAAAAATAAAATTAAAAAGGAAGAAGGAAAGGAAGCAAGAATGAAGGAAAAGAAGAAGACAGAAAGATGTAGAAAAAAGTAGTAGCCCAGCAGCAGTGAGACAGTATCAGCCTGCTTGGCTGGGCAGACATCACAGTGCCAGAGACCTTATTGCTTTTAAGTGGCCACCAGGCAGAGTCTGCGGCTTGAGCCTGCTACCTTTCAAAGTCACTTAATCCCACTCCAGTGCCTCCGATAGCCCTAATGATCCACACAGGAGACTCTCCACACTGTGCACCTGAATGCTCGCTGCTTTGCAGCCATTCACACTGACTGCACTGTAACTGCGTCGGTGTGTGTGAGTGTGTGTACTCACACACAAAGCTCTCCTTTCCTGATCACTGGCCAAACGGCCTTGGGCCCACAGGAGACCCTCGTCTTAGCCAGCTGGCTCAAGCTTTGACTCTCACAAAAGTAAGAGTTCTGGAAAGACACCGTTTCCTTCAGTCATATCTAACAAGGGACAACTCACAGAGTACTTCCGATAAATAGTTTGGGTTAACACTCACTACACCTATGGAATTTTAGTGATGATCACTCAAGTAAATAATAATTTGAAGGTTAAACCGATTTAATCACTTTTTTCCGAGACCATGTGTTCAGGATTCAGAGAACTGTAACAGGTGGTGGTCCTCCTGCCTCCCCCCCTTACATCAAGTCCAGCTGGAGCGGTGCATGTGTGCGAGGGTGGCTGGGTGGATTTGGGGTGTGTATTGGGGTACTGATGCGAGCCGAGAGGAGGAGGGAGCGAGAGCTAGGCGGAGGTTGAAGAAACAAGGCCTTTTGGGTTGAGGGGCGTTTGTGGAAAGGGCAGAGGATGACATCATCCGGAAGGAGAATTTTTATACTCTTTCATCTCTCTGGGTGACCATGGGGGACTCATGAATTTAATACACAGGACAATTCATCCGGTATCTGTGAACTGAGTCGTGCCAGCCAAGCATGTTAAAATGCAGTCTGGAGAATACTCGGACACCTCGCCACTCATCCTCCTACCCGCTCGCATACCACTATCTCCCATACTTTAATAGCCATTTCCTTTTCAATTCAGTGCACACAATACAAACATCAGTCAGGTCCCCAAATGCCTGTCAGAGTCGCTGAAGTGCCAGGAACGGATGGAGGCAAATGAAAAAGAAAAGAGCGGCCGACGGTGACTTAGCACCCAGCTCTCGCCCTCCTGTCTGACGGCTGGAAAGAGAGGGAGAGAGAGGGTGATGGGCGCCGGTTTAACAATCTGCCTGCTTCGGGCCGTCCTGATGGAGCAAAAGTGTGTTCAGATTATAGGGCTTGGAGTAAGGGGGCGGGCCGCTTGAGAGGCACAGCCACTGACATGATGGAAGCCTAATGGCAATAATTGCCGGTGCTTTGACAGGGCCTATATGATAGCGCACAATAAACACCCTGTGTTTTTCAGGTCAAATTTACACCAAATTGCAGCGCTGAGCTGAAACCGGCTGTTTCACTGCCCTCCATTCGCTTGACGACATCTCACTCTCTGATTTACTCAATCAAAGCTGTCTTTTTTTATCCCAGATAAACAGAGCAGAGCCGGGGCTTTGGAAGGCTTGACAGGTGTAAAAAATGGGTAGTTAAACAGGATATCCCCCCCCCCACACACTTTTCATATTATTATTTTGGTTTCATTTGTCAGGAGTAAAAATGTCAAAGTTTTGTTTTTCTCAGCATGGAAGTTTGGCACCTTAATTGAAGACAAGGAATCAGAACCCAGGCACTATTCAATTAGACCACTTGTGCAACCTCCTTTCCCTTCACTCTAGACAAAACCACCCTCCTCTTCATTCCGTCTGTCCTCCTGAACCCTTAAGGCGCAGTGCACTTGTTATTTTAGAGAAGCTATGGAATTTGCCACAGCGCAGTTCTGTTCCTTCGAGTTTATACGAGGCCGCTTCTCAAGCCATCGACTTTTATATCATCACTTCCTGATAACTAAGAGTCTCCTTCAAGTGCCGGCGAGGGGAAAGAGATCTCAACTCAGGCGAGGATTAATCCCCTAACAGAGGTTCCACTCGTGAGTTCCCAGGCCAGGCTTTGGGGTTAGTGTGGACTCTGACCCCCTCCTTCAGAGATCCTAAGTGCTCCCCCTTCTCCTAGCCGAAGCCTCTGGACCCATGTTCCCAAACTGCCCTTACTTTGTTCTCTTTGTACAAGAAGTAATTGCATGGCATGGGGTGAAAAAAATCCAAGGGGGCCATAATGATTTTGAAAGGGAGAGGAGAGACACAGGAGGGGTACAAGGAAGAGCACTGGAAGACGAAGGTTCAGAAGGAGGAGGATGAGGGGGGGTTACATTATTAAAACAACAGACTACTCAAAAGGAGGCTATCCCTGCACCTGATCGACCAGCGTCATGTGTGCCAAAATGTTTCTTTCTGATCTCAGTTCAAAGACAGCAGGGAAGAGACTCAAAGCATTCAGAAGAGGGAGGGAAGAGGGGGGTTTGGATTGTTGGCTTACTACAAAAAGGCACATCCCTAGTCCCTGGAGTCCACAAATCATTCAAGCAAATACTGAGTAGTGGACATGCAGTGCTAAAGCTGGTCTTAAAGAAAGGCGAAAGGGATGCCCTGCTATTGAGCACAGGGACCCACGTGTTCAGCCAGGGCAAGTGAGTGCAGATGACAAAGTGGCCTTCAAGTGCACATCTGTCAACGTGATCGTGCATGGGTTGATATCATCGCATGATGTTTGGCTCCTTGTATACCCGTTCAGGTCCGTTTGGTGTCTCCGTATGTGTGTGTGAGCCAGGGTGCCGGTGGCTTGTCCTTGGGTTCCATACTTTATAGTATTGGAAACATTCTGTAGAGCCGCCTGAACAAAGCCTCCAGGGCTGATTGCCTTACCAGTAAAACTAATAGTCGAGGAGTTCTTACGCAGCTCCTGTGCTCCGGTAAGAAGCCAGCTGCTTTCAAAGGCTCAGCCGGCAGGCCTCACTGAAGACTGCTAGCTCCCACAAGCCTAAGAAACTCTTAAAGTTCAGCTCGAGGAATCTTAGAGGTTAGTGTTGAAAAGCTAAAGAGCTTGATGTACAGTCACAATGAAGATAATGGAATGAAGGCATTGGAAGTCTCCTGTGTTGTAAATAGATGTTTTTTCCCATACGTTTTTCTGTTTTTTTAGTCTTAAGTTGAGCAATCTGTCCCTGGATGCTGCAAGATTTGTTTAGCCAAAAGGGAAAAATAGCTGCATTTGTAAAAATTTATGTCCTGGTTTGGCGGAAGATACTGTAATGGAATGTTTTATGGCACACTCTCAGCCTCAATTTCCTCCTGCAGTATAGCAGGCTCGCTGAGGAGAATGCCCGGGCCGAACTGCAGCCATGTTTCCATTATGTCCCTGTGATGTGGCCGCAGTGTAATTGTAGTTTCGTGGTGACGCCATCACCACAACATGACAGCACCTCTCCAAACATTATGATCTGTATTTTTGAGAGGAGGGATGCAGTGAACTTTCCACCAACACTTTTGGCTGACTCACAAAGACACAAAGGATTAGGTCATCTCAGAAAGCAAACCAGGGGTTGCGTTTAATATTTTTTCCAATTAATGAACTCCAATTCTTTAGAAGTTTCCCATATTTCCAAAAATGACTGGAACAACTTATCTCCTGATTGTCTCCTTATTGACTCAGGTTGCTAAGGTTTTGTTTTCTGTTCTGGCTATGTTTGTTTGTATTTGGATTGGTCTTCTTTGACCCCTTGAGCACTTCCTGTTTGACCTGTCCCATCTGGGAAAGTCGTTTTAGCCTTTCCTTCCTCTGTGCTGCCCACTCTAATGAGTCGTGATGCCGTAGTAAATGGTCAGCCCCTAATGACCCATCGAGCCTGAGTCAGAGAGCAGACGCGGCACGACAAAGCAGACAGAACCTTGCACACCTACAGATAGATTCAACATTCTCTTTCTATGTGTCTCGCTGACTTTCTCTCTTTTGGACGTTGTCTTTGTCAGACTTTTTTTTTCTTTCATCATCCTTTGCCCCCCACTCTCTCTTTCCCTCACAGCCCTTGTTTATAAAGAGGGATTTATTGGTCTGTGTAGGGCTGTTAGGTGGTGGTGGGCTTCAGTGTTCAAGTGGTCTACTGGGGTAAGCTAGGGAACTGCTTGAATATACCTCAGTGGTCCGAGAGCTATCCTAGCAAAACCTGTCTCTTTACCTTGCCGCTTTAAAAAAAGGTTAGCATGAGGTCAAGAACAAGGTGTTTCTCTCAAGGAGGGGATGATCTGTAAATGTTTTTTTTTTTTAGAACAGATATCAGTCTATCCATTTAATTTGAGCTTTTTAAATGATAATGTTTGAATGTATTACCTTTGGGTTTTTGTTTTTGGTAATAATCCAATTTATTTAGATAAGGTGATGCAGAAATAGCTGAGTGTTTTATAGAGCCTGGTGTTGTTTCGGCTGGGTTGTAGCTTAGGCAAGGGCAGACAGACAGGTGTCTGGGGTTGGTAGTTAGTCAGGGTAATTAGCAGGCTGTGCTGAGCTGTAAACCTTCATTACTTTCCGGAAGAGCCAGCACTTTTATGAAGGACGGACGAGAGGACAGGGGAAGTGGGTGGGCTGAGATGAGCCCTCCCATCCCTGAAGCACGTCTGGAAATTTACACCATTTCACACAATAAGACACGAGCGATAGGAAATCAGAAAAAAACGTTTAGAAGGAAATATTTGTTTTCAGTTGTTGTCATTAAATTAATTTACCATTATGTTCCGGGTCTAATTGTAGGATCAGTGGATGAAAGAAAAGTAGTTTGGCAATAGAAAATGTAACAAAAAATGTAGTAAAACCTTTCTTTTCGGCTGAAATGAATTTTTACAGACATCCAGGTTATTGTTTAGCTACCATTTTAGCAAATTGCATTTGATTTCAAATCAAGTTCCACCCAACATCTCAGTGTTCTCACTGAATATTCAGTTTCTTTTGAAAATGCTTATTTTAATAGAAAGTTGTTTTAAAATATGACAGATTACATAGTTTTTAAAGCTTTATTACTTTTGGAACATTATCATTAGTGCTAGACTATGAAAATTGCTCAAGGGCTAGTTTATATTTAAAGATAATTAAGCTCGCATTTAAAATTCCTGCATCTCCAAACAAATACATCGTCATACCAGGAGTGTCTCCAGGACTACCCTGGAGCAAGTGAGTTCACAGCTGTGCTTACTCCTTTGTAAAGTGCAAATCTATTCACCCCTTCCAATAAGAACAGATAACAGCACTTAGCTTACCAGCATCCGTCTATTCATTCTCACCACTCTCCATCCTCACAATTCTTTTATGTGCCTGAGATCTTTAACACTGCCATGATCGATTTGCTTTATAACTGCAAAAGCCTGAGACCATAAAGAAAATTTGTTAGGTTTGTCAAAAAAAAATTCTATGTAAATTTAAAACAGAGGGCATACTAAAAAAACACAACAAATCAATGAAATTACAAAGTAAATGATCTGCTAAAATGTAATTTAAAAAGCGCTTTCACTTGTGATCTCATACTATTGGATCCCAATGTATATGTTTGTGCAAACATGCATATGCACATCACACACTACACCTCTATTTATTACTTGCATCAGGGGTCTTCAATATTTCATTTGAGCATGCTAATCGTATTACCTGACTTGACGTTTTGCAGATAGGGAGTAATAGGCACACAGATTTGCGGAATATTTGGCTGATGGTAATTTATGTGAGTGTCAGGATGTTTTAGAGCACTTACTAACGCAAGGAGTTAAACAAAGACTGATTATTTGTCTCTTTCTGTGTATGAGAGAGTGAAGGAGAGCAAGAGGATGTGTATATGACACCATCACAGAGATTGAGGGCAAACTGTGTGGTTTGTGCGTGTGTGCGAGAGAAGCTGTGTCGGCAAAAGAGAGAGATTGCTGATAAAGATCCGTGTTAACCCTGCGTAGCAGCAGACTGAATGGAGGGGAAAATTAGGCCTGATATAATACTCATGAACGGGACTCGTGCGGGGAGGGAGATGTGTGTCACCAGCGGTGCGCAGAGAACGTTTGAGGACTTGAAACTAAAATCCCTGCACTCACATTTCTGTCTGTTAGCCGTTCCACAGCCCTCTGTGAGGTTGTGTGATGAGATATATTTCTCAAGCTGCGTGTTATTAAAAACCATGTTCATTTCGGAATAATTTTTAATCCTGATTTTGGAGCTAAGCAACAACGAGCAGTGTGCTCTGCTAGAGATGTTTCCCACAGATCTGTCGGCATGAGTGTAATGTAATTTTCGCTTGTAATTCAGAAAAACTGAATCTGTCACATCTCTGTCCATGTTGAACAAAACCGCTTTTAGAAAACGTCAGAATTAGTCATTGTGTCTGCCTTTGTTTGTGTGTGTGTATGTGTTTGGCTGTGGTGGACGCTATGTGTGTGAGAGTTTGGCCACAGAAGCCATTGTGGGGATTAAATGCAGGTTAATGGGCTGTTTGGAATGGTTAAGTCTGAGTGAGAGTGAGAATGGTTGGAAATGGCTGCCCCAATGTGATTGATTCCCCAGTTAAAGAAGGCCTGAGGACAGGATACATTAGCACCGCTGAGAGGAAAAAGAAGACAGTGCTAGCAAGGTGTTCTGCCCTGTTAAGTCACTCCACAGTAAGAAAGCCAGGAAGAGATAGCATCAAACTCCATCCAATAGTTTTCAATGATCCTATTTTGATTTATTTTATAGTAAATATATTTTCAATCCTAAACATTAGGACGTTTAATAGATTGTATCTTGAATTTAAATGTCTTTGTCTTAAACTAAAAATAACACAAAAATGATGCAGGAATATGTTGTATATGTGTTCACGTAACATCTTTTAGATTGTGTGTGTGTATGTGCTTGTGTTCTGTTTCACTGATATCACATCTTTTATTATAAAGTTAAGAGTAAAGACCCCCCGCAGCATTTTGCAGGCAAATCAGTAGAGCTGTGAAAGAGATCTATAAAACAGGCCCCCGGTGGCCGGCAAAAAAGAAGTGGTAAAAAAAAACATGGGAGAGCACACATGCTCTCACTGCCTGACCCCTACTATCCATCTGGCTGAGCTATGACACACACAATCACCTCATCCTTCTTTCTCACCAACGAAAGTCTAAGGAGTGACAAAAACAAAGAGCTGTTACAAAGGAGAAAAGAGAATGGCAGAGATAGTGTCAGGTGTTTAAGAATGACTGCGGGTAGCCTATATATCTGTATGTGTGTGCGTCAATGTGTGAGGCTTGTTACACCAGTTAACAGTGCAGAATAACACAATGATTTGCCGTCTGATTCTGGCTGTTATGTGGTCCTCCCATCAGAAAACCTAAGTCTATTGTTACCTTTCAGTTCTGCCACCACGCTGAGCTCAGTGTGTGTTTTTGACACATGTGTGCATGTGTCATGTACGTGTGTGAGAAATTATCCTTGGTTCCTCAGAGATCTGGGTCCTCTTTGATAGTAAATCAGTAGCTGTGTTAATTGGTACGAAAACAACACTTTGGCAGTATATAATGTTTTATGTGTCTTTCATGTCCTTAATTGTAATACTAATGAGGGGTTGTATATCAGGGGAGGGCCCTGCTCTGCTTGGCTTGCTGTGTTGGATAAGCTCCTTAGTGGCATCACCGGAATATTCTGCCACCACGGCGACTCAGGCAGAACATAATCGGCACCCCCTCTCATTTGCAATCAGTAATTAGTATGCAAATGAGCCCAGGGGACCACACAAGTACTAGTGTATTACAAGGGTCTGATTATGACTCCTCAGGGTCCTCAGGGAAGACAGCGGAGTACTGAGGAGCACTTCGCCTCCCCACGCTCCAGTGGCTTCCGAGTGTTGCCTGTTTATACGGCCCTCTCATTGGTGTCTGTACCAATCAGTCACAGCGTATGCCCAATATGTGCCATTTCCTGTGAATTGAAATGCTGTGGGGTTGAGCGTGACAGAATATGCATGGCATTACGACCTGCTGTTTATGAGTTAGCCATTTTTCGTGCATCCATCTGAAGGCGTCTGTCCCGGTAATCCTAGTAAAGCTTCCTTGTGAGTGCCATGAATAAACGTGGTTATTCATGGCATGAATATATCACACAGGAAATAAATTTGGTTAGATTTGTTCGTGCTTCCTTGGTCAGTTTTAGTCTGTGCATTCTGAGAGCTTCACACCCCACCAATAATCTCAGATGAAAGCAGACAGTTGGCAGGGAGAATTGGTTGTCCATAATGGACATTCTGGCCTTTGACCCCCACAGCCCAAAAGTGTCAGTCTGAATTGGGTTCCTAGCTAAACGTTGCCCTTGTGCCTGATTTTCCATGTGACCTGACTTAGGGAGAACAGAGAGATGCAGGATCTATAACACCTTCCCTTTGTTCATTTGCACAGGCAGCCTGAGATATTGGCTGGAGAGATTATTGGCATATTGATGGCTTTAGATCAGGCACAGGAGAGGCACAGTGGGCTCTGCCTAGACATAGTCAGGTTGAGGAGATTAAGCACTACAGTGCAAGACAGTGGATGGTCAATTGGTTTAGGGTTGGGTCTGCACAAGGGCAACTTTGGTAAGAATATCTGAGGTCATTCTTGCTCTCCTTTCTTCTCCTTTGCCTCCTTATGATAGTATAGATGTTCCTGCAGTCCAAGTGCTCCAATGGGGGCCGGTTCCACAAAGCAAATATTATTGCACACCCAAATAATTTATGAGAAGCATCCACCCCCCACTGGCAACTTCCCCCGTATCCCTCCTGTGATGAAGCTGCTCTCTGATGGCTCTCATAGAGAGGGTATTTATGACAGAAGGTTTGTTCCCTGCCTCCATATTTCACACACTGAAAGGGGAAGGGAGGGTGGTAATGAAACGAACTATGCCGAGGCTTGTGCTGTGACAGCTATAATTGTGGAGCACATTAAAAGGAGAGTGAGGAACACCTACTCCACCTTATTTTTTTCCTAAAAGGACAGTGTGTCAAGGGAGAAACCGTCAGATGGCCTGACATGTTTGATAAGCCTTGTTGTGTCCAATATGAGATTTTTTGCCCCCTGATGCACTGATTATAGTTGTTGGCTTGAAGTGCTACATGTCATGAGTTTTATGTACGGTCAAAGACTTCCCCCCCTACAAACCTTGGTAGGGGGTCAGATTTATTGCTGTATGCACTGAATTTGGATTGGGAGGTTTCCCAAGACTATGTTTGAGGGGGTCAACCTATATGTCACATGAATATCAATTGATCATCTCCTAAATTGGTTGCAGGTGCCATTAGTGTGGAAGGGTCAAGCAACCACCAATTTTTTACTCAATTAGCAGTGACCGTCGTATCATTGGGTAGCCCATGGAGACGCTTTGGGGAGGGAGTTTATTATATGTTCTTCATTAAGTGGTTCCTGGCCCTCTTGCTCCCCTCACAGCTAACTATTGTTTCTATCCAGCCTGGGAGTCTCTCCTGATCTAGTCCCTTCAGGGAAAGAGAACAAACCCACTATCCGGCAGTAAATCTATGTGAGGCATCACCACTATCAGTGTCCTGGCACTCACAGTGAGGTTAGTGAAGCTCAATGATGCTATTCTGCCACCCAGCAGCAGCTCAATGGCCTTTTCAAGGTGGACAGCTCTCCCTAAAAGGGTTAAAGCCCAAGGAGCTAGGCGCATACCCCCCTGGGAGCACCCCCCACCCCGCCCCATCGAGGTGGCATTGTTTCCTTGGACAAACATTCCCACAGAAAGGGGAAAAAGCCATTTGGCTCCCCCAGCTTGTGCTGCTTTCACTGGCTAAGGGGTCTTCCCAGTCAACAGCTGGACATGACGTGACAAATTGGGGCCTTTGTCTTTGTCTCGAGGAGGTAGGGGGAATGGAGGAGAAAGTGTCGTGAGAGGGTGGGGGGGCCTGTGACATTGAAAGGATGTGGGAGCCGTAGAATGCATTGTGAATTGCACAGTTTAAAGGGAAAATATGTTGAGGCTTTGTTTCAGATTGAAACGCTCAACTTCATCGATGGAGGTCTGAAAGAGACATTTTCCACAGGTCAGTCGTGCTTCTTAGTAGAGTTGTTCAGACCACAGGTAAGCTGGAATGCTGATGCACAGAAGAAAAAAAATTCTCAGACTGGTTTTATGGAAGCGGATTTGGTTACAAATGAATCTCGGCAAACCTTGTAAACCAACCCGGAATAGCTGAACATCTCACCACTGTAATTATTTTCGGGATTCTGAGAGGCTGTAAAAGAGCATCTGAATTCAGGCACCAGTAGGCACCAATTAAATTGTAGGATGAACTGGATTGGCTCTGAATTGTATATTTCAGTTTCAGTTATGTCATATTTCAGTTGAGCGGTAATTTGTCTTTTTTTAAATGTCATTCAAATACACTATCCCAACTAAAATCATACAATTCCCTTTTTTTTCAAAGTCTACAACATGGACAAGGATTGGACTTGCCATTGGTACACTTCCTCCAAAAGACAAAAGTAACATCCCACACATAATAATCCTTTTGTCTCCATGCATTGTATTGTGTATACTTATAACTGAATATGTAGAGATGCATTGATGCCTCAGAGATATGCTGGGCTCAGCAACTCTTCAGCGGCCATTTTATGAAGTGCCCCTCCCAGAATGGGGATAGCGATCCCCCCCCCCGCTGATGACCCTGGGGTGAAAAAGCTCTGCATTTGACAGAGTCCACCTCTTAACTTGTTAACTTGCTAATTGGCCCGCAGTCACTTCATGAGCTGAACAATGGACTGCTAGCTGAGCGATGAGGCTCTCTCTTTGAGAGGCTGGGCGAAGGGGGCCAGGTGGCAGTACTGGGGAGCAGAAAAGGGGGTGGCTAGCCTGGAGTGTTGTGTGTGGGGTCTGGCTGGGTTGCCAAGGGGACGGCAGGCTGATATATTATCTAGAAGAGTATCAGGCTGACCCAGGGAGGTGGGTGGGGGCGGGTGGGGCACGATAGGCTGCGTATCCCCAGTTACCACCCCCACCCGTCCCCTTTCTGCCCTCTCTTCTCACTCTCTTTGACCCCCCCCCCCACTTGCATTGAAAAGTGGGACTTGTTTGCCCAGTGCAGGCCTGGCAGTGGAGCCCTGAAAAAAGGACTAAACGGCGGGCTGCTTAGACACAGAGCATGTTAGGTAATTAGGAAGAGCTTACAGGGCCATTTCACCAACAGCTGCTCTCAGTGCAAACATGGGGCCGGCCAGAGGGAGCTAGTGCATTGTGATCTGTTTGTGGGAACAAGGTTGCCAAGTATAATAGGCCAGCATGTGCGGCAGGGATGCCAGGCGCCCAGAGTGTGTCTGTCTGTGGCAATGGCAGCACAAACACTCATTACAACTGAAAACAACAGAGGCTCGGTAGATTTGAACAATCTGTCATGTATATGCAGCACAGTGTCTTTTAGGGGCAACATACCTCTCGTTCTTGCATGCCACGTGGCATCCTGATATCTGTCCACATTTTTAAAGATTTAAATAAAAATTAGCTTTTGTAAAAAAATATATATATATATTCTATATATTCTATGTGGAAGGGGAGCTCCTGTTGACTCTATTTGGATTTTGGTACCACATGAGGCTCAGTTGGACGACTGGAATTAAATAAATGGCCACAGAGCTCTCGCATGTGTTCACCATGTTACAATAACAGCTTCTACGTGGCCTGTCCCGCCAGTCCTTGGTGTGGCACTGTAGCCAGGACAGGTGAACTCATGCCTAACCGAGTGCTCTTCCTATGGTTTGGCTCCTCAGGAGAGACCCAGGCCTTACCCCGGACCTTGTATATTTTTCTGGCTTCTTTCTGTTTATCCACAGCTACTCCATCTGGCATACCATCAAAGAAAAAATATCCCCTCCCTTTATTCTACCGAAAACCACAAAGGTTGCAAGAAAAAAGGCCAAGTTTTTTTTCCTCTCTCTCTAGCATGTTTACCTCTGGTCCTCCAACTTTCGTTTACTATTCCAAAATGTGTGTCTGCATGTGTAAATGTCTGTATCACCCCATTTCCCAAGCTATCTGCCTGGAGCTATTTTGTCAGCTCTTAGAAAACTCCTGGTTACATAGTATGTGCCATATGCCTTTGTATTACGTATTCTGCGTCATGCAGGTTTCAACCTAGACCAGAGAACCAAATTTATTTTATTTATCTATTAATTATTGTAAATCATCAGAAAGATATTATTTTGTTACTTATTTACTGATATCTAAATGAATAATCACCTCAAAAATATTTTTTAAAATTTTTTAAGCAATCCCAATTGTGTAAATTCAAATATATTTAAGGTATTTAGAAATTAGTTTTTTTACATTAGTTGTATCACATGATATTTTACAAAACATTCAACCTTTCTTAAAAATTATAAAAAGTTTTTCAAAACCACATAAAACAAGCATGAATGCACTTCTAATGACCTACTAAAGACCACATTTTTATTTAAATAGCCTTTTCTCATCATTGCTTGAATGTGTCTGGCTGAAGCTACAAAAGACCACTTTTTAATGGTACATTTGGCTGATTAAACAAACTGTTTAATTTTCCTAGTTGCGAACTATGTGTCATAGCTTATTGTCCTTGTGAGTGTTAATCACTCTGTTTCATCTTAGCAGGTTGCCAAGTAGCCAAGCTAGATCTGAGAACAGACTCAAAGCTTCCTAGTGGCTAACAGGCATTTACATGTGCGTTGTCCTGCACTGAGCTGCAGCCCAAACAGAGCGGATCATTTGAGCGCTCCTGCTCCTCATTACAAGCCTGCGTGCTCCCACTAAGTAATGTGGATGCTGTGCACAGGACTCAGTGACTCCTAACAAGCCCCTATTGTTAAACTGTACCTCCTCAACCGCACCATGAGTAAACCATTACATCAATAAGTCGGCATTGCTCAAAAGGCCACAATTAAATCCTCACTCCAGCATGAGTCCCCCTCAAAAAAACGCTGTTTTTAGCAGTCTGGCACACATAAACAGCAATTTCGCCTGCATGTGCGGACACACACGTATATGCACCTCTTTTGGGTCTACCCCGTGCATAGGCTGATGCCTTTCATGTGGGTCCCTGCTTTCCCAAACAGCCGCCTCGTCTGTAGCCCCGATGCTGTGTTTTCTTGCTCCAAGCTGCTCCAGGGAGGGGGGCTGTGCCGTGCGCACACAGGAAGAGGTTACCCATGTCGACAGGAACAGAATAAGCACTCCATCAGGCCTCATTGTCAAACAATACAAACATGATCTCTATATTTGGAGAGGAGCCGTGCTCTGCTTGGCTCAGGCTGGAAAAAATGGGGCCGAAAAGGTGCTATCATTTAAAACCACTGGCACAGAATGATAAATAAAACCCCTCACGGTCATGGTCACTAGAGCGCAGGGCTGCAGGAACCTAATTTCTCCCGCTCCTGTCTCTACCTTGTGTGTGTATGTGCACGAAGAGGGTTCGCCCTTGACGGGTGTGCCCCCCTCTACGTGTGCGCCCCCTTCTGAGCTTTTACCCCCCTGCCTGGCATCTGTTAAGCTGCTAAAGAGAAAGTTGTGTGCTGAGACCGGTGCGTCTTGCTGGGTGGATTTGAACAAGCACATGTCTGTTCTACCCCGGTGGCCTATGAAATGAGAAAATCAGCCACTGTGATGCCGACGGGAGCAGGGCTTGGGTGATAAATCTGTGAGAAGGGGCTTTTTTGCGTGTGTGTGCGTGTTCGAATGTTAGTACTCCTTGTGCACTCGCATGTGTGTGTGTGTGTGTGTGCGCGTGTGTAGGCAGTTCCAAGATTCTGGGATTTGATTTCACACTGGCAGAGATCTGTGTGTGGAAAGCCATCACCCTAAATGCACATCACATTAAAACATGTATGAGTTCATTCTTCGTCCTCAGTCATCTGCGTTTCTGCCCTCTATCAAATATTCAATAATTCATAGGCTCGTGCCAAACGCAGATTGTCGTTACAAATTCCCCAAATCATCACCCAGATAAAAATGAAATTAATTCGGATCTGGCTTGACTACAAGTGTCAGCAGAAAAGTGGAACCTGAGTGTTAAGTATTATTGTCAAGCCTGAGTGATGTTTTTGTTTCCCCTTCTGACATCGTTGTGATTAAGAGCAGAACATCTGGTGAACGTTACCACAGCTGGGGGGCTTGCTCCAGGGAAACCAAAACATAGTATCAGACCTCTCATAAGCCACCATGCTTTTGGAAATGGCTACTGTCAAATGTCACAGAAAGCCTGATAGGATCTTTTTGAGAGATATGGGAAGAGGAAAGAGAGTGTTTCATCTTTGCTCATCTTTTCATCCTCAAAGGAAAAAAGCGCCACTGGTTATGTGGGGCCGGGGAGCCGACAGATCCGTACCTGCACCGTGAGTACGAGCGGTTTCCGCACCATTGCCTGAAACATCAGGGCGTTTGAAGGACAGGTGTTTATGACAGACAGAGCAGACGTTGTTTCTGAGTGCTACATATGATTCTATCATTTGTGTGATCATCGAGGGACCCTCCTTAGGTTGTAGCTCATGTCTTAAGCACTTTGATGGGCAGCTCCATCAGACATTGGCGACCGCCGCCGTGCAGATGTCAGAGATCAGTGATGTCACTCTGTCCTGTGGCAGAGGGGCTCTCGGAGGTGTGTGTGTGTGTGTGAGGTGGACCAGTTTATGAGATGTCACCGGCCTCTCATTACTCCTCCTGCTCTCTGCACTGTTAAACCCTCGACAGCCTCACAAATAGAGTTGTCTCGGGGGAAATGGGGCAGCTCCTCTCATACTGCCGGCACCTGGTTTGAGAGAGAGGACAGGAAAAAGCTTCTGAACACAATACAAAACCTGATTTGATCTTATGGCTAATGATTCTATTAGTCCAACACTTAAAATTCTCTTGAAGGTTGGAGGCTGAAGTGTGTAATGGGTTGCACAATTAAGAGAACTTAAGACTACTCGCTTTTTGAGTCTCTGTAAGACATATAAAATTATACACATCACTTGAGTTTTACATAATGACAGCCTGTGTAAACAAACAATACTAACAACCTCAGTGGCCTTTAATAGTCACCTCCGCAGTTAAGGACTTTTTAAGACCCCACATGAACAGGAATCAGGGTTCCTTTAACAAGGATGTCCTTCCTGTCGAACACTGCCTGTTCGTGTAAGTCAGAGAACTATGAGGAAGCACATACTCCTCATGTGGTGTATTTACAGACGCACTGGGAACCTGTTAACTTCTCTGGCTGAACTAGTTTGGTTTAAGCCAGGATTGCCAGGACCCTCCTGTGGCTCCTTACAAGTTCAATTTGTTCGAAAGTGTGAGGAAGTGAAGGCATTCATTGAAATCTTCACATGCTAAGCTCAAGTTTCAGAGTTGGAGGTAGAAGTGGCGGCTCTTTCACCACCCTCTCTCTCTGCCACATGCCAAATCAAGCCTCGTTATTGATCTATTCTCTTCTCACATTCAACTCTGCTCCTTGAGGGAAAGGCCAAGCGAACTTGGGTTTGTGTGTGCTACAGCTGTAATGTTTTATGCTTTATTTGGCCTTTTGTTAATTTTGAAGGGAAAAAACTTATGATGTAAGTCTGTGGCCATTAAAATCACAAGAAGTAGAAGTATCGGTCCATCTGCTGAGTTCTTTATGTTACATAAAAAAAAACCCATTGAATAAAAAATCTTCTGTTATTAAATGATGTATGGTTTAAAGACATTTCAATAAAATGGTGTGATTGCTTTCAGTAGGAAAAGTAAAAATAATAAAATCTGTGAAATTAAAAAACAACAAACAAAATGATGTGTAGAAAGAAGCAGGATGCATCTGAAAATGTCCTATTGGATGGTTAAAGTTCTCACCAAGTGTTCCCACCACAGTGGATCCCTTAAAACCTGATCCTGGCTGATTTTCAGGCCTGCCTGATCGATTTTCCTGGGTGAAAATAAAGGGATACAAAAGCATGTTAGACGCTCTGGAATCAGATCCAATCCATTAGAGAGATCAATACACTGAAGGCAAAAGGGAGAAAAAAGAGCCCTGAGTGTTGACAAAACCAAATAAATATAGATGCGCAAGAGAGGAGAAATTAGATTACTGTCAAAGAATCTAAGCACAACACTTTTAACCTCTAACCTAACAATGTGTGTTTACACCACAGCACAAGGGCGCGGGAGGGGACACAGGCTTGAGACGTGAACTACAGGCGGTCTCAAGTGTCTGTGATAAAAACGCTGTTCACAGCTACAATCTCTAGCAGCATCTGTCCTTTAAAAACATATAGAAGCAACAGATGCTAGAAGTTGTTCTGAAATAGGTGCACTGACTATATTCTGTATATTTGTATGTGTATTTATGTAAACAAATTTGTATTTATGTTTTTTAATGTATTCTTTCTCACTGTTTTTGTTTTTGCATGTTACCGAATTATGGTTGACACATTTCAGGTAAGTTGTTTTTTTCATAATTTTTCATGTGTGTGAGTATGCGCCTGCTTTGTGTGTTTGGTGTTGTTTTTAATGCTCTTGAAAAGTAATATTGCCATTTAAAATGGAAAATTACATTTTAAGAAATTGTACTGATCCCACACTTTTGAATGAGTGATATATATACAGTGAGGTCAATAAGTATTTGATCACCCTGTGATTTTGCAAGTTCTCTTACTTTGAAATCATGGAGGGGTCTACGATTTTCAGCATAGGTGCATTTCCACAGTGAGAGACAGAATCTAAAAAGAAAAGTATTTGATCACTTGCTTATCAGCCAGATTTCTGACCCTCAAAGTTATTTAGTTATTTACCTGATATTTAGCTTTTAAATAGTCCAGCTATTTACACTCTGCTCATCATTCTAAATTAGTAGCACCTGTTTGAGGTCGTTAGTTGTCATAAAGACACCTGTGCACCCCGCAATCAGTGAAAGTCTAAGTAGCAACATGGGCAAAACCAAAGAGCTGTCAAAAGACACAAGAGTCAAAATTGTAGACCTTCACAAAGCTGGAAAGTGCTACGGGGGCAATTGCCAAGCAGCTTGGTGGAAAAAGAACAACTATCGGAGCAATTGTCCGAAAAGGGCAGAGGCTGATGAAGATCTCTCTTATTGATACCCTCATGGGGTATCAATGATGCTAAGAATGGAGAAGAATCAGCCCAGAACTACAAGGGGCTACTATCAGTAATACACAAAGGGATGGTTTAAAATCTTGCATTGCACGGAAGGTTCCCCTGCTTAAGTCAGCCCATGTCCAGGCACGTCTGAAGTTTGCCAGAGACCATCTGGATGATCCATAGGAGTTATGGGAGAAAGTCCTGTGGTCAGATGAGACCAAAGTAGAACTTTGTGGTTTTAACTCCATTCGCAGTGTTTGGAGGAAGAAGAACGATGAGTATCATCCCAATAATACCATACCTACTGAAAAGCATGGGGCTGGAAGCATCATGCTCTTGGGGTGTTTTTCTGCACAGGGGACAGGACGACTGCACTGTGTGAAGGAGAGGATGAACGGGGCCATGTATTGTGACATATTGGGCAAAAACCTCCTTCCCTTAGTGCAGGGGTCATCAAACTCAGTCCTGGAGGGCCGGTGTCCTGCAGAGTTTTGCTCCAACTTTCCTCAACACACCTGTCTGGAAGTGGAGTATACTTTATATTCTTTTTAGATTCTGTCTCTCACAGTGGAAATGCACCTATGCTGAAAATTGTAGACCCCTCCATGATATTTTAAGAAAGAGAACTTGGATCACAGGGCGATCAAATACTTATTGACCTCACTGTCTATATATATTTATGTACAGTATGTATGTGAATGTATATATGTGTGCTTGTAGATACATATCTTTTTACCTACATTTCACAAATTTGGTGAACACATTTACCAGTTACTGCTTAGCAAGTACTATTTTAAGTCCTGCTGCAGAAATATTAGGCAACATGTTGGAATGCAGACACCCAATTACCCCCACACACAAACACCCTTCCATCTGAATGCACTCATATATAATGGAATGGCTGCAGTTCCCACTGTCTGCTCTCCAGATGGAGTCATTTCAGAATAAGAAACAGGCACCTGTCATACTCAAACACTCTCAGATGTGAGAAAAGCACACGATAGAGAGCAACAACACCCTTATCCTGTTAATGTCATTGCGTTTAGGGAATATCTACTCTGTCCACTATGAAACATCACTGTGTTCTTGGTTCCTTGCCCTTCACCTCTAAGACAGAGATTGTTTGTTTTATTGGCTGTCTGTTGGACTGGTCCCTCCCTTTTCTCCTGTTTCTCTGTCTGCCCCCTCCTTTCAGTGGCCATGGTGCCACTCAGGTGATTCCCATTGATTTCCACTACACAGTCTTGTCCTCTCCAGGTGTAAACAAGCTGGGTCATATTGATGGCACTTGACTGATCGGGCCTTTCTGGCAGCTTGGCTGCTCGATAGCCCTCTCCTGTGAGAAAGGCTGGAGATCAGGGCATAAGACGATCTGAAGGTAGAGACCAGGTCTTAAATCTGTAATTCGTAACACATGTTATCTCAAATTGTAAAGTATTACAAGACTATCAGTCCTATTTAGTGAATCAATCAAAATGCACAGAAAATGGAGCCATGATGCTTAACATAGTACAAGCAGGGTTGTGGGCAGCTCAGTTGAATATGGTGCATCCTAGTGGTTTGAGTTATGACCGAAATATCATGCAAAATCTACCTATCTTCTATTTGAAAGTGCATACTATAATTTTTTAAAAGACTAATATCTCATACAGTCCATTTCTGAACTGTGGACATTGTTTTGTGGATCTGTTCCCTTTACTCACTGGTCCTCTGCGGCTACAGTACCATCATTGGCAGCCATGCGGAGACAGGCTTTTTCTCTCTCATCTAACTGCTAATTGGCAGCTGAGCGGGTGAAAGGGAGACAGAGGGTGCAAAAAAGTGGGAAGCCATTAATGTTCGGTAATCATTGGGCCAAGTAATAGTTATCAGTGTTTTAGGGGCAATATTATCACCATGTAACGAAGGGCTTGATTACTTTATTAGCCTCTTCAAGTCATTCTGCTATCGCTTACCAAGTCGACCCCGGAGACCCAGCCCCTCGATGCTCTCCTGTCTCTGCACCGGTAGCGCACCCCGTGAAGAAATCAAATTATGGCGACTGTGTGTTTAAATCACAGACCCTGTACCCGAAGTGACATAAAAAATGACCACAGGGGGGTTATTCAGAGTTCAGGCTGGATAATGAAACGGGCAGGGAGGTAATAGAGGCAGAAGAGGTGTTCTGAATATGTGGGGCTGCAGTGGGAGGGGTTAATAAAAGGGGTTCATTTAGAGGGTATCTCCTCAATCTGACCTGCCGCGCTTCTCTCGTTCTCCACTTCACTCCTCAGTTCTGGCAATGCCTCCTCTGCTTTCGTGATGATGAACTGCATGATATTTAACAGGTCTTTACTAGGTGAGAGGGAGTTGTGTTGGGCGCAGACTGTGTAAGTTGCACGTACTCACTAATTGTTTGTCCTTGTAAATCTGGGAGTGTTTCTGTCTTCCGCTAGTCCATTAATCCTTACTTTATGCAACATATTACTTGTAATTGGACAGGTTCGCAGGCTACGCATCCTTACGTGTGTTCACTTTATTAGCACAGAGTGAGATTAAGCTGCCTCAGATCAGAGGGTGGACTTTACAAACAAACCGATTTAAGTGTCAGTTTCAGTCATAACAAGTCTGGCAGATTCAGCTCTCAGAGCTGGTTAATTGTGTGAGAAACCCCAGATGGTTGTACGTTTCTGCAGGTGTGCTTTCCCATCAGGCACCTGTCATTGTTTGCAACTTAATCCAGCATGTTTGGATTGCCATGCTACCCTCTTGTTACTCTGGACAGTTTCCACAAACAAAAACTGCATTCCTGAAGTCTAATCTCTAATCTACATTCCTAACATGTTAGCTTTAGTAGTTACCAAACCCAGTAACCTCTTTACGTTTACTTTATAAAATACTTGTTTATTTTTTTTATTTAATACTTGTTTACTTGTTTTAGTTTTATTCTTGCCCACAATGAGAAATGCACGCACACACACACACTTTTAAAAATACAATTGTATAATATTCTCCCTCCTTCATATGCCACATTCCATGACCTTCATTAAGAAATATTCCAGTTCTGAAATCATGAAAATGTAGGTTAACATTCAGTAAATCTAGCTCACTTTTCCGTGACCTTGAGCCTGATGTCCCCAAAACACTAAATTAGGGTTTAATTTCCCCTATCACTATGACCAAGCCGAAATAAAAAGCCCATTACAGGGCCCTGTCGGCTAGGTGTTGTTGACTGTCTTTTATGATGGTTGGCGAAGGCAGGGAGATGCAGCTGATGTCTTCATTTAGAACTGGTCCCTCTGGCGCAGCTCCGCCTGTGAGCCTAAAGCCCACACGGCCCAGGCAGCAGGCCTGCCAGCCGGGTGATTAGTAGTAAAATTTTAATGGGGATCTATACATATGTCTAGCTGTCATTTTTACGAGGACGTTTATACAGGCACGGTTTCGATCATCATTCGCCCCCAGCCCGGCCAAGGACCGAGAGCAAAGCTGAATGTGCAGCCGTGAGATGCACATCTTGCTGCTTAACCTCACATCAGTCCAGTGGGGGGGGGTTGAGGAGTGTGGGCAGCAAAGCTTTATGGCATTAAAGACCGACGCTCCTCTTAGTATAATGGAACAGTCTGACTATAGTGAGGTTTGGGTGGTGTTTGAGGCAGAACCTGATATGATATTTATTGGCCGAGATCCCCTAGAGACACAGGGCTTTATGTGTCTCTCATAAGAGGGGTCCAAGGTTCTTCTCTGGACATATTTACAGTGGGCCATATTTACAGGCTGCTCCAATTAATATGTTTAATCAAGTTTCATGTTCTCAGCCAGGCAGCAGATCTTTGATTGTTGCCATTAATCTAGAACTGCACCAAATTGACATTATATGAGTGCAGCTGACTGATTATGAAACAGAACATGTGTAATTGTATAAAAAGAACAGCATAATGAGAAATGTAATTTTTATTAAAATAAAATATATATATAAAATATTCGTAACATCAGAAAATATTTCTTATTACTTGAATAATTCTATTATTTTTATAATTTTATTAATTATTAATTAATTTTAATTATCATTTTATTCTTGATTAATAGCAATTATTATTATTAATAATATTAGTTTTTTTGAGTATTTTTGTTACTGATGAAAGACTATTAGTATTGCTAGTTGTACTATTTTTCATTGTATTCATTCTAATTTATTAATAATTTATCATTAATACAAAAAAAACAATAGCTATTTACATTATATCTAAACGATGTGTTCGTTCATAAGAGTTTCTTGGTGTGTTGTTGCTGTTCCTCAGGGGTGGGACAATAGGGCCAAAGTCCCTGAGTGCCGCCTAATAAAGGCCTTCAAATAGGTTATCTGGCAGCGCTTTCTGCTATCTGAGTATGTGTGGAGGTACATCACATCCACTACAAGGTAAATAAACATAATTTGAGGTCAGAAAGGCAAAGGTTTAGGAGAGGTGAAGATCCGTGTAAGAATAAGGGGGGGGGGGAGTGGGTAAGAGTGGTTGCTTTCCTAACAAGTGTGCTAACAGAGTTACAAGACGGGTCCCAGGACGGATAGAGAGAGTTGACTAATGCGTAATAAGAGAGGATGAGAGCGAATAGAGTCCTTTATATTGGGCCATGATGGGGTGAGGTGGAGGAGTGAGGTAAGCAGCACGCAGCCTTGCCTGCGAGGTGACCCTTTACAAGACTTACATCGTGGCCCTAATGCAATTAACACCAGGGAGTGTGGGGTTAAGACAAGGTTGCCGCTGGTGTGGCCGCGGCCTAGGGCTGGCAGGGAGAGAATGAAATCGGCCTGGAATTGAATCGGGGGAGAGAGGTGATAGCTCCCCCGAGAGGTCTGACACTAGGTACACAGAAAGCCCAGAGGAGTGGAAGCAAGGCAGGCAGGTCACCGTGACTAACATTGCCTGCACAATCCACATTACAACAACGTATCACTCTCACCTGAGTGGGTTGCTGGGCTCCTTCCTGCCCTTAAAGTCGGAGTGTTTGCAATAAAATCAGCGAGTGGCACCGGTGAGGAATATGTGCACTACGCGGCATGACATTTGGAGGCTATAGTGCAACGAATACAAAAATGGCTTCGGATAAATGCCGTACAGCCAAAATAGTGTAATAACTGGAATACAATATTAGATATTTGCTTCCTCACAGCTCTGCTATAACCCAATATATCTTATCAGAACATTTCTCAGCCACAGTCTTTGTTCCGATAAGTGAACGCAGCTCTGCCTTATGGTAGATAATCTGAGGGAGTGAGATATGATCGCCACTGACCACTTAAACCGAGCAAGGCCTTTCACTGCCATAATAACCAGCAATTTTGTGGCTCACATCTATCAGTGTGTATATCGACCTGCCACCGCTTTGGACACAGATGCTGGGGCTATTAGCCCCTTTTGTTTGTTTTGAATGAGAATAGAAAAGGAATTGGCTCATTTTGATCTTATTGTCGGTAACTCTACCTCCCTTGTGGCCGAGACAAAAACCAATCCTTATCTGGTTAGAGAGACAACATCAGCTTTTCTAATGCTTTTGAGGGACAAAAAAAATCTGGTGACAGATAATAATGTAAATGGAGGAAAGGTTTGGAAGGGCTGGCCACAACTATGGATTGTACCGCTGTGGCTCCAGCCAATGCATTAGAGGGGCCTATGATTGCTTCGAAATTTATGGCAGATATAAGTGTATTTGATTGATAGGGCTGTTTAAAAGCGACCCGTACAGCGATTTATTTCATTTGTAAAGAGCGGCTGAGGAGATCTTAAAACTCACTGAGTCTGAGGGAAGAAACTGATCGAAAATAGCCCAGACTGTACAGTGGTTTTCCAATCTGAAAGTTGCAGTGTTCTTAAAATTATTTTATTAGTTGATGTGTAGATGTTGAGTTTATGAGTATAAATATATGATTATCAGTACACTGACTCTTCAAATCAAGCTACAAATGTAATGAAGAATATGGTTTATGTGTTAAGCAATTAATTTAGCAAACTTTTTAGGAGGTTTAATATCTAAGCTTATTTCTTTAAAGATGTATTTTTATAGATACATATTTATAAACACACACACACACACACATATATATATATATATATATATATATATATATATAATTGTATATAGTGTGTGATTGTGAGTGATGTAATGTCATGTTTTAAAAATAAAGAAAATGTAATTAAATTGCACATTTATTAATTTAGTAGAAATATTGCTATTTTAAAATCTTATAGCGTGTCTTAAATATCAGAGGGTGTATTTTCAATTCCAATCAAGGTTATTTCGCTTTTACAATTTGGGTTTGTGTGTACAGTATATGTGTGGTCGGCTCATAAGTTGTGTCCAGCCTGAAGCTCAGGAGAGAGAGAAACTCAATCTGCTCATTGCCACATCCTGTGTCCTCTGCAGTCTCTCTGTAACGAGGTGCTTTGACCTCTATCATATCATTGCGCTCAGATGACATGTGTGTGTTTGTGGTGTGTGTAATATTCCCGCAGCACTGGACTCAGTCACATTGGCAGTTTTTGGTGCTTTGCAGTTCAGAAAATGTATATTCTCACATTCACACAAACACACACACATATTCTCTCCGTGGTGCTAAGTAGCTGTGAGTAATAGTCATGCTTTGGCAGGCAGCTGCTGGCTCTTGTTTACATGATAACTGATTACCCTAATTTTGAGAGGAGGGCTGATAAATAGTGTTCCCCTCTGACAACCTCTTTCACATCAGGGGCGATAATACCTTTTTGATTATTCAATAAATAACCCATAATTCGACATTGATTTGACTGTGAATGTGCCATTAGGGGGGGCGTGGGCATGTGCTATTGACCCTTTGTGGTCAGTTCCACACAGACCACCGGTCACTAAAGGTCAGTGCCCTGCACCCTGTGTCCACTTCAGCCCTTGCTGATCTGATTAGTATAGGGCTCATTCGTTCACCTCCTCTCTTATTAGAAAATCTTACTCCTTGCCTAATGGCTTCCACTTAATAACTCGTAGAATTATCCAATAGCGCATTACAGCGACAGGTTTACTGGGAGGTATATTGAAATCTAGCTGTGCTGAAAAATGGTTTGTTGTTGGAAGCATCATTGCAGGGTCGAGCACTGATTCACTTAGTCGGCTGGATTGTGTATCATTTTCCCAATGTAGCCATCGGTGGTCACTGATGCAGTTATTGAAGTCTTCCTGCTCCAGATATTGGAGTATTGATCAGTGAATGTTTTGTCTTCTGTCTATTCGCTTTTCATTTATATGCAGAGCAGATGCCCTATGCTGTGAGTCTTCACTTTCCCTCCAGTGTGCTAAACTCAAACACCTCCTCCTTTATGACATCACTCATTCTGACAGTTTCTGCCTACGGGAGAGGGGACAGGAAAAATCAGGCCTTATTCTTTTAAAAGTACACCAACTGGCTTTCCACAGCAGATGCAATGCTGGATTTGGCCTATTAAATACCTTCTCTCAATTGCCTATTATTTCCCCCAATAAAACCTCTGCAGACTGCATGATTTCTTTTTCCCTCCAAGTCTTTTTGTTTCGGAAAACATGCTTCAAATGCAACAAAAGGGCCCTAATGAAGTGAAACGTTTGATCTTCTAAATAAAAAACAGACCGGGGATGGGGTACGGTGCTCGACAAATGCAGCGGTTCATCGTAGGTGCGGAAAGCCAATCTTAAAAAAGACCAAGCGCCGCTTGTCTAAGGCTTGCCAAAAAAGCCCAAGCTGCCTCCCTACCCTCAGGCTCTCTGCAGCACTCTTATTATGTAATTACTAATAGCTGAATTCACTACAGCACTCGACCCCAAACTCATGTACTTCTGGATCCTAACACCAGATGAGGGAAGAAGGCGAACTCATGCATACTATACGTGCTTGGTATAAAATCATGTTTTCATCAGCCATTGTAGAGACAGGATAGTCAAAATGTATAGCAACAATAATTGGTTTACTTGGTTTGGTTAATTGGTTTTGCATTAAAGCTTTTTTACTTTAATTTTATGTTTACTTAGCTCACCAATCCCCAAAAAAAACCCCACAATATTTTGTTATATTGTATTAATGTGCATTTTTTTTTAGACTAGGAAAGCCTTCATTGGCTTTTTGAATGATTTTTCATCATCTTCCATGATTATACTTATATTTGATTGGTTATTTAAAGAACTAAATAACTGGGTATTATAATAACTGTTCACATCAGCCCTACTAAAGTCATACCGCTGCCTCTGAATGAGAAGAAAAGCCAAGCTCTCCAAGTAGTCCCCACAGGAGGAAGTGAGAGATAGAGACAGACGACCGAGGCTGGGGCAGAAAGATGATTAAGAATTACGATCATTATGCCTCACTTTTGCATGTTGGGGGAAAATCATTCCATTCATAATTTATACCCTCAATTACTATTAATAAAGAGATATTTCAGTGGGAGAGAATGGCGGTGGACAATTACATGTAAAGTGGTATTAACATTCCTGTTTGAACATTTCTAACCTCCATTTCTCAGTAAGGCTAATAAGAAGAATGACTCCCTTGACTTCTCCCTGAAATGATTGTATTGCTATGATATTCTAATCTATTAGCCTCTGTGTAATGTATTGGCCTAGATAATTGGGCCCGTGGTGATGAAGAAACTCTGAGCTTAGACAGGAAGATCTACAGTGAAATAAGGTCAGAAGACATTGTGATGGGATTGAGATTAGCTATCTGATGGGTGATGTAAAGTAATGTTATTACTTTTAAAGTAAAGTAAATCTTGAATTTAAGGTAAATTGCTTCCATGACTTCACTGTAAAGAAAACCTTCAAATATCATTTTTTTTATAAAGCTTTGAGTCAGGTCCCTTAATAATAGCTATTATTTCCATACGTCAGTTCTGTGTGTATCATTAAGTTCTGTCAAGCTGACTGTTTCTGTTTAGTGCTCTGCTCTATGCTGGCTGTGGGACTGGCACACTTGGCACGCCTCCTGGAGCTCCATTAGACACCCACTTACAGGCGCACACACCCCTGGCCGACGAGACCTGCACCTGGGCATTAGGTCTACGGGGAGCCACTTCATTACCTGTGTGCCAAAGCCATTGTGCAGAGAGCATCGGGAGGCCCTTCCCTCTATTATACGGAGTAATCATTGATTAAAGAAAAAGACTGAGGAGTCGGAGATCGTAAAGAGCTTGTAAAGCGTTCTGCATTCTAACCACCGCTGAGTCTATCAGGTATGGCGCCACGTGCCTTTTCCCAGGGCTACAAATATAATAGGCGGTTACTCTTGCTTTTCCTTTTCTAGGAAATGTTTAATGGCTGCTTCATATAAAAAGTATTCGGTACTCGTAAAAGGTTCCAGATTGACAGCTTTGCAGCTGAAGCGTTTTCTTCAGTGCTTTTCTATCTCAGGGGGGCGGCAGCAGTGGTGCTTTAACAGAGCATTGGGGTCTCGTCTCGGCACAGAGATGACATCTTGTGTTTCTTGTGCTATCACTTCGGGGCAGCAGTCCCACCCCCTCCTCACCCGCCGTGACTCCCAGTTGTTTGCGGGGCGACCCCCTTAGCATGTGGCAACCTTTCTGCCAGCTGTGCTTTTCCACTTCAGACGCTGGACGTCTATTTCCCACCTCACTTAAGAGAGACGACGGGCATGATGTAACTCCCATTGAATTTCAATTACCACGTCTACACACGCAATGCGTCGCTCACTTACGGGCACCCATTCCTGATAAGTTCCCCCACCCTCGACCCCAATGTTTGCCAGGCAGGGGCTTATAAAAGCAAACTTCAATGAATAAAGCTCACCGCGGGGTGCCTTTCTCACCACTCCCGCATATCTGGTTTGATTTTGGAGAAATGACTGAATTCTTGCCTTTGGAAAGCACAGTGGAACATGCTTGAGCTCTATTAAAAGCTGGGTGGGGTGGAGTTGGGGTTTAGAGATGGATGGGTAGCAGTGTGTTTAGCAAGGCTTGTCTGGGACAGTGTACAAAACTACATCAGGAATTCCCAATGAGCAAATGACGGAGGATACATATAACAGAATTCTGCGGGTAAACAGGCGTGTCATCTTTTTGACCTTCCTGTCCCTGACCACCACTGTTTGTCGCATTGATAAATAAATGCAGCGGTCAGGGCAACAGTAGGGGACAGAAATTAATACAAATTTAGCAGTGGCATAAATGCAGTTCCAAAAATTTACAATTATTTTGATTGATTCACCAAAAATACATTAGAGTCATTTATTCAGGAATCAAACTACACTAGTTGCAGTGAATTCCTTTGACATGCCTTTTACTGCTTTTTTTGTTTAAATATTGTGTATATCTTGATTCAGTAATGACCAGTAAGTGGATCTTAAGACTTAATGTTCTCCATAGACTGACGCACATCTCACTCGTTTAATACGAATGACTCAGATCCCCGTGTCCAGAACTTCTCAGCATTTTCCTTCGGCACATTCAGTACAGGGCCAAAGTTCTCTCCCAGTTTGTCCAACATCGTTTTGAGTCAAACACAATATTTCTAAGTGCGGCTTTACAAGGCTCTCATGTGCACCCAGCTGGCAAAGAGAAACAAAGAAAGCGGTAACAATCAGAGGGAAAGGGAGAAAAAAGATTTCTTTAAAATAAACCTGAACTGCCGTGACAAATTGAAGGGATTTGATTGTTTTTTTTTGAGCAGATTACAGAAACAGCACTTGCATTGTTTGGCTAATTTTTGCACTTGTAAGATCAGGCCATCCATCCACTCTTGACGGGTTTCATAGGGATTTCGCTGCTTTGACCGTGATATAAAACTGTCATAATTTATTTGAAACACTAAAGGAGAAGACCAACATTAATCACCCTTTCTTGTTTATTAAAGCAATAAAGATTTCACAGAGTGCTTTATTACCGGTGCCAGATTGGGAAAAGGCAGCCTTTTGTAGGGGGGGCTAACAAAGACAAGAGCCCATTACACCATCGCAGAGAGAGAGAGAGGAAAAGAGAGATGGAGTCATGGAGAAAGAGAGAGAGAAAGGATCGGGACAAGCCAGTCTTGTTCAGACACAATCTTTATTGTGTTGTCAGAATGTATGACATCATCCTGACCTTTGATCCCAAGCGCTGGTTAGTGCTGATTGGACAGGTATGGATGTATTGACTTCCACTATACAGCTGATCTAAGAAAGACTCACACCTGAGCTGAGACGCAGACTGATGTTTAGCAGTGCTCAGAGTGAGAAGCTTCAGGTTTGACTCTGGAAGTTCATGCTCTTGATGATACACACGCTCACTCTGTGTCTTTATCTCCAGACAACAGCACCGTCAGGTGATCAATAATGTGATTAATAACATCTGGCATCTACTGAGGATCTCACTGTTGGTTTATGCAGATATTTGCACAGGGGCCATTTGAGTCAAGGACGCTGGAATGGTGACCTGTGTAAACCTCTGTAAATCCAGAAGTCTTACCTTTGACTTTGAAGCTTTTTATATTCATCTACTAAAGCAAACTAAAATTGGGAGACTGAAGAAATGCTTTTTTTGATCCATTTAACTAGACAAGGGAACTTTTAAAGGCATCACTGGAATATTCTTACACGAATGCTCATAAATTCCCTCAGTTCTCCATTTGGCTTTGAATAATATGATGTTAATTATTATTTTTACCCTGTATAACATAATTCTAGGGTGTAATGATTTTTTATGCCCCTGACATATTGTTTGGAGGGTGACATAAAACTCTGATGACATGTGACATTTGGAAAAGGTCACCCCGCCCATCCGTGCTCATGTCTGTCTTCATAACACTGGCACTTGTCATATTGAAGCTGGCATTGGCAATCTTTGTCTCACAGGAAACCCTAAGCGCTGTTCTTTTTGCTGGCCTTAGTTGTTGCCAGGCCTATTTTAATTTTTTTTTTCTTGTGTGGTAGAAGGGAGGGTGAAAATTGTCACTGAAGGGAAAAAGGAACCAGATCACTCCCCCTCGGGGTTCCTAGGGGGCCACAAACAGCATGTCTGAGCCCAGTTTGCGAGCACAGAATGACAGGGAGAAGCACTAATGCTAATGTGGTAAATACGTCAGAAATGACTAGTGAGGGAGCAGGCATGACGGAGGTCAGGTATGCTGAGTAAAATGACACAAATGGGAGGATTTGACAAGGGCTGATCTGCCTAAATTAAATGAAATTGCATTGTTGGGGTTTTTTGAGGGTTGTGGTTTAGAATCTGTCAGCACATATCAACCCACAGTGCATTTATACGGTTGTAAAAAGAATGTAGTAAGACACGAACTCATTCATTTAGAAGGCTCCATACTTATAATAATAATAAAATAATATTGTCATAGAATTGTTTTCAAATGTAATTTATTTACTCTTCTATTAAATTATAAAATCAAGTATTTTTCAAGTGTTATTCAGAAACTTGCGTTGTAGTTTTATTTGTCATCCTTGCCATTTTTATCCTTCCTGTCAGTTTGATCATATCCACCTGTCTTTTTCAATTTCTGTTCTCTTTTGTATTCATTTGCACTGTTGTTTCATCATGCTGTGATAATACGCCTTTACCACTGCTGTTCAAAATTACCCTTTTCTGACAACTGAATTCTATGGTTTTAAAATGGCTGACCTCTGCTCTCAGTCTGTTAAGTGATGTTTTTTGAGTAGGGCATTGCCTCAAAGAGGACATAAAATACACATTTCTATGCACATAGGGGTCCCAGCTTTGTGGTCGTAAATTATAGTTGGGTCTATCCCGTAGTGCAATGGGCCAACCCTAAGCAAAGTGGAGCTGTGGGAGAGGCAGGGCAGGTTGCAACAGGGTGAGAGGCAGAACTTAGGGTTGCTGGGATGGTGTTGTCAGCTCTAAGGGGGGAAAAGGCCACCAACTGCGTGTGTGTGTGTGTGTCTGTGTGCATGTAATGTATGGGCTATAACACTTAGTGCTTATGCCCTGACAGCTTTAATGGTGATGGCCATATTATAGAGAGTGTGCAGAGAGTAAAAGGCCTGCTTTATGGGGAATGCCTGTGACGGTGGCGGATTGCAAGGACAGCGTGTGTATGTCTTTCCTCTAGCTATCCTCACTTTTCTGTACACCGACACATGTAATCTGTACTAGACACAGTTGCTGTGCTCCTAAACATGCACTTCTTAAAAAACTTAATTTTAGGAAGGTTCTAAAGCAGCATTGAACAATGTTATAATGATTAAGTAGGTAATAAATCACAAGGCAGCTTACTATCCTTTAAAAAACAAAGCTTTTGTGTGTATGTATGTGTGTTAAAGAAAGAGACTGCAGCCCATACGTGTGAGCTAATGAGGAGCAGATGCAGACTAATGAATCAGGATGGGTTTAATGACCGCTGCTTATAGCGAACACTTCACCTGAGGAAACTCCTGCTGCAGAAGCTCTGCTACTCACTGAGGGAAATTTGATCATTTTCTGTGGCGGGGCAGTTGAGATTGAGTGACTCGCCTGTGCGACGTGTCTGTTCGGTGTCTGCTCTTCTCTCCCTCGCTGTTGTGTGGCCTGCCTTCTCGCTCTCACTGTTATTTAATCCTGGTTTTGGCGTGGATGCCGATTTCAAAGCGGCAGTGTGAGAATGTTCTCAGAACATGTCTGCGGCATAATAACCTCGGTTTCCTGTAAGGAGACCTAGCGCTTGTTCTCTCTCACCCTTCTGAGCAGTGCAAGCAGCCCAGACTACAGCACCACCTGGCTAGCCGTTAGCCTGAGGAAGAGGCCCTTTGGTAATGTGGTTTAAGTGAGCTAACGGCATGAGCCTACCACAGGTACGCCTCTTCCTTCTTATTGCTTAACAGACATCCATCTCCTCTGGGACTGATGATGTACTGTACAGCCTAGCACTGTAGTTTGAAGGAGTGCCTCAAGGCTATGTCCTCCACTCTCACAACTTTCAAAATGTCTTACTATAAAGCCCTTTGAAAAATACCATCAGCTGTCAACATATCTTCACTCACCCACGACTGTTTCCACTGACTAAACTGTGTTTTTCTCACCAGCACAGTGTTTGGTACCGCAGCCCACCCAAGCCTGTCAACCTGACGGAAACTGCCCCTCAGTCTTGGCCTTTCATATATACTTACGTTACGAGTGACAGTTGCTGGTGAGCCCGAGCCTGAGCTGTTTTCAAGCAGTCTAATATTTCCTTGGCCTTTTCTCCCATTATCCCTGACCTTCAGTGGTGCTATGCACCAGTTGTTGACGCAGATGTCACAGAGCATTGTGGAGAAATGTCATCAGAAAAATGTCCCATAGACTGATGAAACTGGAGACGTGCTGCCACGGCTTCCACATAAACTATGCAAAATAAGACATTTAATAGATTTTTTGTTAAAAAAAGAAAGTTTGTCAGGAGCTTGTTTATTTTGTCCTGTCAATCAAACATAGTGAACATCCAGTCACTATTTTCATTAATTACGCAGTCCATAAGTAAATCTAGAGCTTTTAATAATAATAATTTATTAGTAGTAGTATTATTAATATGTTTCTTCTGTTTTTTGTTTTCTAAATCATTTTAATCTTTAGAAATAAGTAAATATAAAAAAGTACTACAATTATATGTTTCCCTTTATTATTTTTCGTATTTCCTCCTCTGGCCTTTTCTAGTTGGCACTCCTGTATGATTCCCTCAAAGCGGACAAACCCAGCAGCGCTTAACTACCTCAGCTTTACTGTTGCTCCATTAAACCCTAGTTTAATGCTGACTGCTACAGCTGTTAGTATGCAGTGATTGAGGGCTTAAGAGAGTTTAGGCCAAGAAGTCTCTTACTGTCAACAATCTGAGCACTTGAGTCTGGAGGAGAGTACATTCATCTCTCTCTGTAAATAAAAGTGTTTTGATATTTGTGTTTCACAGGGACCAGGCCTCAGGCTCTCTCAGAGTGTCACATTTTACACTGCTGGGAAAAAATTCAACTGTCTGTTTCACACCTAACCCTTAGATAAGAGGTTGGAGATCAAAAATGGGGTTTCATTCGATTATATAGCATTGAAAGAAACACAGTATAAATTAACTGTGTTAACTGCAGTGGAAGTGTGGTGTTTACAGATCATCTATGTTGCGAGTTAAAAGGGATTTAACAGCATTGGTCTTGACTTCAGGCTGTTTTTTTTTTCTTTCAAGTGAAATTGGCAGCTAGTCTTGTGGATGTCATAGTCGCTGTTCCTGATAAGCAGCGTGTGATTGATTGATTTTTAGATTCACTTCTGACGTCTGGCAGCCATGCTTCTCCTTTTAATCTAAGATAAAACAGGCTGCTGTCTTTTGTTTGCAGTGGTGAGGTTAGAGCCTTGTATTATTTGGCAATTTAATGTGACAGGCGATGGTGGCTTTTTGTGTTAGATCTGTGTGTTCAGATGGATATGAATGACTTAAAAATATTGCCTGGATTATAACAAAGCCTATTATTCTTTAATGAAATTATCCCCTCCCAAAATCTCCAGAGTTAGCCTCACACTTCCATCTCTTTTTCTTTGTCTGGCTTTGATCTCTAGGTGTTTATTTGTTATATCCACCAGTGCCAATTCAAATATTATTCAAACAGGTGAAAATCAGAGCTGGTGCTGAATATTAGAGAGGAGATCAGATGAATGACTGTTTTATAATTGCGAATTTACAAAAGAGATGAATTCATAGATATATAGATTGTTTGTTTGTTTGTTTGATTGATTGATTGATTGATTGTCAGCTCATTGAAGCTCACAGAGGTGTCCCAATTTGGATTTTTGCCTGTATTCAGCAAAAATACAGCAGAAACATATTCTTATCAGGTGACAGGAGTCCGAGGGAACACCAACCCTCGCTCCTGTCCTAATCTTGTTTGTCATTGCTAAATGAGCTGGCCCCGCTAGGTGTGTTAGTCTAATGAATTTACAACCTGATATCAGGAGGCCTAAGACTGGCAGGGGTCATAAAACAGGAAAGGAAAAAAGCAGTAATTAACATTTATTAGCTAGCTTGTCATCTATGCTGGTTGGTTGGGGAGTATGGATAATATTGCGGTGATCAATTAATTTTTAATCATCTCTAGAGAGATTATGGAGACTCCCTATGAACTCCAGACTGGCTGGAGTCTGTCAATAAACAGGGCATGGGTCATTCTGCAATGCGTCAAGTGTGTGTGTGTAAACCAGACTACGTACTTATCAACACACACCTCTTGACTAACACTTTAACCAACTCCCTCCTGGCAGGCGACTACTTAGAACACAAGCACATTTTACAGGTTCTGGATTTTCATTTCTTTTCACATACAACCACTTAAAATGTACTTGAAACAGCTTTGGGACAACACACCTTTTGAGTTTTACAGGCTCAAAAGCCTGTGAACTGTACTTTGGTTGCAGGAAGTGATTGTTGTTGAACATGGAGGCAGCTTTGGACCCCCCCCCTGCATTTAGTCTCCTGTGGCGTGTGAAGAAAGAGGCTAATGGGTAATAGATACCTGACTAATGTCCTTCTGAAGAAATAGAGATAGATGGACAAAAACCTAGGGAGAGAAAACTTGCGACTGTGTTATGAAGGTGTACCCAGGGGGTTAATTCATCGCAGGCACTTCTCATGCCAAGCGGTAGCTGATAGTTAAAAGTTAATACATTTATTGCCCGAGACGTGCTCATCCATCAGGAGCAGTTTGTTTCTGTGGCTCGGTGAAGGCGTATTGTGGGCAGGGCTGGATTTTCCAATGATAAATGGAGTTGGTGTTGTTTATTTTGGTGCATGTAATTCCGTGCGTTAATTTGTTGGAATTAAGTTGACGGTTGAAGACTGAAAAAAAATCTGATATCTATCAAATAGGAGTGGAAGTCATTCATAAATTGTAAAGAATCCCATCAGGCTGTTTATCATAGGCTCCACCATTTTTAACTCTCTCTCTAAAGTGTCCAACTCGTCTGGAGGTTTGTAGTGTTAATGGCTCAAGGTCAGGGCCATAAAATGGGGGACAGAAAGGGTGGAAGCTGCTTCTTAGGGTGGTTAAGAGGGGTTCAGAGCCTTAATGTGAGCCCTCATTCACAAGGTGAACAGGGCTTAACCCCAAATCCAGCTGTCAACAGCCTGCCACCATACATCGCTTAGCCCGTTTGGTAACTGTGTTTCACATAAGTGTTCACTCAGTATGTTTTCTTTGAAAGCTATATTTCCCATCTCTGGAGATCTGCTGAGTTTTGACATGAGTGAGAAGGTAGATACAGAATCGGAATCACTTTTTGGCCACATGTCTTTAATTTTCAATGTTTTCTCACCGTTGGCGCTCCCTACAGGTAGTCGGCTGTTACTGCGGTTTATTTAGTGTCAGGTCTCAGAGGCTTGTGTGTGTATGTGTGTGAGGAGGGGGTCATTTACCATGCTTTGGACCAGCCACCACCCTCCACCAGTCCGCAGCTGTGGGTCTGAGCCGTGCCACCTTCCTTGACACAATGGGGCCCTTTGACCACAGAGGGTAGATTGACACAAAGGGCCCTGCATGCCGTACACCGCGGCACAATGCTATTGTTAGCAAAGACCTACTCCACTATTTGTTATTTTCAAGTGGCAAATGATTACATAAAAACAGCCATTTATAAAGATTTAAGGAATATAGGCTGTGTTTTATGATTAAAAGTGGTGAATATTAATCTTCTGTTTTGTTATCGTTATAGTTTTAACTCTGTTCTGACAGAATTAGAATAAAAGTTAAAAGTATTATAGAGTGTTATCATCACAGTTGGCATGAACAGTCCTTAACAATACTTAACGGATATATTTAAAAATATATTGCAAAAGTATCTTAACCCTTATTGTGCATCATATCTGGATTGTCCTTATTGTGCATCATATCTATTTGTGTGCGTGTGCTTATGCGAATGATAAACGTATTGTTATGTGGCTGAGAGTGGCCTGTAATTCAGGCTCAGTGAACCTCCTCTCCTCGCTCGTGCCTCACCAGCCCCGGTAGACCTGTTGATGGGGCCTCTCTGTCAGCGTGCCACAGGAGTGATAAATGTCCCTTATCGGCATTGTCATTGTAATAGCCCCACAACAGGCCCGAGATGGGCGACTGGGCCAGAGTTATCGCCCCGCTCCTGCAGGGGAAGAATACACATCAAGCTGCCAATCACCCGGTCCGAAAATTGCTCTGAGATTTGAGTCCCCAGACAGCCAGCAGACTGCTAAAGCTCGCTCCCTCCCTCGCTCGCTGCTATTACACTGGTCCATTGCTTTATTTCACCCCTTTTTTAATGCTTAAACTCCTAAACACCACCATCTCCTGTCAGTTCCTTCACAAGGTTTTTTTTCTCTCTTTCTCTTACCATCACCCGTATCGCACAGGGAAGACACAGGGGTGCTGAAGAAAAAGAGAAAAATGGGAGAGTGTGTGTTTTTTGTGTCTGTGAGGGAGAACGTGAGATGGAGGAAAAGTAGATGATAGAGGAGTGAAGAGGTTAGTGTGAGAACGCCAGCAGAGCCATTCCAGTCTCTTAATTTTCTATTGATCCTTGTGCTCCTGCTTTGAGTATCAGCTAAAAGCCCCCCCATCCCCCCCCCCCCCCCAAACCTGTTCACTTTGGTGTCTCCTGTTCATGAGAGATGTTGAAGACAATCCTTTTCTCAGCCTCCGTAATCTCATACCTCTGCTTTTAATTAAAACCCCTGCTAATGGCAAGTGAATTTAAAAGAATTACAGAGAAGGCATAAATAATGAAAGCTTATATTTTTACATTTACATTTATTCATTTAGCAGACGCTTTTATCCAAAGCCATCAAGCAGTTAGTCCTAAAAAGGCAAAACCACTTCGGAAGTGCTCATAAAACAGGCAATGTTTAAATACAAGTTAGAAGGAAAGAAAGAGTAACGTTAAGATTTTTTTTTTTGTTATCAATTATAAATAAATATTATTATGTTAGATGATTGCATTCCTAATCACAAATTTGTACAATAATTGTAACCAATTTTTCTATGTTTATCTTTATTTTCAAATTTCCCCATGATAATAAAAATAATGTGAAGTTCATTTAAAGTGTGTTTAATAATGCACACCAAAAGCATGCTCTTGCATGTTGTGCAGAATTGTCAGTTTGGGCCCTGCTCATGGGCAAGCATATGGTGGGTGAGTAATGTCCTTAAGGTTAAAGGTTAAACAACCATCTAACCACTCACATGCACACCATAGCCAAGGGGTAACATCCCCCTCTGCTGTTAGAAGTCATAACATACTTCTTATGAAGGCTGATGGAGAAGTTGGTGATGTTGGACCCTGGAGATTGACATGGATAAGATCATTGTGGTGTCCACTAGTGGCCAGCTAATGTTTGTGATGCAATCGGCCATGTCTGATTGAGCCGTTCTCATGGAGTCTCCAGGGGACCCTGAAGGACCCCATGGTCTCTTCATATCGGGTGGCCTGATGTTCGCCTGCTCTAAAACCCACTCCTCCAGATAACCATCTCCATGCTCAGACCTCATTCCCACTATGGCCTTTATTAAACCATCTTGCCAGCGCTGCCCGCTGAGTAGAGAAACAGAAAGAGAGACTCTTAGAGAAGGTGAAAGCGGGAGCAGGGGATATATGCCAGTTAAAGATACAGATATAGAAGCACTGTGGGAGGATTAGCTCCTGTCGGTGACAAGACCTGATAACAGCCTGAGAGCTATAATGGGCTCCAGCCTCACATGCCGGTGAGCTGTCAATCCATCATACTGACCTCCTGAAGAGATGAGCACGTCTCTTCCCAAAGTTGAGTTGCATCCTAACAGCCTTTACATTTGGAAAATGCAGCGGCCTCAAAAAGTATAAAAGATACTTGAGCTCCACTTGTTTTTCTAGTCTTACCAAGTGGCTTTTTTTTTTTTAAGAAATAAACATTTTACTTAAATATTTTTGGGTTTCAAAGAAGAAAGTAAGTCATACAGTTTTGGAACAACATGAAAATGAGTAAACTTTTTACTTTATCTTAAATAGTTTTTGGGCCCTGCTGTATCTAAGGAAGGGTGAGAGAGTGAGTAACAGCCTGACAGAGAAGTGACAGGATAGAGTGATAGAGACCAGGCTGTATGCAGTTGTACTGCTGTGCGGAGGATAAATCACAGCCCATTTGTACTGAGAGACGTCTAACTAGCAGTGCTCCTATTAGCCTTCTGCTCCACTGCCGTGACCCCCGTGCCATATTTCTGAGCCGTACTACCTATGACAGATTAATACACACACACACAAACACATAGAAATGCTGAGATATGTGGGTAGATTTGCTCAAGTGTGATAACTCTGGGGCCTACTAGGTATTCCTTTTTTTTATATATTCCATATTGTTTTTATATTCCATTATTAATTTTTTCAATAGTCCAATATTTTTCAATATTTGGGTATGCTCATTGGGCATGCTCATTTACTTTACTGCTGGCTTTAAATGTAATTAATGCAGTTAAGTGTATATATATTTATATATATATTTCTGTACTGTATGTTATAATGCTGTGATGCCTAAATTGACTAATATCATGCCTAATATGCCTAATATTTTATTTTTATTTATTTTATCAAAATATGGTAAAACAGTATAATTGTGAAAATGTTGTAAATTGTTTTCTGTTTTTATGATTTATTTATTCCTGTAATGGCAAAGCTGAATTTTATTAATCCAGAAAATACTCAGTATAAATGCATACTGTTTTTTTTTTTTTATATATGATTAATTTAATTGGTCCTTGCTGAATATAATTATTAATTTAAGAAAACAATGTGTGTTTTGCCTGTATCATAAGAAACGTCCGTTTAAGCATGCTTAATAAGTTAAATTCGGGGTAATACAATTATGTTGGGGCTTGGTTTAAGGAATAGAAAATATCATTAGCTCAGTAGTGCTTTTTGTGTTTAGGGCAGTGGGATGGATTTATTTCTCCCAATCTCTCCTGTGAAGCACAGACAGGTGCCGTGTTAACTGCTCTCAGAAAGTGAGAGGGCGAGTAAGGAGAGAGAGAGGGAGGCTTAGGCTCTAAATGGTTTGTGGAATGGAGGTGTTAGCTCGTGTCAGCTCCTTGCTGTTGCTGACAGATGAGCAGGAGCTAGGAACAGGAAATCCCTGGCCCTAATGCCCAGAAGAGTGTGTGTTTATGTGTGTGTGTGTGTGTGTGTGGAAGAGGTAGAGATAAATAGAGATGGCTGTGTTGTCGTACTGCAGGGTTAGACTCACAGCTCTCCGCTTTGGGCACAAGCTGCAGACAGGCAGACACAGGAGCGTCTCTGATGACAAATCAATCCACGTCTCACTTTCTCCATGTCTCAAACTCCGTCTGCAACAGAGCTGGAGCTACTGCGGCAGAAGGGCGAGAAGAGCGCCGCACCGAGGGCTTAAAGCAGGCAACAGAGACTGAAACTTCCTTTAGGGCTGCACTCCAACTGCCAAGTACATGAGAAAAGTGGCTTTTCGAACAGAAAATCAATTTAGAGTCATTCAATACACTGAGCTGTCGTGGGTTAGATTACAGCATGTTCGCCCGGCTCCATATTCAAATCACAGCCTCAGAACCAAAGACGGTTTCCGCACCGGGGCCGTGACTACACCTCGACGCTCAGCTCCATTGATCTGATCTACTGCGGAGGAGGCCAGCAGGTTAACACGTGTAAAAAGGAATATGTCTCAGGCGCTTCGGGTCGAAGGAGGGGGAAAGAGGTTAACCGTTACACACGCTAGCAAAATCTCCCCGGGAGCGTACGTGCCGCGTGCGAACAGTGAGCTCAGCGGCCAGACCGTTTGGCGTATGCGGCGGTACTAGATATGATTGACGGTGACGGCGCACAGCACTTTCTCTTGTAACTTTCAAATCATTAAGCCTTTAGTGTATCAGGCGGCTCTTTTACGACTTTGCCTGGAAAGCTTTTTTTTAGTCTTAGCTCATACAAATTGCTGAAGCAGGATGTGTTGAGAATATTATTCATGCAGTCAGTCAGGGGCCATGCAGAGGCTAACTAGACAGCAGGAAGAAGAAATACCAGTGTAAGGTTACTGACACAGTGTCCTAACCAGACATGACATGATTAACTGTCTCAATGTTTAATCCCATTCTTATTCTTACAGATAGGTTTCGAAGAACAAACCCCAGAAGTCATTAATTTGGCATGAATTAGAAACTCTTATCTGTTTTCTAAATGTATATTATTAAAGCTCATGTCATCATTCAATGACTTCTCAAATTATTTAAGGTGCTTGAACCCCACAGTTTTCTTACAATCTTCCATTCAATCAATAACTGATGGACAGCCATTTTTTCTTGTGTACATAAAAACGTGATAGTTGACGTTAGTACATGTCTGCCTCAGATGCTAAAAAGACATCTATATTCACCCGTGATATGATGTTATGCAGGACTGGAAAGTTAATGTGGAGTGGGCAGGCAGTTTGCGTGAATGTAAGTTGTCTGTGTTTATGCATTAAACATTGTGTGTGTGTGTGTGTGTGTGTGTGTGTGTGTGTGTGTAAGCGATGACAGGCAGGGGTGTTAACACATGCAGAAGTAGGGGGCGGTCGGTTATGACAGTTCCTGAGAGGCTCTATTCAGATGGACCTGCAGCCCGGGCGTCTAAATTCAATTAACTCCACTGGCTGCTGTTCTGTCACCATTAGTGGTAATTAGTTAAAACATCAGAGTATAAACAGTAAATTGGCTCTGGTAATTAATTCCCCCTCACAAGCATATGAGAGCAGGAAGAGAGAGAGAACGTGAGAGGGGCACACCGACGGCGGTGTACTGATGAAAAGAAACCTGTAGAGGTTATTGGTGGCTTTGTGCTATCAATTATGGTTAGGCATTATTTAGGAAACAGTGCTCATGTGTGTGTGTACAAGCCCACTAATGGACAGGCATAAAGTAGGCAGCACATGGCATCAGTTACAAGCCTGAGCACTCAGCATGCAATATATGCCATCTGGCCAAGCGCTCTTTTTTTTAAATCTTTAGGTATGTCCTTTGCTACTTTAGTCTTTAGTCTTAAATTAAATCTAATTATTAAAAACACATTTTTGAAGTTTTGTTTGATGTATTTACTTTTGTTCAGGGCGCACAAAATATTGCTTTACATTCATGCGTCAACACTTCCAAAGGCACGCTGTGTGAGTTTTATAGAAGAACTAGCATTAGCTTTAGCATTCAATGTACTTTTTATGAGTTTTATATAACTAGCATTAGCTTTGGCATTCAATGTACTTTTTATGAGTTTTATATAACTAGCATTAGCTTTAGCATTCAATGCACTTTGTGTGAGTTTTTTTAATAACGCGACTATTAGCTTTAGCAGTCAATACACTTGTGAGAGTTCTATAGTAAATTTTATAATAGTATTAGCATTATCTTAACCATTTAATGTCTTAAAAATTTATTTTATAACAGTATTGGCATTATCATTTAGTGTATTTTATGTTTGTTTGTTTTTTGTATTGCATTGTATTGTAACATTAGCTTTAGCATTCCATGCTAGCATTTCATGTGCATGTTTTCAGCTAGAAAAGTAATCAGTAGTACATGTCTAGGGTTGCCACCCGTCCTTTAAAATACGTAATCGCCCCGTATTTGAGAATGAAATTGCGCGTCCCGTTTTGAATCAATACGGGGCGGGTTTTGTCCCACATCACATCATCCCACACGCATTTTATGAAGATGCCTCCTATCCAGTGTTGCCAACTTAGCGACTTTTCAGATCCCCTTGGCAAATTTTTTTCAAAAAAGCGAATAGCGACAATTCTAGTGACTTCTTGGACAAACCTCAGCGAATCTCTGGTAGTGCAGCGCGTGCTTGAGCTCTTGTTTTCCCAGCGTGCGGACACATCTCTCTCTGTGTCTGTTCTGTTCAGCAAGCGGCTGAGAGGAGCAGAGCTTTTGGTTAAAATAGATATAATGTTGCTTCTAACTCTATTTTACATGCAAATATAGCCAAAATCACAGCATAGCCATTGTCTATATCTTATGTGTACTTGGTTTCATCAGACAACAGCTCGATTAGAAATAAGGATTTTAATCCAAATTAACATTTTGTAAAGCAGAGCTAGCTTAATAATGGGGTGCATTTCAATCACTATTTCATATTCATTCTGTTTTTCTGACAACAGAAACCATTAAATATGTGACCTCATAGAAGCACCATAATATGACGCACTGATGTAATGAATATGCAATTTGACGTATGACGTCATCTTGCGACACCTACTGACTTTTCATGCATCGGTGTCCCTTATTTTGACTCGTTGAAAGTGGCAACCCTATATATGTCACTAAGACATTTCCTGTGTAAATAGACATTTACTAAATTAAAAACAATGCATGTAAATCTTATATATGTTTATCAGTTGCAACAAATGTCTTGCAGGTGAAGAACTCCTTAAAAGACATCTGAGTATGCTTATGACACGTTCCTGGGTCACCCTTATTCAGCTACAGTATGGGACACAAGTAGCACTCTATGCGTATAAATGTAATTGGAAGCTAGGCATTTTGGTCATTGACGAATGACCCTCAGTGAAAAACTTTTGCCCACGTGTGCAAGGCCCAGCAGGGATGACGTCCCAAGGGACTTAACACTGCCCACTCAGCAAACATAGCCCACCTGTTCAGGCAAACACATGATTTCATAGAGCTGCACAAATCCATCCATATTTAAGCAGAGATGTGCCCTTTCCTGCCTTCTCTCAGTCACAAAGCCGGAGTTGTAATGGTCCTTACCCCTTGGGAGGATCAGGGGGTGCTGGGACTGAGGCTTCTTCCCTTTTGTAAGGACTGGAGAGAGATAGAAAGAGAGAGAGAGAAAGAGAGGCAGGCAAGCTGGCAGATCTAACCCTGCAGTGTCACCCTCATTTCCTGGGTCAGCGCCTGGGTAATGGTCTATTAATTTGCTCCATTTTCCCCTGTGAGGCAAAACTCAATCTCCAGCCGTTTCACTCTGCTGTGCCATCCACAAGGTGATTGATTGAATAAACAGCTGTCACTACTGTGAGCACTCACACCCACAAGTCTTATACTGAACACCATGCACTCGAACCAAACACACACACACACACACACACACACACACACTAACCACAATAAGATGCCTTCTCAACACAATTCCCTCAAAGTAAACCCACATGCTCTCCAAAGCAAGCTGCAGCCAGTCACTCTTAAATGTGTGCACACCATCTTACCCACAAATACACCAAGGTTGTGCAGCATTCAGAAATAAAACAATAATGCACGTTTAGATTAAATTCTGACTGACGCAGCAAACACTGCATTTTAAATATAAGGTAGTTTGTCAAGACAAATTACAATTGTACACTACAGTAAGAAGTATTTTATTAATATTTTTGAAAGAAATGCTAATCAAAAATATAATAAAAATGTACAATATTATGAAATACTATTACAATTCAAAATAGCAGTTTTTTTTATTTTAATATACTTTAAAATGCTATTTATTCCTGTGTTCACAAAGCTGATTTTTGTTAGCATTCCTTTCGCGTCTCAGAATTCTTCAGAAATCATTTCTGATTTGGTGCTCAAACAGCATTTATTCTTATTATTAATAAATGTGAAAACTGTTATTCTGCTTAATTTTTTTTGTGTGGAAACTGATACATGCACTGCCCTGCCATATACAGACTAACAAAACAATTTCCCATCATGCCCTTTAAAAAGTCCTCAAAGTTGTTTGTGTGTTCAGATAATCAAGTCCCCTCCTCTCTAATGAGCGTAGTTATGAATCTGGCCCTAATAACTGGCTCGCGTTTCCACATGACTACCAGCGCATCTTTGCACGCCCCGCACATATGCTAATAATACGCATCAAACCGACATCATTTTTAGCCAAACACTCCTCCCCACTGAGAGCGAATGACAGAGTGATACCGACACCAAACCAGTCCCCTCGTCGCACTCCTCTCTCAGGTGCTGATTGCATTTGCCTTTTTAAATGTGACACCCTGAGTATGTGTGTGTGATCGGTAGCGTGAGGAGCTGCTGTTTAACAGCACAATGCATCACTGTCAGCGGTGATCGGCCTCCGTGCGCCGTTAGCACAGATGCCAACGCCGACGCTCGTCAGGTCCCAAACTGAAGATGACCTCGTTCCATTTCATCAGACGTCCTCTCGAATGAGGCGCGATGCCTCATTCCCTTCTTCTCTCATCCTTTCCCCTCTTTTTTTCACCTAACCCTGAGTAATCAGCCTAGGAACTGTCCAGCCTGCTTAGGGTTTCCTCTGCTCACTTACAATAAAGTAAAAAAGCACACACACACACACGCACAGATAGTCTGGGCTGGTCCCATTATCAGTCTAATTCCCCTCCTTTTGCGTATAAAGCACATATTTTCCATTATGGAGATGACTTGTAGCGGCTCACCTTGTTCTGATTTAGGGAGGAAGGGAGGCGAAAAAATGAAGGCTGACAGGCTCGCTGGATTTATTTGATTGCGCATACAAGGCAGTGTCATTTTCAAAGATGCAGAGTATAAAGAGATGCATGTGTGTGTGGCCTTAAGGCAAGGAGAAGAAAAGAAAAGCCTCAAAAGGGAGGGGAAGAAAAGCCCTGAATCAAATCAAATTCCTCTTATCGGGCATTATTTGACGACGTTATCAGACAGCGTAATGTGGTTACATTCGGTAAGAGGCTGAGAGATTTCACTGTTTACTGATGTTGGCGTGCTTAAGGGCACGAGGAGAGAGAATGAGGCAGGCGTAAACACTTGATGCTTACTGGGAAAACCTGTTTAACGCCATGCTGGTATGAAATGGGGAAAAAAGAATTCATGAAGGGAGGATAGGTTTATAAGGGGTGGTGGGGACCTATGATGGTCATTGTCAAAGTGAGCAGCTAATTTGATCAGTAAAAGCATTACATTTCGTGATTAGTACGCTCTTAAAAGGGGGTTTCTAAAAAGGTTTTCACAGTGATGCCATTAAAGAACCAGTTTTGGTTCCACCTTTTAGTGAACAATTCTTAAAAGAGCCACTTTTGGTTAGTATGAAGAACATTTGTAAATAAAGAACCTTATTTAAACTGTAAAGAACATTTTGTGGAATAAAAAGAATCCAAGGTTTGTAATAGAACCATTGATGCCATAAAAAAATTTAAAAGTGTAGTAAAACCAAAACTTATGCTCAACCCTTTGTGGTCTTTCAGTGCATATTTCGTATTTCAGAGGTCTTTGTGTATTGACATTTTATTTGCCTGCTGAATAAAAAATCTTTCAGCTTAAATTGCTGGTCTTGAATGCCTAGTGACGAGCAAAACAATTAAAAATGCCCAAAATGTAGAATATTCTGGTTATCAGGAATAATTTTGATCAAAAGGTGTTGATAGGCCAAAACCATAGCAAATATCAAAGTTTAAAAAGTCTGATTAAAACCATTGCTAGCTGAACCATCCTAGCTGATCCAAAAAGTGTTTTGGTGATCCAATGGGGCAATGATCCAATGCTTTCCGCCAAAAAAGAATAACTTAAAAACATCTTTTACTTTCATTCCCATTCAGTGGATGGTGCACCTGTGGATGCATTGATCAGCTTTATGAGAGGCAGCACAGGTTTTTAGTGGATTTCGGCATTCCCAGGTGAGCCTGGCAGGTTGTGTGAAGAGCAATCCGTCACCATCTCCATATTGAGCTCAGCATGGGCACACTGTAAGCAAAAAGAGATTTCAAAAGGCACATGCTTTCTGCCTGTGCCCATTAGTGGCAGCTTTGTTCTCTCGCCAGTACCTTAAATGCTCTCTGTTTTGTTCACCAAGCACACACTCACACACGTGGCACACACACCTACGCTCAGAACCTTACTCCTGACTTCGAGCAAACCAGACGAAGACCATTAAACCCACACAATGAGTGAATTTGCTGCAATTATGAGAGTAATGTTTAAAAGGTCAAGGTGGGACTTGCCCAAACAGTGATGTGTGTGGTGTTACTACCATTATAAATCTTTAAAAGATGCCTGCTTACGTTATATGTCAATTTTCTATCTAAACGTTTCACAGTATCTGCCGCGCCGGGTTTTATGGACACAGATATGTAAGCATGGAGGCTTTTTTCTGCATTTGGAAGCAGTTAAATAAATAGGCGCATGCTGTTTGAGTTATGCTGTGTGAGGCTAAATGAGAAGAGAGACAGACAGCTAACAGCCCCAGCCGGAGCTGCTGGTGGCGGTCTGCCAGCTACCAGGGGAGCTCGCGTTTGAGGCGGCTTCTGTGGAGCTCTTTTTTTTGTCTTTTTTTTTTTTTTACACTGCGGCTTGTAAAACAACATACGAAGAGTGTCAGAGGCAGCTAGAAGCAAACACTACATTGCCACACAGCTAGTGGCCAAGTTAGCTTGATTTTGCCTTCTCCAAGGCAGCAAATTTTGACGCTATTAAGATATTAGCATGTGCTAACTCAGCCATCCAGTATGTAATTGTGCTATCAGTGGGGTTAGAGAGAGGTTACCTTTGATGAAAGTGCTTTTAATAATTAGGGAACGTCTAACGCAGAAAGAGGCCTCTGGCTCTGGCCCTCATTAGCTGTGCTATCAGAATAGAGGTCCGGGTGAGCGTATGTACTGTGATAAGGGTGTGCCATGGCTAAGAGAGGGGGAAAAGAGGGGATTTTTGAAAGCAGAGGGAGAGAGATAGTGAGAGAGAACCATCCATCTTGGCAAATTAGAGAAGATCAGGCCAGCACTCAGTCAGAGCTGTCATAGACATCTCTCTCTTTCCCTCTCTCTCTCACAGCATGGCATTTAGGTGAGAAATCTCAGCACTAAAAAGTTCTGTCAGTCCTATTTCCTTGTTATTGCCCCTCTCTGCGCGCTGGTCTCGCCGGCCCTTCAGATTAAACGGAGTCCCCACCTTTCTCCACGCAGGGGTCCAGCGCAGGGGGGCATCCCACATTAATCATCTTTAACGCGCTGACAAGCAGCATGCGCCAAACCCCCTCCATACCTCAGGATTTATCTCTCCGTCTTCTGCTAGCCATCACTCACTCCCTTAGATAGAGAAAAGGGGGAACAGAGAGATGGAGGAAAGAATAAGAAATGGACAAGTGGAATTGGATACTTTAGAGACCACACGTGGTCTGGTGCAGGGGTGCTTTTTTTTTTACTCTTGGGATACTGAATTAATAAAATCTGTTTTCTAGCATTTTACTGAAGGAATTAGATATTTGAACATAATTAGTAAAAAAAAGTATTACAAAAGCTATGAAAGATCATACTAAAGTATTATTTTAAATAAAATAAAAATAAAATAAAATAAGTAATATTTGTAAAAAAAGTTATATATATATATATATATTTCCATATACTAATATTGCCAATATTTTAAAATATGTATATATCATCAGGGCCATTTCTGAAACATTTAAAATACTTTGTATCTTTATAATATAATTGAGAAAATCTATTTGCTAGAAAAAAATAATTTTACTAAAGTATTTGGATTAATATACATGTAGATATAGATTAATATAGACAGACCAATAGACTGTAAATTATAATAAAAATAACATTTATAATGCTTTTACTGATCTTATATATATTAGATATATTTATCTATTGTGTATTTGTCCTAATTTCTTTATATATCCATAGAGACATACATATATATATATAGGCTAAGGCATTCAAGGAATATGCAAGAGTTGTAAAGAAATATACAAATACTGTAAAAAAGATTGGAAATGTGCAAAAGTATAAGAAATAATGAGTTTGTGAGGGTGTGTCTAAGGCTGAAGGACTGTGTTTGTGTCCCTCCAGCCCTCAGAGGGAAGACATGATTAATCACTGGCTGTCTCTATTAGTCAATCCTCTCTGGGGACGATGTGGACACCTACACCACACTGCATGCACACATAATGGGGCGGTCTATAGGAAAAACATTAGGCCTCCTCACTAACACACACACACAGATGTATGTGAAGCTTTGACATGGCCTCAGGTTTTTGCAAGCCCATGTCCACTCACAAGCACACACCCTTTCACTATATAGGCGTTCATCAGTCTGTGCTGACAGACAGATGATTTAGTGTGTGTTCTTTTGTGTGAATCCCCTTCGTTAATATCAAAGCTGCCAAATGACCAGCTCTCTATTTGGGAGTGTGTGTGTGCGTGTATGTTTTCAGGGAGACAAGTGACAAGGAGGTGGTTTAGGTCCCGACAAGCGCTTGACCAAACCATCATGACTCCATTACTGAGCCCATTGATTGTGTACGGATGAATTAAAGAGCTGGTTTCAAGAGGCACACACTCATTTTCTCTTCACACACGGACAGAGGGGCACAAATACACACAATCACACTCTCTGATCCCATCATGCACACATAACAGAGTCAGAGTAACACTCTGTCAGTAAACCATCTGACATGTCAACAGACAAAAAAGAAAAGAAATGAATTAAATACATAACAAACACAGTGCGTTTAATGATACAGTCACCATTTATATTAGCGCTTATGTTACTTTGTGTAAATAGTACATTTTAGATTTTACTTACAGTATTAACAATGCATAAACATATGAGTAAAAAACATAAACAGAGCTAAATGATAATGACTCTGTGTGAAAAGACTATGTCCTTCCTACACAAATTTATATGTCAGGTTGTGTGATTTCATGTTGCAAATGGCCACGTAAGAGAAAGAGTTGGATTGAAGATTTATCTGCTTTAGAATGGGTCTGGACCTCTCTTTGTTTACTCTTTGCAAACGGTGATTGCTTTGGCATGACTCAAATTATCTTGTCAGGGCAAAAAAAGAGAGAAGCAGAGAGAGGGAGAAAGGGAGATGTGGGTATGCCGAATTGCAAAAAAAATGAAGATATAAAAGAAACCCTGCAAAAAGTGCATTAGTTTGATATAAAATCAATATTTACAAAGAAGAAAAAAAAAGAAATGACAGAAAATGATTATCCAAAGATGTAAGAAATTCTAAAATATTTACTAAAAATTTATAAATTAATTAATATAAAAATATATATATATATATATATATATATATTTGCCTTTAAATTTCTACATTTCTTTAATTTTTTTACATATTTGTATATTATGTTATTAGTAGTACATAATATATGCTGTATAATAATAATAATCATAATATATAATACACATATAAAAAGAAAGAAAGAAAGAGACAGATATAGGTGAGAGGAGATAAGACGGGAGAGCACGGAAAACAAATAAAGGGCCAGAAAATGAGAAATAGATGTGCAGGATGTTGCTGGACAGAGACTTTGAGGGAGGGGAGAGAGGGGCGAGCGAGAAAAGGGTGGTGAGAGAAACAGAGACACACAGAATTGTAATCGATTACCTATTTTTCAAAGTCACTTAAAGTGTCCAGAGTGTGGGGCCGTTAAGTAGTAGTGCTGGAGAATAGGGGATGGGTATGCGTAGGCACGCATGACTGAGGAGAGGCGAGGAGAGGGAGGAGGTGGAGAGATGTATGGGGGTGGGAGGGGGAGTTTTGGGGATGCTTATACTGACCCTTGCTAGCTCCTCACTGATGAATCTGTGCTCTTGCAGGAAATAGTTCTGACAGGCCAATATGTGAGCGCAGAATATGTGCCCCCGGAGGGACTTTGGCACGTGTATGTGTGCGCGTGTGTGTCAGCGTTTACATGTGTTTGCCCGCATGTTTGTCTGTGTGAGTGTGTGTGTGCATAGACTGGACCGTTAGCGATCATCACCCTCTCAAACGGTGCGCACATCATGTCAAGACAAACACAACAGTGCCCTATCAAGTCAAGGACGGGCTCACACTGAGCCCAGGGCTTTATGTAGAGAGAAGAGCCAGGATTATAGCCCTGCTGCATGTCTGTATGTGTGTGTTTGTACATCTGTTTGCAACCTGCCCTCAAGTTACCTCATCATCTCGAGAAAAGATGCTCACTAACCCCTACTGCAACAGATCAATAGCTGCCTCCCAGACATTAAAACCGAACTGCAAAGCACCAGACGTTTGTTACACACTTACACACTTTGATAATTGGACGCTGCTGTGTGAAATGAAAGAAGATTTTATATCTTTATGTCTGTTAAGCCCATTAAATAAAATCTTATCCGAGAACCGAGTGTAAAATAGCATCTAAAACCATTTACGAAGAAGCATTTGAAGAAACTGAATAAATCGTAAATGATTTAGTATGCACTCACCTGTGAGAATTTCCAAAGGCAGAATTTCCAAAGGTGTGATTTCCGCACTTCCTGTTTGTGTATATATTTGCGCTTTGAGTTAGGTAAGCATACTCACCATGTGACTTACAGCTGTAGTCTGTCGGTAACAGTGAGTTCATCCAGGATATCCTGTTTTAGGGAGGATCTATTGTCCCAGAGGGCTAAAAATAGTCGCTTTGATTGGCTAGTTCCAGATCTGAAAGATTGAGAGATATAAGAGTGAAACAGGAAGTGTTTTTTTGCTCATTTACAGAGCCGCACGTTAGATAATTCGCATGCTAAAGATGTGGTAGTTACTCACAGGCAGCCATGACACACTCGCCCACCCACACGGATGGACTTTTGTAAAAATAAACATGGCCATGTGTTCAGATGTGAACGCACGTACGCATACCTACTTGTTTATGATAAAATGGCTGTTTGTGTTTATGTGGATATCCTATTAAAAAATCACTAGGTTTCTAAAATTGTCAGTGAACGTTTCCTTGCCTAGTTCACATTTTACATTAACTGAAAATAATTGTACTTTATATTACAGCATCTGATGAAATGTTATCCGTCGGTGAGTTGATAAGTGTATATGAAGTCTGTGTGTGAGATACAGTTGAAGTGTCACAAGCTCAGTGGCGTAACTGTCTGTGCGGAGCTGTGGATCTAGTTTAATGAGGGAACAGGAGACAGGAGGCCGAGGATGACGGATTCTCCTTCTGCAGAAATCTGAGCCACTTAATCCACATAGTCCAGACAGAGAGGAAAAGACTTTGAGCACTCATCTGACCCATGCTCATCTCCAAATGTACTATATAATAAAAACAGGTCCAACACTTCTAGGGTGTTCTTACATTGTCTCGCCAAAAAAGTAATCTTCTTTTAAATTTTGCTTTGGGGATTTAAACAATAACTACACTGGCTCTGACCAACAATAATCTTGAATGTCTACAAGCTTCCCAAACTCTTTCATGGTTATGAACAAACCTATAAACCTTCTCTTCTTCTATCTTTCTGTTTTTCTCTTTTAGGTAAGAAGAAGGTGTCACTCTATGACAGTCAGGCTCCCATCTGCCCCATCTGTCAGGTGCTGCTACGTCCAGGAGAACTTCAGGAGCACATGGAACAGGAGATGGAGAGGCTCACCCACATGCACATCAGGTAGACTCAAACATCTATACCGCCGTCTTCTGACAGCTCCATCAGTTCTTGTCACCATTTCCCAAACAAATGAAGCACATTGGCTGCTCTCCCTCACATAAATGTTTGGTCTAAAAACCTGAATTAAAGACACCTGCTACTGGTGTAATGCTCCAGTGATAACAAAGAACAGCAACAAAACAGGTGCTTTTCCACCCTATCATCCATCAGCCCACATGCGCTTAGGCCTCTCATGTGGCCAGGTTAAGCATGGTGGGATGATCACAGAGATCCAGCAAAGTATCCGTCATTCATCCACGGCCTGAGGCTTTCAGACAGGCCCAGTTAAATCGCTGTGTTTTCCGACAGCGTCCGCCCAAACCAGGCAGGAAGTTTCACCCTGTGAGCTTGAAGGTACATTAGCTGTAAGAAGAAACAATGCCGTTTGAATCTATAGGTCACAGACATGTCATAGAGCTCAAGCTGCACATTATGCTGTATATCCCCCCTTTTTGTTTTAATAGATTATGCTGCAGGGCTTCAAACACGTACGCAGGGAGAAAGAGAGAGGGAGATATTAATTCTCAGCAAGATGTCTTTCCAGCACGAGTGTTATCCATCACACGGCGGTGAGGAGTTATCTTTTAATAATTAATAAAGGGCAGTGGGTCGCCCTCCCCTGCGGGCAGCGGCTGTGGACACTGACATGGCTCTGGGCCTCTGTCGCCCCTGCCTGTTTGATAGCGGTGGTTATTTAAGGAAATTGCATCGTTGCTCCAGGTCTGTCAGGGTTGGATGCCGCTCGGCATTACAGGCCTGTGATTTAGCCTTTCTTGCGCTCCTTTTAACCCTTGCCTTTAGCTGAGAGAGTTATTTTCCCAGGCTATAGGCAGTCCAATCTCCTAATAATGATTTAGGATATAGAGAAAGAAAGACATGTGCTGATAGAGAAATAAGGCTATTTGCAATTACATATAGAGATTTAGATGAATTTAAGTGAGTAAAATGGGAGTAATACTTCACTGATTTCACAATTTCAGCCACAACCAGACTCAAGTATTTTATCATTGTCGGGTGAGCTGTCGCTTTAATTGATACCTATGTTGAGCATCGTTTTCTACCAATTAGATTACACGGTGGGTGGGGCTACCCAGTAGACAATAACATAAAAAAGTGATCAAAATAATGAATAAAATCACTTTATCATTATGGTCATGGTTTAGTAGTATTTCAAAGATTATTGTTAATCTGCAGTAATATTAAAATGATTCCATTTCATCAGCATCCACAATATTGAACCAGATTTGGGCATTCCTGAACTACACAGAGCAGTCACTGCATTGGTTCATGTGGAACTCTGCTCTGTGTGGAACTCTGGGTAACTGCTGCCGTCCTCCTTCCCTGTATACTTCCTCCCAGGCGGGGCTCCGCTCAACACACGCTAACACACACAGATCATTGGAAGTGACATGGCGAATTTGTGGCAATTTGTAGTAAATCTCCCTTTAATGATAGCGTTTCATTCTGCACCAAATGAGACTTGAGTGCATGTAAAATGGGGAAAGCTATTTAAGATGTAGCATTAGGCAGATGTCTCAGTGGATGCGGGTGAGTGTGTGTGAGATTGGAACCCGCCGCCACTCTCCCCTCTCTCTCCCTCCCTTGTGGCCGCATCGCCGTGCCCCCTCCCCTGACTCGTCCTCCGCTCTTCATGTATGGAAATGGAAATCCATCATGCCCTTTACCCATCTGCCTGCTCTGAGGGCCACAGCAATCTACATATTCCCCCACCCTTTCCCAGCCTCTCCACGTAATCAATTTGCCTCCAGCGGAGCGAGGGAGATCCGGGTGGCAAACGACACGAAAAGCAATCTTTATCTCCAGCTTACAACCCCCCAACTGTCGACTGGCATTTATTCAATTTTCACCAGCTCCCTCACTCTCGCTCTCTCTCTCTCTTCTCGTTCTAGTTGAATTTGGCTGCGAGAGAGAAAAGAGAAAGCTCCGTTTGTCCGGAGTGTGGAGTTTGTGGGATTTTGAAGTCAGGCGCACACATATTGAATCATTAGAAACTGAGAATTTCAGAATGATGACAATAGTTTGACTGGCGGAGGTTTAGAGTTCATGCTGTATGAATCTATCACTATGATATATTATAAGGGAGATATTAATACCATGTACCAGCTAGACATGACACGATACAATCTCATCATCTTTTTGCCTTTTCCCTCAAAAATTATCTTTCACTTTCATTCAGGGGTTACACTGGGTTTTTTGTGGAAAATGTGTAAGAAAGTTTATTGTGAAAATAACGTAACATTATTATTATCTTAGTGTTATATTTTCAAATAATTTTTGAAAAGTTCCTTTAGAATTTAGTGCAGTGAATAAACAAAATTCCAATTATTTCATTTTTAATATCACACTTTACACACAATTTCCTTACGCAGGTTATTATCTAGTTTTTTGGGTCTTAGGCATGAATTTTTTCTTTTTAACCCTCTGCTTATAAAGAAACATCACATTTCACCGATTTTGTTATACAGTATCTTGCCTAAAGTTTACCAGGAACAGCGCTTACATGCTTCCGTTTAAAATGACAATATTTTCACTGCAATAAGCCGTCATGATTTATGTGTTATAGTCTGCACACTAGTCCTAAATTAACTTGTTCTCTGTATTACATAATATCCCTCAGGTCCTATAGTTCAGCTCCTGTGTGGCAGTTCTAAACTAGTAAAGAGTGTTTTTCTGTCATTGGCCTTGCCTGCTTGTCCCACCGCTGGGAAAAGAGCCTTTTGAGATACTAGGATGTCCAATGAGTGCTGGGCATTTAGAACGCTACGGGGTATGAAGTGTATCTTAGTGTTGTTTTTTTTGACATGAGGAGATTTGTGAGGTCACAGAGATTCGCCGTGCCACGTTGGCCGGATTTATGATGCCGTGGAGTCCGTTTATTATCTCACAAACAGCGCGCTGCCACCGATAGGGCAATTTATCCCCTCTCAAGGCCTGATTCCTGATTTGTGTTGTTTCTTTCTTCTCCTCTGTCTCATCTTTTCTCTCTGTCCCCTTCTCTTTCTTTCCTCCCCTTGCTGTCAGATCAATCATGCCAACTACAGAAAAGGCGGGCCTGAGACTTATTACTTGAGTGGAGAGGCGGGGCAAAGTTTTAAACCCCGCCTCCACCTGTCATTCATTACATCTGAGCCTCTTTAGCCAGTCATCACACTGTACTGTCACTTCATCAGTCACAGCAGGAGCTAAATGAACGCAAACAGGATCCGTTTTCTCTTTTGGTCTGTTTCACTGGTCCAGTGACAAGTGTGCCTGCCAGATTGACCTTCCAGATTAGGGTACAGGCTAATTCAACTTAAGTTCAACCGTCTCTCCCGGTGTGAATGCATGATTTAAAATGAACATGACAAGGGTAACGTTACCCCTGTCACTGTTTCTCAGGTCATCATCTCGCTGCTTCATAAACACCCAGCAGTTTGACCCATCTATAGGGCTCTAAACAAGAAATTCAGCAAGAGCGACAGACAAGGAAACTGGCAGACAGTAAAAAAAAAAAAAAAGCAAGAGAGATGGCAGGAAAGATATTAATGTTTCAGAGAAGAATCTGATTTGATATGTCTTTCCCTATTGTCGGTGGATGCTTTAACCGCACCGTTTAATAATTCCTGCCATCCAATCAGTCATCCTCAATCCACAATGTCCACGAGGCAAAGATTCAATGTGCAATCCACCCGCCAGACTCAAGAAGGAGTCACCCCCACCCTTTTTTTTCTCTCTCTCTGCCATTCTCCGCCTCTTTAATACAATGTTTACAAGCCTGTGCATTGTCCTCAACATATTTCAAAGTCCTAAGTGCCCAAGGCGTTTCACAGACAAATCAAATAACCGCAAAATCATTTATTTCCTTCTGCCTTAGTCTAACTGCGGGAGGGTCGCAGTGGGGGTGGGATCTGGTCTGGATGGAAGCATCCATGAGAATGATTACTTCAATAAAAAAATTATAACCCAAATCTGCTTAGCAGTCGTACTTTTGGACAGTAATTGTTTCAAATACAGCATGACCCAGGGCTGCCTGGATTGAGTGGCATAGAGGATGGGTTTGAAACTGCTCTCGATTTCCCCCCCCCCCCCCATTTTCCATCTCCAGATGATTAAAAGTGTGATTTGTGTGGCTTTGTTCTCTTTTGTCTCGGCTGTCCTCTCGAAGGCCTGCTCTGGTCTTAAGTGAGGCCAACAAGGGAGCGCTCAGTGTGACTGAGCTGAAGTGAGTGTTGATAAAAGAGATGTATGTAGTCCAGCTCCGTAGGGGACAGAAGTTGCATGTCTCCGAAATGACAGATTGCAGATTCTGTTCAGTCAAAAGGTGATGGGTTTATAGCCAGTGCTGTGACACATGATCAAAATAGATCAGCCATCATGGCAACAAGTAGCTCTGGCACATCAAATTCAATCAAAATTAACATCAGCGCACGTCAGCTGTGTCCTCTTGAATGGCCATTTTGAGTCGGTTCCTGTCTCATCGATTGCATGCAAGTTCGTAACCACCTAGACATCTAGATTCGAGACATCGGCCTCGATATTCAGAAGTTGATATGAGTTTTTTGATGCCAGATTCCTAAATTTGGTTTCTTCTATCTCGATTTCATGTATTGGTTATAGCCATCTGAAGAATTAATTTGGTTATATCCATTTCTTACAGCGTCTGTTTTTCTCTACAGCAAGAACCCATCACACAAGGACATCAACGCAGCTCCAGGCACACCGAAGGTAAGATGGCAACCACCACCGAGCCATTTTAAATCATTATGTTCACTGATAGGCTCAATTAATGGCAATTAGTACTCTGTTTCATAGACAAAGATGTAAAAAGAGTCCTGTGTAAGAGAGAGTGATCACAAAACTTCTGGCATTAGTTCCTGAAGTAATTTACTTACAGCTTTAATGTTCTTTGTAAATGTTGGACATGGAAAATGATACTAATGTTTTCTGTGTCATTGCAATCTTCTCGAGGAAGAAGCCAAGTGTATTTCCCCAATTAAGTTTGGATTCACATCAATTGAATTATGTAGTTCAGTCACCATAAGATTCACTAGAGAGTTTTGATGTGCTATAAACATTTATATTTCATTCCAAGCATGGATGTTAATATGATAGATCAGCCAAAACTATAATTCTGTCCGTTTCCTCACCCTGTTTCCTCACCCTTGTTTTGAATATTTTGGAAATGTCATTGAATGGACAAAAACAGTTGAAACATTCTTTAAGATATCCATAAAAGAAAAAAAGTTTTACCGGTGGGGGTGAGTAAATGATGACAGAATTGTCATTTTTGGATGAACTTATCCCTTCAGGCCATGATTTTGAAGGAAGAACGAATTACAGGCTGATGTGACATTGTCAGTGGAGAGTATTGCAACACATCAACCATTTATCTTTCAGTTTATGGATTTTATGATGCCATGAACCTTTTCAAATGCCAGAAATACCTACCTCACATTCACTGAACACATCCTACAGAGCGCCTGAGATATATATTTGTACCTAATCTCAGAAAAAATTAAAATTTCTTGGAGAAGAAATGAACAAGAATGGCGATAATAATAAACCACCTTCTATGATGATCCTTCATACAGAGGGCAAACCCTTTGACTTTGTCCCGCAGTTGGGGAGAAACTGAGAGTATGGAAAGAGCATGAGAGCCAGAAGACACAGGAATGGGTGAGAGAACAGGCCGTGTGAGGCGTGACTGAGCATTCTATAGCGCACACTTAGTATTCCGTAGGAGTGTGTGGAAAATGAAGAGGCTAGCTGGGACGGTGGAGGGGGTCCATGATTCTCCTTTAAAAGACGGCGAGCAGCAGATCAGGCCCAGCTCGCTAGTTCTAAAGGGGATTAACCCAGGGCCGAGTTGGCCCGTCTTCACCCCTCTCACAAGCCTCCATTGCCATAGCGACTCCATGCCAGTCTTTGCGGCTCTTAATCCAACAGGGCGAAGGCCAACTGTGGTAGGCGGCACAGTTACCATGCTAACATCTGCAGCACTGCTACTGCTTGTGCTACACGTCAATGTCAACTTGTACAATTAATGTCAGGTATTTCTAAGGAATTTGGGCTTTTAATAGGAATTCAAACATCAGCTAAATGATCAAATGTAAATATAAAGGTGATTTTCAAGGCACCATTATAATCAAAATATTGTGATATTTATTGCACATAAATCTTTTAGCTAAGATCATCGATTTTACACTACTGATTATAGATTAGGGGTCAGTGTGATTATTATTATTTTTTTTAATTGATTATTATTTTTATTCAGCAAGGATGCATTCAATTGACTTGACTTTAATAATTAACTTTCTATTCATCATGTAAAAAAACTGTATTACAGTTTCCACAAAACAAATATTATTTGGGAAATATTAGGATGATTTATGAGACCTATGTGGCACTGAAGACTGGAGTGCTGAGCATTCAGCTTTTCCATCACGGGAATAAAACAGAACTATTCATTATTACTAGTTATTATTTAACAACATTACTGTTTTAGCTTTATTTTAATCAACTGAATGCAAACTTGAGATTTTTTCCATTTTTTGACATGAAAAAAAATCTTACTGAACTTAAACCTTTCAACAGTAGTGTATAAAATGTAAAATTTTTCCCCATTATAATATATTAGTCAGATTACCTGGTGCTAAACTTGCCGTTCACATGTTATTTTGGAGCGATTATCAAATATCATTGGGCAGTGAAACATTTAAACATCGCACTCACTAGATAGAGTAGACTCGTGTAAACAGCTACTCGCTCTCTGGCACACAGCGTATTCCCTGAGCTCCAAAGGTTTTGAGATCACAAATAAATTGTTTCCTGACCTTGCGATTCAAAAGCATAAGGAGCCGTGCATAATGTCTAATTTACTGTCCCTACAGAGAGAGGCTGCCATTTTTCACATATTAATATTAGATTACAGTTGTCAGCCGCTAAAGCAGCAACCCCTCCTCTCACTCTGATTAATCAGAGCAGATTGTAAAAACAAATATTTTATAGCCGCCTCATAAAAGCAGGACGGAGATCAAGACTCTCGGGAAAGTAAGCAGTATTTCCCCTTTCCCCTTTCTTCAGTCATTTGAGAAATTAAGTCAATTAGGTTTTCAGAAGGACAGGCCTGTTACGTCTCCCAGCGCACGCCGGTACGTTTATAGGCGATCAAAGTGTCCTGTCACGCCGTCTGGTGTCCTGCTTTCTCTCTGTCGAGACCTCCATTACTCTAAACACTGATGTCCTGTCAACACACATAGTTTGAAGCTGAAATGGCAGTTAATGGTTATCTGTCAACAATTGTTCACATCAGTCATATTGTTTCAACACACCGGGTTTGGTGTTCTTGTGTGTGTTTGTTTTTTTTGGTTAAACTGGCTACAGTTCTGTGGATGACATGTTTGTCTAGCGGATGGCTGCTCACCTTTTTCTCTCATTTTTGTTTTGTTTCTCTCTCTCTCTCTCTCTCTCTCTATCTCTCGCTAGTCTCTCCTATTGTCAGTGCACATCAAACGTGAGGGCGAGTCTCCAGTTGTGTCCCCGCTCTCCTCTGATGAAGCTCACCATTCTGACAGATACCAGGTGAGACGAGAAACCTCAGACAGAGGGAGTCTGTCACAGGTGCAGAGTGACAGACTGTGCAGTTCTGACACTCTGAGCACAACTCCACACATGAAACTCTCCACTCTGATGCAGCCCTTCATTTCACTGGGTTTTAGCTTGTTGAGGGTTTCTCGATGTGTGGGAAATCCGGGCACAAAATGTCAAAGTTGGTGCTTTACCTGAGATGTTATGAAACAGGATTTCTGTCAACAGAAATTGATCACTTATATTTATTATCACACAAGCACACAAAAAATGCAGCTAAAATCGCAAAAATATTTTTCAAGTATTTGATGGACATCCTATATAAATTAGTTTGGGTTTTACTGTTCAATTAAGCAATACCTGATTTAAATATACCCATTTTGACACAAATGAAGTTACCATAAGAGCAGCATAGCTAAATATCTCCTTGAAGATTTTACCCTAAATGTTTTACAATAGCAGAATAAAATGATGTGCATCCATCTTTTCTCCTCCGCAATATCCTCTCATCTTATCCCAGACTGGATCTGACTGCCGGACGTATTAATACAGACTGAAATCTGTTCTGCTAATCTCCAGCCCCAGGTTTACTCAGGCTGTAATGTGTGTTCTGCTCTGATATGTAATCATCCATAGTTTAACCCTGGGCTAATCTACGCTGCCCTCGAGCCCCGGATATCATCTCTGTGCTCCAGTGTCCTTGACATGTTTGTTTTCTTCCTCCTTCCCCCTGGAGCTGTGGGTCTTTGGGACATTTCGTCCGGCATCTCTATCTGTCCCTCAACCCAAGAAGTGGGAGAATTTCTCAATTAAAACAATATCCGGAAAGATCTTTGCACGTTAGCTATAAGAAGGCCCTGCTGCATGGTCCTGATAAGTCTTTCGAATTTGCCTCTAACATTACAAAACTAAAAGCAATTAAGTACACTGACTGATACAGTGTTTGTCAAGAGGTCTTAAATACATAACGACACTGTTTAAAGAGGATTTTTGTAGAACTTCTTACTAATGAAGCTGCTCAAATGTCTTCTATGACTAATGACTAATTTTTTTCCCCTAGAATTCATGATTATCCTCTTTTGTGATGCAGACTGTCTGGTATGCACATACTGGGCCATTAACATATTATATCATCATAAAATAGACTGACGTTTAACAGCAGAGGCTAACAGGTTTCTAAAGGGACCTGCCCGTAGTAGACATTATACATGAGCAGGCAATTTGTACTTGTGTATATAGTCAAACTTGAATTATTTTCAGATACATGTCTTTTTCTGTATTTCTGTTCAATGCAACAGTCAAAAGTAGCCTAAACATATTTTCTTTATGAAAATAAGATTTTATGTATAGAATATTTGTGGGATGATATGTTTGTTGGGCTAAAAATTCTATTACTGAATACCTGTTGTTTTTTGTCACACAAAATCAGAAGAAACAGTCTAAGACAGGTACACAAATCTTCATATCTCTCAAGAAAAAAAAATGCTCAAATAATTAATCTCACGCGCACGTCTTTTATTAAAATACTTTTCCCCTTTATTATGAGCAATTCACTGTTCCAGAACAATTAAAAATATTGAACGAGTTTGTTGAGACGTCCAAAAAAATGGAGCAGCACAGCTCGTTTGTGTAATTTACATACTGCTGCGCCCCAGTGGCGGGAGACGGAACTGCGCCATTTGCTACTTTTGGCTCTGACGTGAGGGTCATGTGACCGATAGAAACATGGCGGCGATGGCGCGCTGAAACGAACTGCTGTAGTAAGCCTAACATTTTCAATCCTTATTCATCCTTCGTAAATTGATTACTGAGTCTCATATCGGCGTTTTGGAGGAGAGTTATCCGGCTTCATGCTTTAGTAAACCAAATGAGTTTGGAGAGTTGTGGCGTGTGCAATGGAAGAGGAGTTGCAGAGCACTGGCAAAAGAGAAGTAGGTTTTGTTTACATTCAGACGTCAGGGATCCGCTGCAGAATCCAGCGCAATCTAGTGATACACGCGTCATTAAAGTCCTCATGAATAAATGAGAAATAAACCTGAATGACTGACAGATTTTTCTTTGTTCTTTTTTTTCTATTTGCAGACATTTTTACGAGTGCGAGCTAACAGGCAAACACGGTTGAATGGTATGTATATTTTCTCCCTGCCACAAGAAAAGTGATGTATTATGATTGTTTATCTGTTGACACATGCCTCATGAAAACGTATTCGTCATCCATTGAGTAGTGTAATACTTTATATCATCAGTACAACGTGCAGTAAATATGGAGAACTTAACCTAGCAGCCTTCACTGTAATATTTATAGTATGAGTTATTATTATTATAAATATTACTGAGTAGTAATTATTATTTTGACATCAATAGAAAGTTGCAATAATAAATCAACAATGTTAAATAGTCATTTTTAAATGCGTTTTATTTTAACAGTAGGTCAACCTCTGATTACATGCTGTAATATTAAATGAAGAAGTAATTATCGTAGATTATTTTAATATTGCAGATCGTAGTATGATCATTAAGGGGGTCGTTCAGTTTTACATGTATGAGAAAATGCTCATAGCTGTCAGAATTAGCTTATTATAAACACCTGACAATAATTTCAGGTGTCAAACAGCAAAATTGGATTGTGTTTTTGTTGGATTGTTGACATGATCAAATAAAACCATTTTTTTTAAGGCGAGCATTGCTTGAAACACTTTCCATGCTCTGCAGACGTGTTTTGCTGTTATAAACTGACAGTGAGCCCTGTTATTTTGTATGGTTATCTGAACCCCAACACATAGCCATTAGTCGGTGTGTGCTTGTGTGTGATGGAGCTGTGAGGAGGGCTGGTGTGAGCTGGGAGCTCACTGACCTGAGGCCAGTTGTTATTCTGGGTGTTTGTAACCGTCTGGCACATATAAGGAGCTCCTTACCTCTCAGGGTGCATCAGCCAAATGCTTATCAGCAGTTGTGTCTGTCATGTGGCCTTGCCAGAAGCTTGACACCCATGTCAACCCCCGTCATCCATGCCACATATTGATATTAAAACAAGGTGGCTGTTTATTATTGTTAGTGTATAGTATAGAGTATAGTGTAGTCACTTGTGGCCTGCTGTTTTTGCACTTCCCTTGATTGTAGCGCCTGCCCAAGCAGAGAATCTCCTTAACCCTTGGTTTTTTCATGTGTCAACAGTCGATGACCTCTGCTGGTGCAGGCGCTACGCCAAGGAAAGTTTCAAAAGTCCCCCAATCCCAGTGCCCAGAGGAGTGCCCCTAGCCCCTTGCTGCCTGCGGCATGGTAAGACCCCCCTCCCCCATTTATCGCAGCCGCAGGCACTGTAAGGGCAAATGGGGCTGTCTTTGTTTAAGCCTGAGTCCGTATTAAAGTATATCACCTCTCATCTGAGACGCTGTGATTTCAGAGTGAGGAAAAACTCCTGCCGTGCCTAATTAATCTGCCTTTCTTCATGCTATTTAATGATGCCCGTCTCCCCCACATTACCATCAACGTGGCCGGTGCTTCTCTCTCTTCTCCCTCTCCTAGAGGTAATGGCAGAAGCTCCCGCCTCTCCTCCTCCAGTCCCCCTCGGCCCCATTCGCAATCACAGCCACCTAAAAATTAATGTCCCCACACGCCATTTGCAGTTAAGAAAAAGCGACAGAGACTTACGGCGCAATAGGTGCTGTTCTGCTGTGTTAAATTTCTAATTATGTGCTCGGGGAGGGGAGGTGGGGAAAAGCAAGACACCCAGAGAGAACCGAGCCCTGGCTGTTTCGTGCCTGTCCCTGATGTAACCAGGAGGAATTGGTGTTTGGGTGCAAAGGTCTAATGGACAGAGTTCACCTCCCAGCCCTATCACATCACTGTCGTGTTTTGCAACTCATCTTTCTTGCCTTGGTAAAATCCATGGCTGGAGAAGCCTACTAGCCTCAAGCTAAATCTGTAAAGGATCCTGGGGTATTCATGTGAGCTCAGTGCTGCTTGCTCTTTCTGAATGCTCTTTTTTTTGTGGTTTGACTGGGAGATACTTTGACTTCCTTGGTTGTGCATATTTGCTGTAAATAGGTTTTAATGTAAGTCTTAATGTAAATAAATCAATAAACTTAATAATAAAGACTAATTAAATACATATTAATTGCATAGTTAGTTAACAAGCAAAAAAAATAATTTTTAGTGCTTATTTATTTATTTATTTATTTAAATCGTTACCTGATTGATTTATCATGTTTTTCTCTCCCTCTTTTTGTGCTGCAGCCCGGATTGGAAAGATGAAGCGCCGGAAACCTGAGGATGGACAGGTATGTCCACTGTGCAGCGCCCCGCTGACAGGGACAGAGGAGGAAATGAGTAGGCATGTGGAACAATGTCTGTTCAAGGTAGCTTCATAAACCCAGAGATCTGGGCCTCCAACCTCCTCTAGAAGCTTTGGCTGTTCTGCCCTCACCTTTCCCTGGACATCAGCCGTTTGACCAAAAAAAAGCAAAAAACGCATACACACAAAAGTTTCTGGGAATTAGTTGCTTCTGATTACACCTATGCTGTATTTCTACTTGGGTGTCCAGGGAATAGTTGAAGGATTAGCTCTTTCCTGAAGTGTTCTTCCTCCTCCTCCTCTTCCTCCTCTGCTTAGATTTGGTTGGCAGTTTTGGTGTCCTGAACCTACTTTATAGATATTCTACTACATTGTTATCAAACAATAATCTTCTAAAGAGACCCAACGGAAACTGTTGTTCACACAGTCTGACTGGCTTCCCTCTTTAGCCATTTTAGTGGTTCAGGATGCAGCACTTGCCCATTCTATTATATAGCAGGTTCCTCTTAAACCATCTAATCCAGTAGTTCTTATGATACTAATGCACTCTTGGTGGTTGGATTCGGGTGTCCTGTTGCATGTGGTTTGATAGCTCCTAAAATTAGACATCATTAGAAGTTAGTGGATTTGAAAGCGCTGCTTTGATTTCCTCTGATGTAGTCACACTTTGTGGTTTTGTCTTTTTATATTGAATGAACCGATTGAAGTGTGTTGGTACATGTTTGATAAGTGGTTTTCTTCTCTCAGAGGGAAGGTGCAACAGAAGAGGATTCCGCAGATGTCGAAGGAGAGAACGGAACGCGGTTTGAGGAGTACGAGTGGTGCGGACAGAAGAGGGTCCGAGCTACTACATTACTGGAAGGTGGTTTCAGAGGTGAGCATTTTATGGCATTTTCTTATGTTTCTAAAGGAGTTTGTTATGGCTACCAAGGCTAAACAAAAGCAAAAATACAGTAAAGCAGTACAACTGTGAAATATTATTTATTTCAATTTAAAATAGCTTTTGTTTTATTTTTTAATATCATTTATTGGCACTTTTTTTTAATTGCAAATTTTATTCCAAGCTTGTCAAAATAGCTTTCAAAGATCACCACAGCCTTTAAAGCTGTTTAATAAGGGTACATGCATTTCTTTCTCGATGTAACCCAAGATCAGCGTGTTCAAGTGGCATGTGTGTGTTCATTTGTACTCTAGGCATCTGTAGTCCAGACAAGGTGAGTTCTGGCTGGCCCTGCTCGGCCTTTAAGGAGTCAAAGGAAAACACATTTAGCTGTGCAATTGACCCGACTCACCCAGCACAGAGATGTGTGTGAGAAAAATGGGCCGCTGACCCTTGGGCTTCCCCCGCTGCAGGAATGCAATTATAGCTCCCAGCCTAACTCTACTCACCTGGGACGTTCTCTATCACATACACACACGCTCCCTAAGACCCTTTTTGATGTGCTGCCACACTCATTGAAAGACTTTCAAGGGAATTCTAGTTGGTTCATAAATAATTTACCCCCTTCAGATTATTTTTACACTTGGGAGGAAGTGTCAGTCATTGCTTCATACTTGAGATTTTTATCTTGGAACTTTCCTCAATGTTGGATAAGTTGTTTTGAAAGGGGTTTATTTCTTCAGTTTAGTTTGTGGAGTTGGCACTTTAGAGGAAGTGCTGAGTGAACGTCTTATCAAAAACATCTCAGTTTTGGCCCTCACTCTTCGTTTCATATTTAGAAAAGGAGTTAGTCTCCTCCCTCAGTGGTCTTTTGTAAAGTTCTGCACTCTTAAATGGAAAGGCTGTTCGATCCCAAGGAGAGAACAGATTGCAAAGCTGTGTGGATTAAGAAAAGAAACGGACTTGCTCCTCTAACGCCCGGCTAGACAGACGGTGGCCCAGATCAATTCTGCATGTGAACAGAGCCATGTGTCTGTACAGAAGCTCGCCAGCCCTTTATCTTCAGCACAGGCACCGGTGTAATGGTGATAGAGGGGGGACCTGGTGAGAAGTGACTCGGTGGCCCAGGGGCCACTTGAAAGCTCCCCCCAGGATGCTCAGAAGGTGGATTTTGCCTTGAAAGCTCAGCTGAAGTCCTCAAGCGTTCAATCGTCTGCATTGCAGAATCCCTCCAGCCCAGGGGGAGCTGGACTGGGGAGGGGGGCTTGAAAGGAGTCTTCAATGGGATAAGAGGGCTATCGTCTCTGAAGCACCAGCACCTCTCTTTCTTTGAGGACCCGGGAAGAAAGCAGAGAGGAAACGCTTTAAACCGAACAAAAAGAGCATGATAAGGGAAAAGGGAGACCGAGAGGAAGAGAGAAATCGAAGAGGATCAGTTTGTGGTGGAGGCCCGTAAGGCCTTCTGTGTCCGTGGCTTAGCAGGGCTGTTGTGCTGATGAAGAGATAGCGATGGCAGTCACAGGCAGAGATGGAGGAGATTTGGTGCAGTCAGGAAAGAAGAACAGAGGCCCGCCACTCGTCTTTGTAAAGAACCTTGAGAGATGGCAGCTTTGAGCCCCCTCCCTGGCAGGCGTACATGGTAAATGCCACCCTGATTGGGTGAACTCTGACCTGCGACACATACTGCGAATGGCAGATAAGTGTCATGGCAACGAGGTGGAGGAGAGGCCGTGTTTCATGTCCTGTTTCTTTGGGTTCTCTGCTTCCCCTTTCTTAGCTGCAACATGACACACCTGTCTTGGGTGACATATGTAGATTAGCTCTTAACAATCATGGCATATGTAAATCAGCTTGCAAAACGTGACCTGACAAGGGAAAACGTGCTTTATGCGTGCAACGACTTTACATTTAAATGGAGACAGGTCTTGCTTTGAACATGACGCGTTGCAAATGGCTGTTATTGTCATGCAAAGTGTTGCAAAGTAATACAGGTAAATATAGGCTACATTGTAAGGGCGTTTTTTATTCATCCGCTGTACACAGTGACGAAGAAGAGGAGTAAGCCTGTGTCCCAGAGGCTGCCGGGCAAAGAGGCGGTGCGACGGTGTGCATAATTTGACTGAGAGGCAGTTAAAGTGGCACTGACCTTTTCGGCACAGATTAGATTGCCTGCCAAGACCGCTTAACAGTGGCCCCAGCTTTCATAGTCAGACACACTTACAACACTGCTCGGGTAGTTATACACCATTCAGGTGGCCGTTTTGAAGTTGCGGTTGCCCGAGTAGGGTTGCTGTGATTTTTCAGTCTGTCTAGATTTTGTCAGTAAACGCACTAAAGCGGACAGTCTTCCTGTCCATGCTGAATCAATGCTGCATGACATCCTTCCTGCCCTGGTTCTAGCAAAGCATTAGCCAGGATCCATAGCCTGATCAATTGATTGAATTAACAGTGATTTTTTTTTCTTCTTCTTACGGCCTGCCGCATCTTCCTCTGGCCTGCCTGCCATTAGCGGTCACAATATTATGTTTATTAGTTTTCCCCTCATTTTTCCTTTAGTTTGGCTTTCTTTGCAGCTTGTCGACAGTGCATTAATGAAATGTATGCCATCATTTACAGATTATGGTCTTTTATTTTTGGCTGGGTGTACACTTCCATCCCCTTCAGTTGAGTCAGAAAGTGGGAGGGTTATCTATAGACCACTTACACTATTTCCAAGCTGGAATGAGGTGATGCCAAACACAGAACCCACAGTTCATGTTTTAACGTGACCGCACACTTTCCTTCTTTCTTGAACTTTGGTTGCCACTATAATTAAAGCTTGGCCATACTTAATTTTTATTAAACATTTCTAACCAAGCTACAGTATTGTCCAAAATATGGGTTTCAAAAGTTTATTATTTATTTATTTATTATTATTTTTTCTTTTTCAGAATACATTCATCCAATATGGACCAATAAAATAAAAAAAAATCCGAAAAGAAGAAAAATTCATTAAAGAATCCTGAATGTATTATGTTACCAAAAAATATGAGCTGTTTTCAACATTCAGAGTAATAATAAAAAAGTTTCTTTATCATCAAATGAGCATTTTAGAATAATTTCATAAGCTTCATGTCATTTTGAAATATGTAATTTTTGAGTAATGGCTGTTGAAAATTCAGCTTTGTGATCACTGGAATTAATTAATTTGATAAAACAAAAAATAGAAAAGTTAGACTTTAAGTTGTAATAATTTATGCTAGTACTGCTTTACTGTATTTTGATCTCATAAATGCAGCCTTAGTAAGAATGAGAGACTAATTTAATTAAAGTGTTATTAGTAAATCTCAATGGACAGACACTGTAAGCTCTAGGTAGACTAAGAAATTAGTTTAATTCTGTAAGTTATTGTTGGAAAGTAATGTACATTTAGACTGGTGCACAATCTCTCTTTGAGGAGCTTGAATTTATGTTGCTCAGCTATGGTGCGCATATGCCTCTGCAGTCACAGAGACCAAATAAAACTTAAAAGGTCTCTTTTATTTGATCACTAAAACCCATCGGCACATTGTAAAAAAGGGCAAGCATTTGTGATGCATTTTATCCCTACTCTGCCTCTTTTGGATCCCTTTACGGAGAAGGTGAGAGACAGATCATGGCCGCCACATCCACTTTCAGTGCTTCTCTTTTCCGTCAGTGCCTCTTCCTGAAGGTTGTACTTATCCACTCCACACTGTGAGGTGGTCATCCCGTGTCGTATCACTTTGAGGAACAAGAGGAAGTACCTTTCTCCACTTCTATTTCCTACCTCAGCTCCTCATCCGTGACAAACCCTTTCTCCAGCAGTGCCCTGACATCCTTCCATCAGACCCTGAGGGGCCTGGCCCGTTCTAGCCTTTCACGGCTCAATCAGACTCTGGGTCTCTGCGGGCTGCTCCCACCCTTCAGCCTTCTGCCGATCCAACCTCTTCCTAACCAGAACTGAAGGAACCAGTCAGCCAGCAGCTGGAGTTTGTCTGTGCACTCATCACTGGATTTATAGAAGTGCCACTCAGGCTGCACGCCCCAGTGCTCAGGACCTACACCCTGACAGGCACCTGACACAACTCCCATTCAGGCTGTCTCTGACGGCTCCATCTGGGCCCATAGTACCAGGCTTTTTACTTGTCTGCAGTAATCTGGTTCTGCTCATAGGCCTTTTTTAATTGGGGTTTCTCTGGCATGACAAACCTGTCCCGTATTGGGACTGTTACAGTTCGAGTGACAGATTTATTGCAGTGTGTAATGTGTATTATTAAAGGATTTAAACCTAAATTTAAATTTTCTGATGACTCCTATTCCTCTCCTGCCTCTTTTTAGGAACAGGCTTTGCCATGTGTAGTACGAAGGAGAGCCATGACAGTGATGCAGACCTGGATGTGGATGGAGATGACACACTGGAGTACGGCAAAGCCCAGTATCCTTGATTAGTCGTCTTGATGTCTTGCTCTTCAGTGGTGCTGTAGTAGTCACAGAAATTAGATGCATTTGTTCCTTAACTTGAAGTTTCAGGTACACTGAAGCAGACATCATTCCTTGTTCTGGAGAGGACCAAGGAGAGGCCAAAGAACGTGAGGCACTGCGTGGAGCTGTTTTGAAGTAGGCTGAAATGATTTCTTTAAAATAACAAACAGCAAATCTATATACGTGGCCCTTATGCTAAATTTCTGTTTTGTTTTGGGGTTTTTTTCCTATAGTGGTGGTGTGCCATCCAATAGAATAACACCAGAGTTCTCAAAATGGGCCAGTGATGGTGAGTTGGCCTCCAAATAAATACCATCCTTTTGAATGTTCTGTTCATCAGGGAATCCTGGAAAATAAAGTTGTGTGGTGTATAAAAAAAATCAGATTTAATTTATTAATTGTTAGAATATTAATGTTATTTTAAATTGTAATATTTCACAGTATTATTGTTTTGTGCAATAAGTATTTTTGTAGTCATGCTTTAAAGTATTCAGTTTGTTTGCATTCAATCTTTTAAAAAAAACAAAATATAGCAACGCTTTTTTTGTCTATATATTTGTTGTGTTTGCGGAGTTGCATTATAAAATGAAATGTTGCTTTTGTTGGCCCTCATTCATTATGTATGCTCTGTTTGTGTCTATTTTTGCAGAAATGCCATCCACCAGTAATGGCGAGAGCAGCAAACAGGAGCCAAGCTCTTCATCTTCGTCCTCCACACCGAGGACCTGTAAAAACAGCGAGATCGAGAAGTGAGTACAAACACACACCTGTCCGCAGTGGCAGTGTGTTTGCTGGTGTATTGGGGTGAGATTAGTTTGTGTAGGGACTGCAAGATCATAAATGATGCATTTAGTGTGCTCATCTCTCCGGAGCATGCTTGATCACAGGGAGTGGCCCAGAGTATTGATCCCAGGCAGCCGAGCCTTGTCTGGGCTTGACTCGTCGCACAGCCCGGGAATGCTAATATCCCTTTAGCCATTTCCATACTACAGCTTTTCACTGCAGGAATTGTGCAATATTTATCTCTTATTGCGAGAGCTAAAATGGAAATTGTTAGAAAAAAAAATTGTCCGTGTGGCCTGAAACTTAAACTATTACTAGCTCTATTACCTACAAATGTTATTTAAAGAGAACCAACCGTCTTGCAAATAAAAGTGTACTATCAAACAGCAAAGAAGCACAGGGAAAGCGAGATGAATCTTTAGACTCCACTGAGAGGGAAAACAAGATGGAGGGAGTATAGCAGGCAGCCTCCAGTCGCAGATAAATTTGAATAACCTGAGTGGGTGAAAGGCCGGCCCCTGTAATTCCCTCATCTCCGTGTCCTCATCCATATTCCCAGACAAGTGCTCCTGCTAAACTCTCCTCCCACTTGTGTGCTTGGGAGCCCAGCCCCAGTGAATGGGTAATTGGGGTCAGAACACAGCTCCTGGTAGAAGAGGGGCTTATTGCCACGGTGGCGGTGCGACTGTCCTGGTTTGATTTACCCCCGCTGTTTAGATCTGGACTACAGCATTAGTCACAGACATACCTACTCTGTCTACCCAACAGCAGTAACACAGCTGTCAGTCCACCTGACCTGTGTCCTGTCTCTATCCTTGTTTAATTCCAATGTGCAGGGTTGTCCAAGGCAGTGGCAATTTATAGTTTGTAACTGGGAAACGATTAATTGTGGAAGTTTTTGTGTACATAATGTGCATACTGTGTATGTTTATTATGCATGTATAAAAACACACAGATGCATGCATATATTTACGAAAAATATTTAATTATATATTTATACAATATAAATATTCACACATAAAAATGTTCAAAATATATACAGTATGCTTGTCTTTATTTGCACATAATAAATGCATACAGCACATATTAAAACAAAAACTTTTATTTTGGATGCAAAATTGTTGCTCAGCACTACTTTCAATCAGGAGATGTTTTACTGCGCATTATTATAAATGTATAGCTAATAGATTTCCATTCCATTCTTTTCTAAATAATTTGTGTGCATGACACTCTTAGCTGACTGACTTATTGTTATATTTTTTTTTTTGTTTTTAATTTCAATAATATTTGTTACATTCATTTTTTTATATATAGAAAAATACATGTTTTTTGTTTTTGTATAGACTTAAAATATTCACCAACACGATTTTTTTTTGATTAAAAATCAGAACATTCCAGAGTATTTCTAAAACGCACCCCCGAAATTCATCGTCCTCTCTTTCCGTCTCTTGTCTCCTCTGAGCCTTCTTCTCTAGGGAGATTTTTCTAGTGTAGCTGAATCAATCTTGTTCGGGCGGCCTTCACGGGGCCCCATATTAAATATCAGGGGCGGATAACTAGTGAATAAGCACAGCAGACCCGAAGCAATTGATTTTTCTCGTCAGCACGTCGTGAGCACGTTCTTCTCACCCATCTCCAGTCGAGTGTGCGTCTGCGAATGTCTTCATCCGTAGCGCGAGCTTGATGTCAGCTCCGCTCTGCAATTGAAATCGCGTTTGTTAACCACATTTACCACGACCAGCGGTTAAAAGCGTGACTTTGCACACTGTTGCGTGATCGGTTTGACTGAGTGTGTGGAAATGAATGTTAGTGGATGATGTTATGAACACTGTGTGTCTCTGTCCGAGCATGGGTGTGCAAGTAGGAGGATGAAAATGGACAGAACGGGATTCCTAAGTGGAGCTGCAGGAGCGTGACAGCTTAGATTGATTCATTGCTTTCCTCCGTAGAGACCGGCTCACTTTCGCCCTCCCTCCGTGCACATGCTCGGAGCAGCAGGCAGCCGTTTAGACTAGCCACCGCGTTGTATCGGGGGGCATTAAGTGTTTTAGGCGGCCGGGGTATGAATCACCGCAGCTGTTTGATGTCATAGAGAAGAGCGAGCAATGAGCACAACCCACCCGCCACCCGTTTTATTAGCTTAGCGCTTAGCTCCAGACGTGACACACACTCGTTTATTTAATATCGCTCGCAATATTTCTCCCAGTCTGTGCCCGTCCTCCTCGGCCCTCCGTCTGAATCTATCCATCTCTCCCCGACAGTAGAGCCCTCTTCTCCGAAGAGCACCTCTCCTTTCTTCTTTTGCTGATTTGATCAGGTATCACAGGATGTTAGGCGATATTGTCTTATGAAAGGGGCCGGGGAGATAAATCTCAATGATGATATCATTAATCAAATCCTGAGGGGTCATGAGAAGGGGGAGGGAGGTGTATTAACCCTTTCCTAGCCAAACACAAGGCTTTTCCTGGAGCTTTTGAAATTTAGCTTCACAAAAATGACGCACTTATGCCATTTTTTTTTTTCTCTCCGCGGTGTGCGTCAAATGGATGAAGCATGCAGATTTACCGGAATGACTGTGCCATTGTTTAATTTCCAATTTCCTGAAGTGAGGGGTCTTAATCTGAGCGAGCTTTAAAGAGGCCACATAAGGAGCTGAAATCATTTCATTCCACTTCCAGCCTGAAAACAATCCCAACCCCTCTGTTTGTAAAACGCATGCATTTCAATCTGCAATGAAAATGAGACTTGTCCCCTTTAGTTACAGTGATTCATTGTGGATTGTGTGTGTGTGTTGGAGTAAGAGGGTGAGCGTGTTATTGTGTCGTGAGTTGTGTAAATTGTATACATGTGTGTCTCCGTAAGGCAGAGGGGGCTGATGAATTCTCCAAGCTATCCTGTGCCCAGATGGGTAATGATCTCTGGGTACAGGGGTCGCCTCTGTCCCCGCTCATTCTGCACATGATAAATGAGGGCTTCTTTGCCAACTTGTACCGCCACAATAATCACATTTATTCTCAAATTCATTAATGATGATTTAGTTATTTTTTTATTTTTAGTTATTTTTTGCAGCTGGTTGATTTTAAGGAACATTCTTTTTGCATTCTATATATCTCTATATTCAAGTGTTTTTTCCTTCTTTTATTAGATATAGATATTTTTTTCAATTACAAGCTGATGTTAAAGTTTGCACCGACTCCTACTATCACAACTGAGTATAAGGATTGATTGGCAGCCAAGTGACTTTATAAAGATCTCCCAGTATCTGTCCGTACTTGTAACTCATGTGTTCTCATGTCAGGCCATATAGACCTATAGATTAGACCGCCTTCTACAGTAAGGCTGGGCTCTGATGGAGACGGATGGTTAAGGGGCAGGATAATGAAATGAGAAATAGCTTCACACTCAGACCCAGATCGTAATGGCAATGCGAAATAGCAGTGCAAGCTTCATCTACTTCCTGTTTTAACGTGTGCATTTGTTGCTTAAAAATAGAAATATCCCCTAACAGAGAATGGTGTCTGTATAAAGCATTCCATCCAAAGCACGTCCATCATTGGTTTAACATCCAAATAGATTTTTAATATAATGGGTGTGCCCTTATAGACCACAGCTGTAGGTGAGTGACATTATTAGTTTGGATGTCGTTCCTCATTGTGGTTTTCTGAGTAACTTAAACTCTTAATTGAAATGGCATTATTCCTTCCCTAGATGACGTCATTGGCATTATTCAGCCAGCACACCGCTGCAAGGCCTGTGTTTAATATGTTTAAAACTTTCTCCCACACACTCAACGGCACCTTGAAGATTTTCGCTTTTGAACTTACCTAGCCACCCCTCTCCAGGTTTTACACCTGCTTTTGTATTAAAACACAGCCTTGCTCGCTCTCTTCCCCCCAAACCATCTCTTCATCTCCGTCCACACAAAGAAAGCGTAAAAACCCTCTTTTATTACCCCGGGGAATTAAATAACTTTTAGAATGTGGTTTTCTATAAAGCGCCGCACAATGAATATTCATGCCGGAGCGGGTCGTCGCATTACTTCGGGGGGGAAAAGTTGTATTCTTTTGTAGGGCCGGTGACGGCATACGGGCAAGTGAACCACAGCGATTTATGAAGCTGTTAAAGAAAAACAGCAGGCATGGAGCACGGTACACCTACTCTCGTGTCTGCTTTATAAGCATGCACGCTAATCAAGACTAAATGCTTTTTTACAAGCCGGCCACTAATAAGAAGAGATTTTAAAGCTTTATAGTCCCTGTGCTGATTGTAGGCTGTAGGGAATCGACCGCCCGGACGACTCGCTCTCCTTGGTCAAGGTCGTTGTGTTGTTGGGGCTTTTTGAGATAAAGCTGGGTTAGGTTTAGGGTGATCCTGAGAAGATGCCTGAAGAAGTCGAAAGCTTGCATTCAGTATGACCTCAATCTAACCTCCGCCCTTTTTATTCTTTCTGAAATTCATATTCAAGCCACAATACAGAAGAAATGATCTGTTGGTACTCTAAATGAAATGGGACACGTTTAATCCCAGATTTGAAGCTTTACTTCTCAAGATGCCCATGATTCTTCTTCTACTCTGTCATTGTTCTTACTTTAGGTTGGTCTTATTGGAGATGCTGAGTCCATAAATGGTTCTTTCCGTTTAATAGCCCTTCCTTGATTTACATTCTAATACTGCCTGATTACCGAAAGGCCCATGTCCTAGTATGTGTGGTGAGCATGTACTCATTGCGGAGTCACACAGGCATGTAATAAATGAAGCTATTGGAAAAGGCAGTGGAACGGCAGGCACTAATCGGGGGGATTGTGCCTAGGAGAACGCTGGCGCAACGTTAAATCAATACTGTAGATCAGTGCTCCATCTGGCTGGAAAATGAGCGGATCACCATAAACATCTCGCCAAGCGCCTCGCCGCACAATCAATGGTGGCCATATTGATTTAGTTATTGCGAGTTCATATGCTGTGGACAGTGTTAAATATACATTCAGCAGCTGAAAAGCATTTGTCTCAGGGATGTTTAGTGAAAGCCTGAGAGGTGAGAAGTTGGGGGAACTAGTGCGAGCGTGACCTCAGAGGACTGAGGAAGCCCAGTGCCCTGTTTAATAAGATTTGAAATGGTGGTACAATAAAGAAAGAACATATTGGTTCATATTGACATCATTGTCCTTAGCAGTGATGAATTCACTGTTTCCAGTTGGGCCGTCTGTTTTTAATTTTGCATTAGTGTTTTGGGGAGTTAGCAGTCATGTTTGTCTGAACTGAAGCTCTGTGGTTGCTTTGCAAATGTAAATTGCCAATTTGCGTGACTGCACAACTTTGAAAAAGTAATTAGCATTCCACTGTTTCCGTTTTATGTAGGAGCCGAACTGGTTTGCGGTGCTCTAATTTAACAAATTATTCATTTTTTTTACCTGCAGGATCACAGAGGACTCCACAGCGACCACACTGGAGGCGCTAAAGGCCCGCATAAGAGAACTGGAAAAGCAGATCCTCAGAGGAGACCGATACAAGTGTCTCATATGCATGGTGAGAACTCTCGCTTGTCAATAATATGTGCGTTCATGTGGGTGTGTTTGGTTGTAACCCGTCCTTAATAACATGTCGTGGTGATATAACCTAACACCCGCAATCATGCACCCAGCCGGCTAAAGCTTTGTGATGGTTTGCCTCCTTCGACTTCAATCTCGCATGGACAGGAAATTTAGCCGCACAATAAGGTTCTGTTGAAGGGGTTCTTTTAGAGTGAGAAGTGGCCGTCCTATTGGATATATATGCTAAACATTTTCAGCTTTATTCCTGTAGGTGCTTCTGACTAACCTGGCATGCCTCTGTTGGTTCTAAGGTAGATTCGATCCATCCTGACAAAAGAAACAAAACATCTGAAAAGTCATACAGAAACTGATCAGATCTGGTCTTAATAAAGTGGCTTGTAAATGTTTTGATCGTTTAATTGGAAAGATTCAAGACGTTTGTCTGTTTGCTTCTATGTCATGCAGTCGATTGAGGTTGAGCATTTTCCAGTGGCTGTCTACTGCCCCCTGCTGGTTATTGGTTATATATTGCAGACCAGAAAAATGTATATTTAGTAAATTATTCAAACTGAAAGTGTTAGACGGGTTTCAGACAGCTTAGTATAATATCCAAACTTAATATTCACAGAAAAATGCGGCAGAACTTCCAAACATCCCTTTCATCCTGGCTCCGCCTCTGTTGATAACTGCACCCGTTGGTCTGATGTGTGTGTCTGTGCTTGCCGTAGCGGCCACATTCTTGTTCTCAGTGCCGCTTTTGAATATCCCTGCAGCGCAAGCCGACCCAAACAGGGGCTGATGGCAAGCATCAGGCGGTCGAGAGGCACGGGAGCGCAGAGGCCCTGCAGCTCGGCGTGTACTGTTTGTACAGAGGCTACGTAACGGGCTGCAGCACTGCCACTGTGGCCAGCAGTGGGATTAAGAAGCTGCTGCCGCTCCGGAGGGTAAGGCTCTCTGTGCTCCCATTGGCCTGACCCCGCCTGACCCCTGCACTGCCCCACATGCTCCCTCACTGCCCACCTGCCTGCCCCCCATGGCCGATCTGTGCTGTGCTGGTGCTGTCTAGTGACGTCTGATGTTGTGTATGTGGGTGGCTAGATGTGAAATTTTGTTCAGTTGATGTGGTTAAATTAATCATTGCTTTTTTTTGTCTTGTTTCTCTACCTCAGGACTCCTATACAATGCCACTCACCTCCATCCAGTGTTGGCACGTGCACTGTGAAGAATGCTGGCTAAGGACTCTGGTAAGAATAGCACAGTTGCTGTTCAGTAGGCTCATATTTAATGTTCTGCAGATTAAGGCAGTATTTCTATTTTAACCTGTTTCTATGTTGCTTCGCAGTACTTGTGTATTTGTTTTTATTATTTGGGATTATTTTACAAATTGTGAAATTGTTTTGATTTAATTTTATTATTTATCCTTCATTACTGAAATAGTAGGTAAAATATGTTAAATCATGCTTTCTTTCACACAAGTGGATTTTTATACTTCAAAATATACAGCTTAATTTATATTTTATAAGGGCGTTCAATAAAAAGGAAAAAAAAAACAGTATAACAAATTGTTTATTTTGAATTTTAAAGATTTTTGTTTAGCACCATTGCTATAATACTTGAGATTCACAAATACTAGATATTTAATATTATATTTTAGATTATATTTTTAATAATTTTAAAGCTAAATGTAGCTTTTTTTTTTGTCTTACACCTCGTAAAATAGTTTTTATTTATCAAAACTTACAGCTTCCTCTTTTATTTTTGGATGAGTTCCAACTTCTTTTTGAAGGCTCTTTGGTTCAGAAACACCTTCATTAAGCAACACGCATCAAATCACAGGCTGTTCCTTAAGTCATGTCTATGTACATTCTTCACACTGAAGTGTAACAGAAATATGGGGATTGCAGATGTGGATGGTTTAAGTTTTGAAATCCGGGTTGTTCAAGTACATATTACATTTCAATTCTGCATTCCACAGAGTGCCTAGACTGTCTCATTCATTGAGTCACTCTTGGCCTAGGCCGCTCTTCAATGCAGGTAATGGAGTAGTTTATTTTGATAATGCTGTGGTGTTTGACTACAGTATAAGTTAAAGGGTTTGCCTCATCCAGGCCAGTGAGATTCCTCACGTAGCGCCCCCGGTTCTAATCCCTTTATTCGGCATTGCATGTTCAACTAACCTCTTATCATCAGAATTGCGATTGCCTCTACTTGTCCGTTTGTAATCCCCACACTTAAACGTACAAGCGCTTACTCGTTTCTTAGCAGTTTTAGCCAGGGTTTTTCCTCGGGGAGCCTGCTCTCATTAGCCGCTAACACATTCTGTCACCACACACGGAAGCAATTAATAAGGAAATGTTTCCCAGCTTCAGCCGTTTTCCAATATGCTATATATTAAATCTACTCCTTCCACCTCCGCTTATCACAAGGCCTTCTGTGTACGGCTCACCGACAAGAACAGAGACGTGTGTGCACGCCAGCCCGCTCTGCCACAGTGGATTGTTAGTAATGCAGGCATTAAAATTGTTGCCTAAAGACAGCAATAAAAGTAGCACGGCGGGGCTCCTTGCGTCTTGATCAAAGTAAATGCGTGTAATTTGGTTAGCGTCTGCCTTGTTTTATGAAGCTAATGGAGCGCAGCAGCTACCCGCCGCTGATGTGAGGAGCCCGCGTTTAGTCCATGACCTGCCCACGCTCATTAAAACTAGGTAAACTCCTGCTTCCTAGAACAAAGAAACCAAATCTCGGGTCCTCTTTGTGTCTGGACGATCGTGGGTATAGTGGGAAACACGGGGTTTTGCTGCTACGCTGCTTTGTTTTTTATTTTTACAGAAAAATGAGCCTAAATGAACCTGACTCTATGTAGAGTTGAATTGAGTTTGAGTTTCAAAGTTTTTCTCCTTGACACCAGCCACATCAAAATAAACCACTCGCATAGTCAGACCATGATGTCAAGTTTGAAACCGTTGCGATTATTTGCTCATTCACCCTTCGATGGTAGAGCACATTGTTAAAGCGGAACAAGCCAGAATGTGTTGTTGGATGTCGTTCCTTTTTTCAGTCTCGACAGTCGGGATGCCCTAGACATGAACTGAAGCATATGGAGCCACAAATTCTCTTTACAGTCAGATGTGAAGGAACACTGCTGGGTTCACGCTCTGACACCCTTACTGCTCCCAGACTCCTTAGTTTGCTAACGGCAAGTCTCTTTGCTGTACATGTAAACATGTCAGTTACTGTAGGAGCTGAAGCAGAGCACTTCATGTGTATGAGGAGAAATACGTCCTGTGTGTGATCAATGGCGTATGTGCGAGGAGGTCACACAAGGACATGATTCCCAATGGTTGCGAGATTCCTCACAGTAACATTTCTGTCTGAACGTCAGCTGATGGGTTATTTTTTGGGGGGGGCGGAGCACAAATGTGTCTTGTGCCTTGCTGTCTTGAGTCTCCGTCAAGTGTTGTGGTGTTTTTGAAGCAGAGTATATAGTTTGCTGACTAAGAGCAGATCCCGTTGTGATGTTCAGTCGTTAGCTGTGTGGCATGTGTGTGTGGTGCAGACAGCAGACCACACAGCTCACCTTCCTCCTCCTCTACCTCTGCCTGCTGTTCTCCTGCTTTTATGGTGCAGGCTTTATGGGTACTGGCTGAACATCAGAGTGGTAGCGGGAAAGGCGCATGCTTGTCGAACAGGGTGGGCCACCAGTGTAAGGCCCGTTTTTATGTCCACACACACTATTAAACTACACTACGCTTTTATTTAGCGAGAATGTATTAAATAGCTTAAAAGCGACAATGTAAAATATATGTAATATCTCTAACCGAGATACAAATATATGAAAATCTGGACTCTGAGACTACAGAAAAATCTAAATGCTGAGAAAATCACCTTTAAAGTTGTCAAAATGAAGATTTAGAGTTGAAGAAAATCAATGTACAATGCCATACAATGTATTTTTGGTTATTGCTGCAAATATACCCCAGCGACTTAAGACCAGGGTGTGGTTTATTTCAAATAAACACAGCCCTGAAAAAATATTAAAAAAGCAAGAACTACGAACTTTTCTCAATATTTAATTATTTTGTGGAAATGGAAAGCTTATCTATACAGCTTTTGAATTATGAATAACTCTTAATGACTCTGAAGGGTCATGTGACACTAACTTTTTTTTGTCTTCTCTCTTAACAGGGAAACAAGAAACTCTGCCCACAATGCAACACCATCACGTCGCCAGGGGACCTCAGGCGTGTGTATTTGTGAGCAAAACAGCCCGGATTCTTTAGTTTTAGTTTATTTTTGTTTTACTTTCGTTTCCATTTGCGCTAGTGTTTTTGGTTTCCCCACCTTCTGAGGGAGTGAAGTATCATCCTGACCACGAGAGGCTCACACTGACTTTAAATGGGGACTGACTTCACAAGCATAGGACTAATGAGGACTGTGCAGACTCAGTCCTCTAATATAATTGCTTATGTGAAGAGCCTTCCTGCCTTCCCTCTTTTGTTGGTCCATGGTCCACCCTCTCCAAAGTCAGCTTGGTTCATTGATGAGGAACGTGTTCTTCTCAGATGAAGGAAAGAGTACTCATTCTGTCCCTCCACCCGCACTACTGCTGCTGCTGCTGCTCTGTCTACCACTTTCGCAACTTCTTCTCCAAGACCGCAGACGCCAACCCGACTGGAACATCAGTCTGATGTTAGGAAGAGACTTTAAACGGACCACCCGAGGCTCTCCAGAACCCCCCCCCCCCTCGATCTTGATTCTTCATTGTGTTCTTGTTCACCCCAAATCATTACTTCTTTTGTGGTGTTCTAGTGATGTCAACCAAATTCAAAGAATCAGTGCAAGCACATGTATAATAGTCTCTGTATGTTTACAGTGTTGTGAGTAAATGACATAGAGAACAAAACACACTTGTATACACACGCACACACATGGACATACACGCACACATACAGAAGTATATATTGAATAAAAGTCCAGTTTTAGTTGGGGACGGCTTGGGTCGGGAGGGAGGGGATATGTTTCAATCTTGGTGAATTAAAAAAAAAACGAAAGAAAAAAGCAAACTCTCTGTACTTTTAAAGCAGATGTTGTTGTCTTGAAGTTGAAGTTGTATTTCATTGTACAGGAAGAAATTTAAATAATAATAATAAACTACTCGAACTAGGACTTAAAAGATTTAGGTGTACATTTTTCTTTGAAATATACAGTAAAAACTGTAGATTTAATCCTGAAACAAGGGAAAGTATCTTTCTTTTGCTTTTTTTCTAAGAAATGGAAAGATTTGCTTTTATTCACCCACGTTTTTGACTTTAATGCTGAATGCTGTGTGTCTGTTACAAACAACTGAACTTACTGCTTTTTCATTCCATTCAACATACAGTATTAAGACCCCTGACCGGTTGCAAATCATCAGTTTCTTCCCACAAAAAAGGGACTTTTCTGAAAACGTCAAACACTTAGGGTGGTTTCATTTAGAAGTTACGTTGAGATTTCCTCTTGGACACTTTTTTTCCCCCCTCAAAGAAAGAACTGGAAGAGACAAGACTTGTTTCCCTGACTGGCCGACTGACTGACTGCTCACGTTTTCTCTAGGAGTGAGACCGTGTGCTTTATATTTGTACATCTATGTATTCTGTGATTTCTGTATTGATGTAAGCGCAAAAAAAAAAAAAAAGAACGAAATGAAATGAAAGGTCATTGCTGATCCCAACATCACAATAAACAGTCAAATGTTGCATTTGTTATAAATTATTCCACTGTTCTTTAAATCTTCACCATAGCTGGGTCACAGTCAAGTACTGATATCCTCAAGATTTACACTTAAAAATCACTGTTTCCAGATGTAAAATACCTCTCTCTGCAACTATTTTGTAAAATACATGTATTAAATAAGGATTAGGGTTGACTCTTTGTATTTTTCCTTTGCCGAACAATTCGTTCCTGCCCCAAAGATGACAGATTGCACAAGATGATTGTGTGATATGATTTGTGTCCTTGTATGTTCTTGAAAATGGTACGTGTCTTTCCCGTTTGTAAGTTACATTTGACATCAATTAAATGACTGTAAATCTGAACTGTCACCATGTGCTGGCTTCATTCACCTATAGCCTAGTGGAACTATACCAGCATGAAAACTCTAGAAGTGCAGCTGGTTATCATGTTACCACATGCTGACATAGCTTTTGACGTACACCAGTCAATATTTGTCCATTGAGTTTCAGGCAGCAAAACAACTTCCTAACGCATTGCAATTTTTAATATTGATGTGCATTACACTGTATCCGGTGGAGATAACAGTGAGGTTTTGAGACTAACCCATTGATTTCATATCTTCCCCGACACTAAGTGCATCGAACAGGGTCTTTCGGACCTAATTTTGGACCTTTTTGGAAAAAGGAAGCGTAAGTGTTCCGTTCTGCCATCTACAGTCTTTACTTGGGTGACGTTTTACCTGAACAGTATCAAAGCATAAGCACCGCGCACTTTAACAATAAAGACTCTAATTAAAATTTCATGAAATTACAAGACGTAATTAAGAAGTCGTCTACCTACCCAGCAAATCCTCTGATCCCAGGCCAAACTCTAGATACGTGCTGTATTGGAGCATCGCGAAGCAAACAGTAGCAGGGTCCGTAAGCGTTTTCAGATGGCCATAAAATTTTGATAGAATTGGTGGAAAATCAGCAGGAGATTCTATTAAGTCCCTGTAGGCTAGCTCCAGCTTCTTGGTGAACGTGTTTGTGGGTTCTTTTGAAAGGGACGAAACAAGCTTGGAAAAGCTGTAAGTAAACAGAAGTTATACAGTTGCGGTTTATAGACTTAATTATGGTGTACCTTTAAGTGAGGCCATTTTATTCTGTGAAACACAAATCAGTCGTCTGAAGTTGCATTGGGGTTGCATTATTAACAAAAACCAAAATCAGTAGTCAATAGTTTTAGAAAACTAAAATAAAGCTCATCGAAAATCTGAAATGATATATTATATAAATATATATAATAAAAATAACAAACTGAAATAAGTGAAATTTATTTGAAATGAATACATTTTGTTGTATTTAGGCTACATTTAATTTGTTAGAATTTGATTACAAAATTAATCACATATTATTCACGATTATACTACGGGGCCGTTGAATGCTTGAATCTGATTGGCTGACGAACGTTCTGAGGTGTGCAATTATTTTCAGGGA
>JAUMHQ010000046.1:7036469-7048963 GCA_032361165.1 Enteromius paludinosus
TATGTCCATGTACTGAACTGTTATTATTCAACCATGCCAAGCTAAATTCAGTTTTCCATTCTATGGCACCTTTAATCTTAATCTCTATCGGTTGCTTGGGCCGCTGTTCATTCATTTTGTGAACAGTCACAGAAATGCTGTTTGGAAGAGTCTGTCTTTGAACTAGTTTTGTCTTGCCTGTGTAACCCCATGCATGTTTCTGTGATCAGTGAAAGCTCTCACTCGACTCTTTAAATTACCTTTTTCCACCTGTCATTTTCACCGTCGTTAGTTTCTTCTCTGAAATTGTGTCCTGATCCGTTCAATCTCTTAACAGCTCATCATTACAATCCCGTAGATTACACTGTCAGGGCAGACTGACATGTATAGTGCATGTAAACGTGTGTTTGCGCTGACAGCACATTAACCACATATAGGGAATGGGAAGTTTTCTGGCTGCCTGCCAGTATACATACATGTACCTCCCCTCCCGCGTGATTTCTTAGATTTATTTGCATCTAACAAGCTAGTTAACATTTGGAATCTGATTTATGTGCACCACATACTTGTGTGCACATTACACTTTTACATTATTTTTAAATTGCCTATAAAGCTTTATAAGCTTCAGAACTACAGTGACTCAAGTAAGACTCAACAGTTAGTATGGCAGCTACTACAAAACTGCTTTGTTCTCAGGTTTTACTGAGCATGTGTTTCGTGCCTTGCAGACATACACGTTTTGGTTTTCTATGATGCATCGAACATTGTTGCGTCTTCTGCTAAATTAAATATGCTTCTATGTTATATATAATATTAATTATTTGTGGTAAAGAAAACAAATATATATTATTAATATAATTATTCTTTATTTGCATGATTGCATACATAATAATAATAATAATAAATACATAGCTCAAATTAAACATTTTGTCAAGATAAAACTGCAACTAAACCCTCATATACTAGTGTATAAAGATCTTAAAGAGTGTTTTGAACTTAACGTTTAATGTGTTTTTTAGTCATAAGCCAGTCATTTTGTACACTCATCTGAAGTTCTGCAATAGCAACAGAAATCAAATGAAACTGCTGACCCATATCTCCTCAAGTCAGTTGCAGTCGATGTCTTGTAGATGATTGATGTATCTGCTAATGCGATGAATAATTGTTGAATTTCTGGATCTTATATTTACATTCAGAGTTCAGCTTGGGACAGTGAGAGTGATGAGGATGACTCACAGGTAGATCTTATGAGGTTTGCACAGCTGGAACGCAACATATGTAGAGTCCGTCACAAGATTTCATGACACGTGTCACTGGTTCTGAAAATGAATTATTCACTTGTGCTTAATCAGACCCACCATAAGCTTTCAGTTTTCTGTGACAATATCCGTGCACTGTTGTGATTTGTATGAGAATTCTTCCCAGATACTGTACGTTTTAATCTGTCAGTACTATAAGTTGTGTGGGTGAACTGGAATGACTCTGACTCATTGTTGGAATTCCACCCATCTTTCTGTCCATCTTTATTTTGTCAAGGTTCCCACAGAGTGAATCATATCAATTATGATGAGGGAATGCACTGACAATTATGAGTAAAGAACATATATCTCAACTATGCTGCCACAGTTTTATTCATATTCATCTGTCATTTTTTGCCATTATTTGCTGCATTTACCTATTTTCATTTATAGAAATTTAGCAAAATCACACTAGTCTGTATTGTTAATTTGAAATGGATGTATTATTTAAATTAAGCACAAAAGGTGTAGTGTTTGTTTGTAAGTGCCATTCGGTTTGGTATTTTGTTTTACATTTAGTTGTTTAAATACCTTTTAAAGCCACAATAGGAAGTTAATGTTTGTTTACAGTAGCCGAACAGTACTATAAATATATGGCAAATTTCCCGTTCTAAATAACGCTTCTCCCAAACTGAACAGTATACCGGGGCCAGACTGGTCCACATTCAGGCTCTCCCTAATTGGCTTTAATGGGCATTGGGGCATGAGGTGCTTCCTCTGCGTCCGCTAGGGGAACCAGTCTACTTCCGTGAGCCACGTCTCCATCAGTTAACCGCCAGATCCTTAACTCAGACCTACGCAGTCTTGTAACAGGGGGCCTGTTAGTGGTCATGGCCCGAGCCACCGTGTCCCTCGTTGGGGCTTTCGTGGCTCCGTTCAGGGGGGACAGAGACGCTGGGGTTTTCCCCTTTACCCTGTTCCCCTCTTTCCCATATCCAGGACTGTTTGATGTGAATAGGCAGAGTGTGAAAGGTGGGAAAGAAGGAAGGTAGGCAGCCCAATTGCTTAAATGCCACAAATTTCCTGGTGAAAAAAAAGATAAACAAGAAATCCCCAAAGTTTCCTCTGGATCTCTACGGATGCTATGATGTGAAAGCACCCAGATGAATGAATACTTCAAAAGTGTTTTTCCAGATTCGGAATGGTCAATGACTAGTGTCCTAGGTTTGTAAAGAAGCAGCTTGGAATAGGGATTGGCCTCAAATACAAAAGAGAAAGAATTTATATAATCCTCCTCATTAATTCTTCTTATAGGTTTACAGTTGATCAACTGAACATAGACTTGTTGAAACAATTAGGATTTTTCCTGCTGGCCTGGTTGGGCCAGTAATTCAGATTTATACTTGCCCTGGCAAATTTTCACTGTCCCTGCCAATAAATATATTAAAAAGACAAATGTAATTTCTGGCAACATGTTCTATCAATTCAATTCTATCTATGAGAACACACATGTGAAGAAGGTAGATTTTGTCAAAATGTCTAGTGTAAAATTATTTATGTATTTTTTTATTAAACACGTTTTTTTTATATATATACTTTTAGGAGGTTTATCTCCATAGTTATCTCTTGTAGCCTTAAAACAGTTTGTCTTTCCCAGGCTTCACAGCTTCACTGCTATACAGGGAGAGGCTGATATATTGTCCAGCCATGAAAGCTTGCAGAGCCCTCCTTTTCCGATTTGGGAAAGACCTTTAGACTTCATTAAACCATCAACAATCCTCAGCCTCTCCTTTACTTGCCCTCACTTCCTGTACTTCCTGTCCCATGGTATGTGCAGTTAATAATCAGTGCAGAGTGTCAGTCTCATGCCAAAGGAGCAGCAGTCCACACAGTGATATCAAAGGCAGCTGTTTGCGTTGGGGCCGGTTCAACACAAACAAGCGCACAGTCGTTACAACCAGTGACTGAAGTTTAGAATCACTCTAATAAGAGCCGCTTTTCCACTATCGGGCCGAACAGTGCTCTTTGCAGGACAGTTCCATTCCGCGCCAATCCGAGTCAGCCAATACAGTTCTATGGTTTCGTTTCTCACTTGCGGGGCTGATGGAATGCAATTCAAATGCATCAGTTTTTTCAGTTGTTTACAAATGTTATGATATGATATGGAGGATGATAAGAAATTTCTTTAGATTTTATTACTAATTTGTGTTTACATTGCTTAAAATAGAGCGCTTAAGCTACGGAAAAACTAGCAGCAAGGCAACAGACGAGTGACGGATCCCGAGGGACAACATCATGCACACGCACTCTACCGGCAAGCTTCATTATGGTCCTTTAACCGTGCTGAGAATTCTGGGCCAAGAACGGTTTGTAATACATATCCATATCATAAAACATATCTGGAACCGTGCCTGACAGTTCCGTTTGGCCTGACAGTGGAAAAGTACAAAGGTTTTACATATCAGTACACCATTCCAATAATTTTAGCACTTTTAGTATTTTACTTAGCTTATTAGCCTAGCATATTTCCAGCTTGTGAGCAGGATACTACAGAAGATACTACATCTATGTTTAAAGAAATATAAACTGTAAAACTTTAAAATTCAAGGGCTGGCAACAAATAAGTTGTTTGTTTGAACCCCACGCAAAGTCATGGTGTTACACGGAGCTAAGAAAAAAATATAATAAATATTTTTAGTAATTTAAATAAAGTGAAATTAAACAAATATTAGATATAAAACGTACATGACAGTGTGTGTCACACTCAGCTGGATGTGGCAGCCCAGATCAGGGGATGGCACTCCAGCGCCCAGCAAACTCTCTGTGTTTTATGTTTGTTTTCATTCATGGATTCTACCTCGCCTCTTTCTCGTGACAGAATGATCCGTCAAAAAGGATTTAGCGGCTTTCTGGACACACGTGAGCTTCCAGACTGTTCATCACCTCCCTAGCAGGATTTAACACCGGTGTTACCGTTCAATACCGTTCTTGGCGCATAGAGGATTATGTTGAGGACTTCATAGCAATCAGCTACCGCGTGAAGGTAACAGATGGAAAAATAAAGGATTACTTTTTGTCTGGCCTGGATCTCGACCTGCTCAATAGCTTGCCGGATGACGATTCCGGTTGGACACTGGGAGAGCTCATTGACTTTGTGCTTGTGTGTTGTGGGTCATCCTTCACCATAGGGGAGGTGGAGGAGGACGTTCGCACATGCGATCATGCGAGGAGTAATCGCCAAAACGAGCCCGTGGATCGGCACTCACTTCGCCATTCGATGGTCACTCACCCCGAGCCGGTACACAAGATGGCCACTGCCCCTGAGCCTGCACCCCTGTCTTCTGCCACCACAGACATAACCCAAGTGTTCCTGGGCATCATGAGTGCCACAGATGAAGATTTGAAGGCTGCTCCAAGGTATGATAGACTGTCTTCCTGTTTGCTGGACCCCCTCATGATGTCAGTAAGGGTGGCTGGGGCTTCTCCGCCTTCTGCTCCGCCCTGACATCTCCTCCATCTAATCCGCCCAGGTGGGCATCTCCGCCTTGGAAGGCATACCCGCCGTCTGTTTCGCCTTGGTGGGCTTCTCCACCGTCTGCCCCGCCCTGGAGGACGTTCCTTCCGGCTCTGAAGCCTGGGAGTCTGGAAGCCGCCCCTTTGAGGGGGGCTATGTCACACTCAGCTGGATGTGCCAACCCAGATCAGGAGATGGCACTCCAGCTCCCAGCGAACTCTCGGTGTTTTATGTTTGTTTTCATACATGGACTCATTCACACAAACCCTGCTTGTTTGTTGTCATGGTGTTTTATTGTTGTCTCCACCCAGTTCTACGTGTCCCCGGATGTCTTTGTGATAGCATGGATCATTGTTTATGTGTATTGTTATTCTGTCTAGTGTTCTCATTCGCGTTCTTGTTCCTTGTACTCTGTCTGGATTAATCATTGCCGACCCCTGTTTGGATTTTTGCCTCTGCCTCACCCCTTTGTTCACCCCTCGCACGACCCATGCCACGGACTTTGTTTATGTTTCTTCCTCGCCTCTGACACTCCTGTTTGCCGGTATTGATCCTGACTGTCTATCTACGCTCTGTGTGATATAAATAAAAGCCTGCACTTAAATCCGCACGCTCCCTCGTCTCTCTCTCTCGTGACAGTGTGAAGCTAAAGTACTAAAATAGTTTAAACTGAAATAAAAATAAATTAATCCCTAAATAGAAATATTTTAAACACAAACTTAATAAAAAAAGGCTAATTCAAAATATTAATACACTACAACAGCATAATACAATATTAAAATGTCACCAGCATAAAGCTATTATTATGTTCTTCAGCGAGGCTTTTAATTCCAGGTTGCTCATGGGCCAATTGTCTCTCTTTTGTAAATCGCTTAGGATAAACTTGTCTGCAAAATGACAACTTGAAGACTACTGAAAACATTTCTACATCATCTGATATGCTTGTGTTGACATTGCTCCAACTGTGTACTTAACATTTAAATCAACAGTTTCCTAATACCACTGGATTAAACAGTAGATGCCGTGCAGAAAGCTCTTCACCTGGGAGGATATTTATTCTATTGCAGCAAAGAAACAGCTAAGGTTAGGTGTCAGACAGAGATATGAGTGTCCAGCATGACAGAGGTCCTGATCAGAGGATGTCACTGTGCTCTTGTGTGGCTGCTCTCTGTAATTAAAGTGGGGACGGATGGGTGCTGATGTGTGCGAGTTAAAGATCAGAATCTCTTTGTCTCAGCAGGGGTCCGAGCTTTCATCCTGATCATAGAGTGGGCAGTAAAACAGTTCTCTGCGTGCAGCGTCTCTGCTCTCACATTAGATCGTAATGTGACAGTGCTCTCTCTGTTACATTTTCAAACATAAAAGCATGGGCAGTTCTCTAAATTAACTGGTGTTTACTTGTTGTTGTGTTTTGCATGTAGTGTTTCGGATTCCTGCAGTGGGGTCTGTAATGTGGAGGAACAGGAGAGACAGGTTTATCTGATGGCACATATTTACTCATTCTACTATCTTGCCCTGGAGCTGCAATGTCCAGGCCAGACCAGATCTTTATCATGTCTACTTAGGCCAATGCACTTGTGCCTGAAGGGAAACCTTTCTTTTGTCATCTCTGACCACTATTCTTTTAGAAGTACTCATAGATATGCAGCTATTCTGTGTTAGTTCTGACAGTTTGAAGAACTAGGAGTTATTTCTGTTAACGAGGAGTTTTTATGACATGATCTGTCGTATAACTGAAACCCATTTAATCCCAAATTCTTCCCAGTTTAATGTGTTCATGTATTTTACTGCCTGGATGGGTCACTGAAACTAAGCTAATGTGGGGTTTTTTGTATCATTGTTGTATAAGACTATAATTTGTGCTTTATTGTTTGTAACAATTGTGATAATATTTAGGAAAATGTGATAAAATTTGTCTATACAAATTTGATTTATTTGGTCAATAAGACCAAACAGAAAAGAGAAAGCAATAAAGTTACAATTGATTTAATTAATTTGTTTTATTATTTGTAAGATGTGAACGTTTAAATGTCCTGTGAACTATCCAGGCTTTTCATAATAATACATTTTATATTAAAACTTCAATTTTATATATAAATATATAAAGTTTATATATACACATCTTTAATAAATAAATAAATAAATATATATATATATATATATATATACAGACACATCTTTAATAAATAAATGTGTACATTTATTCAGCAAGAATGATTTTTAAAGCGATCATAAAGACATTAATGATACAAAAGTTACAAAAGATTTTTGTTGTAATTAAGTGCTTTTATTTTGAACCTTTTATGAATCAAAAAATCTTGAAAGAAAATGTGCCATTTTCCACAAAAATACTAAGCAGCACAACTGTTTTTTAAAACTGATAATAATAATAAAAATAAGAATTAAATGTTTCTAGAGAACCACATCAGCATGTTTGAATACTTTCTGAAAGATCACGTAACACTGAAGACTGTAATGGCTTCTAAAAATTCAGCTTTGCCATTACAGAAATGCATTTTATTTTAAAATATATAGGTTTTTTTGGGTAAAGTTTAATATTATATCTACAAGTTAACTTCCAAATGATACTGATTTACATAGAGAACAGGACAGCAAAGGATCGGCAGCAGTTTTATAATTGTTTCCTGAATTTCACTCTAGAGAAATGTGAATCATCACGGAGGAAGCATGTGTGGTGTTAAAGTGTTGAGAGGAAATGCATTCTGTGCATGGGCTTCTAAGCATCACTCAGAACATTATTTCTCCTGGGCTGGCACAGTTTCCTTAATGTTTCCCATGAGAGTGGAAAACAAATCTGGTTTATGAGTCTTATGACTAAGATGCAGAAATTGGGTGGAGGCAGTACACTTTGTCCTCTTGTCAGATCAGCAGTCGTACATTGTGAGACACGAGCACAGGCCTGACCCTGGGCAGGTGATGACGTGGGATGTCCACCTCTTTCCTCATATCGCTCAGTCTAATGCTCTCACTTCTGCCTAAAACAACCAGCAGCAGGCACCTGTGAAAACAGAGGAAAGAGCAAAGAGGTGCTGAAGAGTTTAGCCAGAGTCACATTGACTGTCAGACGCTGCAGGAACACGCCTGCTCGCTTCAGCTGTTTCCCTTTCCATGTTCACCTTGTGTAATCTTTCAACATTTAAAAGCACACAGAGTGTACAGTATATATCTGATTATGAACCTTTTTTTTACTGTTTTAAGAAAACACTGCATACATAAATATATGTTTCGAATATTTGGTGTTAGGTAAGTTCTGGACACTTGGGTTGTAGTTAATCTAATGTGTTACATTGTCCAACATTAAACATACTACATACTCCAAAGAATAATTTTTTGAAGCGCCATGACTCATCTTACCATTTCTTCCATTCCATGTCTTATTTCCACCATATCAGAATTATGAGATAAAAATAATTAAGTGATAACATTTTAGCATTCGTACAATATTTGTAAAAATTGTTAAAAAGAACTGATTCTCTTGTCTTGCTGTGGCTTATTGCATTATGTATAATTGTATATACTCCAAATGCACGATTAAATAATTCCACATAGTGTTATATATGTATAGCTTATATTAAAGAAATAAAATAAACATTAATAATGTTTTGTGAGTGTGTAAATCATTTTTACACAAAATAAAAGAAGGAATGATAATTTATTTACATCGGTTCAACATGTAACAGTTTTTTTGAAATACAATTATCAATAGCAGTTTTAATGTGGCGCTCATGTAACATGCATACAAATTTTTATATATATATATATATATATATATAGGAAAGGCCTGCAGTTGTAGATTTGATTACTTATATTGTTAAAAATATATTTAATAGGAGCTGATTACATGAAAATTCTTTCTCTTTCCATTTATTAGTGTGAAGTCAAGACCACAATGGTCACTATGAGAGGTGAATTATAACAAACTTGGACTTCAAGTTCAAAGCAAAAGGAGGATACACACACACACACACACATTGAGGGTTCAACATCCTCTTATCTGAACACTAGAGATGAAGGAGTTCACCTTCACCTCTTTAAACTCCCCGAGAGTGGCCTGTACATCTCATGTTGGGCCATTTGGGACTACACTGGCTGATTTGTGTTATTTTTTGAGGTTTCTAAGGGCTGTTTCTTGCCTCTTCCTTCTGCGTTTGTGTGTTTTAGGTGACACGGAGGATGTGAAGAGCTGATCATCATGCCCCTCTAGAAGCATGGAACTGGAACTGCTGGGTGGAGAACTGTATATCTGGTGCAGCTCCACCTGTGGGAATGAAACAAATGTTTTTGTTCACAGTATGTCGACACATCAATCAAACATTAAATATACACTATCAGTCAAAAGTTTGGAATAAATATTTATTTTATGCACATTTTGTCTTTTATTCTTATCAATTTGGTATTTATTTTCATCAAAAATATAGTAGAAACAGTAATATTGTGAAATATCATTGGCATTTAAAAGATCTGTTTCTGAGTTTAATATATTATAAAATGCAATGTACTCCTTTGATGGCAAAGTTGAATTCTCAGCAGTTATTACTTTATTTTTCAGTGTCAAATACTGATACTTTAGAAATGTGATGCTCAGTTTTAAATAACGGCTAGTACTTTGGATAAAAATAGTAAAAAAAAAACAATTACAGCTAAAATGATACATGTTTTTCAGGATACTTTGATGAATAGGAAGATCATTTATTTGAAATCTCTTGTAAGAGTAGAGATGTCTTCACCTTTGATCAATTAAGCCTTGGTAAACATTAGGACTTCTTTGAGAAAAGAAAAATCTGAATTATTCCCAACTTTTCACCAGTGCTGTATAACCTTATTTATTTTTTTAAAACTATCAAAATATACACATCATTTTATGCATTTCTTTTAACAACGATGGTCTCTTTAGCTAAACCTCTAGAATTGTGTGGGTTTGCTTTGGCACTTGGACTGTGTAACTGGGATAGCCTTTCCTGCTGAGGCCTCTTCAGCCGGAAGCAGGGCAGCCCAAAGGCTAGGGCAGGCCTGCGATTGTAGCCCCCCGCCAGGCCTGAATGAGGATCCTGCCTCCCATCAATTTACCCCTGGGACCAGCCCCATGGAACACAAGACTTTACAGCACCAATCCAATCGAATCCCCAGGCAGTAGAGGCCTGAGTGAAAGAGAACCAGCAGGTAGTAATAGTCACTTAAAACAGCAACAACATTCCTCTGTGGGCAACCTCGCCCTGCCTGGTGGAATCGTGGAGAATCCCACCAGGTACCAGTCATAAAAGAGACATGATACTAACTGACCACCTCTTCTGTCTCGCCATTCATCAGCCCAGCCCTGAAAATAGGCTAATTTGCTTTATTAATCACCCTCAGCTAACATAACTATTGCGATGTTATTAACATTTACAGTATGTACATATGTCATGGTTCGAAGCTACAGTTGTTCAACGTGCCAGCATGCATCCAAAACGTGTATCTCAACGTGTCTGTATTGGCAGAGTTACAGTCTGACTAAGCCCTAAACTAGCTAATCTAGAACTGGAGTAACCGCACCCATGCATGGTGTGAATATGGAGTCAACCACTACTCATTCGGCTCCAACTGAACCTGAACGTGCTTGCAATGGTCTGCGTGACAGATGCATATTAAGAGGCCTGTACAAACCAGTGGCACCACTTTGTACCACGTTTGCACTCTCAAGGCCTCCGATCTCACTCAACCGGACATCACACCACCCTGAACCTTTTAGTTATCCAAAAAAATGTATCAATCAAGCTACTTAATGGTGTTTTCCAATAAGTGTTTTGTTAAAGGAATAATTACTATTTAGTCATTATTTACTCCTGAATCAATTTGGTTTGACTTTATTTCATCTGTGCAATGTGAGAGTATACTTTTTAAACAGGTTGAATGCAGGTGAGAAGGAAATGGGGAAAAAAGATGCAAAAGCTCTATGAGTCTATCTATAATCTAGAATGAACCAAAAACATTCTTAAAAACAATGCTTGTGAACTCCATATTGATCAAAAGATCCTGCAAAATGTTTCATGGTTTCCGGAAAATTAATGATCATGTGACACCAGAGACTGGAGAAATGGGTGCTAAAAATTTAGTTTTGCCATCACAGGAATAAATTCGATTTTAAAGATAAAAATGACTTATTTTAAGGTGTGATAATCACAAGGTTTACAGTATTATGTACAGTAATAATTAAATGCAGCTTTGAGCATTAAAAAAACCCCAAAGACCCCAAACTTGTAGTGCATATATTTAAGTGTAAAGATGATCTGCAAGCGTCTGTAACATTTATGCATACCATTCCTAACATATCTGCCTATTGTTAGAAAATGATACCCAGTTCAGTACAACTAATTTGTTCATTCTCTTTCTCCTTTCAGTGTTTATAAATGGCTCCTATTGTGTGATGACTAATAGTCCAGGTAGTGGCATCCAGCTGAGTTCTAACAGTTTGTGTGCACACTTCCCCAGGCCTAGGTGGGTTCTGCTTTGACTTGTGATTAGCCTTACTCACAACACACATCCACCCATAATGTGTATATAGACACACGTACACTTAAACTGTGAGCTTTGGTATCTTTAGACTATTTTAGACAATCCGTAAAAAAACTATTAAGGAAAGTTTGGCACATTAAGTCATGTTGAATGCCAACAGGTGCTGTTGTTGGTTATCAAAGAGCTTTTTTCCCCCCATATTTTATCTCTTGGAAAATTCTGTTATTTATAACTTCTAATAAAGGAATCACAGTCATGGAAACGCAGTCCTACCCCCCTGCCAGGATCTATGGAATTTATGCAAGCAGTGCATCACACTCTCGTCACAAGCAAAACAGCTTGCTGTAAATGTACATAACAAGCTCTGCAGTGAAAAACTAGCTTTAGACACAGCGGTGGAGTTTAAATGAATAAACACTTTCACAGTTCAGGCTGATTTCCAAGACAACATCAAGTGGTTAAAGGACCGCTAACTGATTAAATGCTACATGCACTGCTACTTTACACATGACTGCATGGAAAATACACTTCAAACAAGCTACTGTACACATTTAGCAGCGTTATTATTATTTTATCAAAGTGCGATATTTCATTTAGCACGCCAATTTAACAGACGCACGTGACACTTGATGTTTATTACTCCAGCAACAAAGAATCTGACAAACCTAGCACTGCAATTACACTTTGCCAAATGTTTTGTTAGTTAACATCGCTTTATCCCCAAATGCATCCCTGAAAATGACTAGTATAAAAGAGTATAAGCAACTATTCTCAGATATAGCCTGTTTGTCTATCATCAATCAAGTTGTCTTCCTTTGAGAACATTAGACAGTATTATATCTAAGGCCCCACACAGAGATCCTTCCTCTCCCATACACTCACCTGTGTGTTCTCTGTGCTGTGTCCTGGCAGCTCTGTGGGCTGCAGGGGGCCAGCGCTGACTGACAGAGGTCCTGCCGTGAAAGGCGGAGAGCTCCTCATGGGCCTCAGCATGCTGCCCCTTTCCCAGGCCCGCCTTGAGGCCTCCAGCCGCTCTGCAGGAGGGTCCTGCTCCGCTCTCAGACCTCATCCACAGACCTGTGGGGCAGGTGAGTCTAAACCACGCCAAGACCCAACCTTTAATTTAACCTGTCCCACATCTATATGCATTGTCTCTCAGCAAAGACCAATAATCACCTATCTATCTATCTATCTATCTATCTATCTATCTATCTATCTATCTATCTATCTATCTATCTATCTATCTATCT
>JAUMHQ010000046.1:7049063-7068752 GCA_032361165.1 Enteromius paludinosus
TATCTATCTATCTATCTATCTATCTATCTATCTATCTATCTATCTATCTATCTATCTATCTATCTATCTATCATCTTTTAGTGCTGTCAAAATGATAAAAAAAAAAGATGTGTTTACATAATGTATGTGTTCGTACTGTATGTATTTATTATATTTCTATATATATATACAGTGCCCTCCACTTATATCGGCACCCTTGGTAAATCTGAGCAAAGGTGGTCTCTTTTCTCTTATCAGGTGAACTCTTCAGGCATTACAGGAGAAAACTCAAGAGCTGTTATCTTGGGAAAAGGATGTAGCAATAATTGGGTGCCAACAAGTACTGGAGAAAAACATTTATTTAATCACAAGAATTTTTCCCTATTTTCAATTGTTTTATTTCAATGATAGGTTAGAATTGTGTGAATTTTTTGAATAAAAGATCAAAAGGATAAACAATGCAGAATTATTTTCACAGCCAGCTTTACTCAGATTTACCAAGGGTGCCAATATTAGTAGAGTATATTATTATATGTATGTATACAAAAAAAATTATATATTTAAATATGAAATATATTTATTTACCATATAAAATATAAGAATATAAATATATAAATGTATGTGCATGTAAATATATTTTAAAATATATATACTGTATGTGTGTGTGTATACTGTATGTGCACACACTTGTTTCGCTAAGTAAGAACTTATTATAGACTTCCTCTGTTTTAATGTCAGGTTACTGAACATTACCTACACAGAAACCTGTGCAAAACACTACATTTAAATAAAAACTTTATTTATACAAGACATATTGAACATCTACCAAAATATATATATATCTATATATATTAATATTTTTTTTATAACCTCCGGAAACAAAACTGGGAAATATAGATTTCAGGACAGCCCATACTAAGAGATAAAACTTTGTTTTTCCATATGTCTAGACCAGTTACGTCTTTTAAGGAAATGTTTTTTCTCCATAATTAAACAAATCATCTTCAGTTGTTCATACCAAATGGGTGTATTTAAATGTTATGTAATGGGTTAGTAAAAGTAATTTTGAAAAGCACCCTGGAAAGATGGGATGAATGTGTTTTGGTTGAAATTTGCATTTATTATTTTTATCTCACAATTAGCTTCACCGTTAGTAATTATAGGGGATTATATGTAACCAAAGGGGTGTTTCTTGAGCTCTGTCTCATGTTTCAATGGAAATAGGAGATCCATGTCTGATCTGGTTGTTGAAAGTATTTTTAATCCAGAAAATTCAAGTGTCTCCTTAATGACACTTGGTTTGAATGTTTGATTGGATTGAATTGCTCATAAACGGTGGTGGTCCACATTCCTTCTGAACACCTCTCTGGATACGGGACAGGGTGGTGCATTTGTCTTCTGTAGAATCTTCTTAGACATGGGCTGGGTCCATTAAGCTCCACAGGGGGTTATGGTCTGGTCTAGCCTGGGCACACTATACTCAGATCTGAAGGTATATGAGAGCCACGCCAAAAATTTACAGAGGCAGCCTGTTATTTGCTTCATTCCTGGAGAACTTAACTTCCCGCAGGAGAGCAGCGTGAAATAAGATTTGTGCTGCAGGGTGTTAAAGTTGATGTTTAAGGATACTAATCAGTCTTCAAAATTAGTTTCATCATTGCTTTTCCTTCAGGTTTACGGCAACACCACAGTTTCCACATTGTTTTTTTGGGGGGGTTTTTTCTGAACATTTTTTTTGTTACAACACACAGTGTATATGCATACATTTATTGTGTGTAATTGAATTACATTGTGTTTAAATCCTCAAATTATTTTGAGAGCAGGATTAACGTGCTTATGAATGACTTTAATGAATGACTGTTGTCCAGAAACATTGAAAAAAATATATCCCTTTGTCTTCCACAGAAGAAAAAATGAATTTTGAAAATTTTGAGACTTTTGAAACTGTCCTTTTCATTTTGATCTGATATTTTGCATTATGGAATGTTTTGTGTTTTTATTCGTGGTGTCATGTTAATGTCATCGCATGACTAGCCTAGTTAAAAATAGAGATAATGTCTGTTTATGTCATCTCAGTGTGTCTGTGCGGGTGAGATGGAGAGGTGACCTGCACCAGGTGCAGGCCTGTGGATGCACTAGGTTTTGCACCAGATGGAAAAGTGTCCTGACCTTTTCCATGACTTCACAGAAAAACTATCAGGGTCTTCCTGTTTCCAAGTGCCCTGAATGAAGCTGGCTCAGAGAGATATCGCAATACAACACACACAGTTCCACAACCGTCGCTTATACCCCTGATACCTTGGAAATGACACAAATAGAGGGTTCCATCTAATTTGTGCAGTTGTTTCAGCATCAGCGTCACTAAAACCGGCGTTGGCTGTTAAACCTTTGCCTTAAATCAAATTGAGTTTCATGAAAACCATCATGTTTTGGTGGAAGAGACGGCTACTTTCTGTTTCTGTATTGTCTCAATGAGCGGCCCCAGTGGAGGAGCTGCTGGCTATTATAAGTAATCATGCCTTTTTGGGATGGATTTATTGTAATACGGACAGCTGAATGAGGCATCTCTCATGTCTGTGGGAAATGATAATTACAAAATGGTTTCGAAATGTGAACAAGAGGCTTTTATATAGAAAACACAAAATATCTGCGAACCTCTAGGCCAAATGAGACGTACTCGAGTCCCGCACTCATCTACATGGGATGAGTGTTTGACAACACTGCTGTTGTCTTCCCGTGCCTCACTCTAGAACTTTCCTATTTTAAAATGGCACAATTGGTCAGTGAAGTGGCTTATTTTCATGCTGTTAGCTTAGCTATGACAGAAACAAATGAGTGTAATTTAGAAACTGCATTGAATCGGGATATCTTTATAGAGCTCTTAAAATACTATTGTACTCTGGTTATATGGTCATTTTTATTTCAGCCACATTCGTTGAGTTTTTTTTTTAATCATACAGTGTATGTATTTCCTGTTTATTTGATTTGAAAGCAACATCATTTATTTTCTGATGTAATGTTAGCCATGCGTTTCTATTTTAGAACTTTGAATCAGATAGACGGAGATGACTTGCTTGAATCGGAGTGACTAAGATAGATCGTGGAATTTTCTCAAAGCCTTCAAAGTCCCAACGTTTTGCGTATCTTACCACTTCCGTGCGAAACGTCTACTGAGAATGGTTTGTTTGATCTCGGAGGTCTCTGGGGATCACAGCTTGAGAAGCGATGACATTGGCACAAGGAAAAAAAAAAGGGGAGAGCGAAAGAAAGACAGAGAATGAGCTTGAAGAGGCTTCAGTTACAGTGAACACAATATGACAAAGATGGAGATGGGGGATGGGTGATTCCTTCCGTATTTTTAGAGAAGTGTCACTCTGGGAAAGACACAGGTGAGAGAGAGGAGAACTGGAGGAAGGGAGGCATGATCCTGAGAAGGTGATACTGCCCTCTGGCAATGAGACAAATTACCACCTTTTCATTTTGGTCTCTTGTTTTGAGAGGTGGTCAAAGCATATGCCTGCTTATCAGTGTTTCCCCTAGGCCTCAGCAGCAGGTGTAGTTCTCTTAGGGATTTTATAACGGTACCAACATTTACAGGATTGAACAGTGTTGTAATACCACTTACACAAATGACATACATATAGCACATATAACACATTATATTAAAGCCTCTGTAGACTGTATATTTGGCTAATGACCCAGGTCTTTGAAATCTGAGCTAGTGTTTTTTTTTACTTATTTAGTTAGTTACTCAGTTTATTTGCATGTGTAATTAGTAAGTTAGAGTTTTTGCATGGGGTTTTCCTAAGCCTTAAATGACAAAACGGTTTGAGAAAAGTTTCCCCTTAAGACCAGTTGCAAATATCTTTACACCATTTATTTATATTAATATATATTTTTATAATTTTAATAAATAGTTTTAAGCATTTCTTCTGAATTTCTTCAGCTCAAATTTTAAATGTAGCAATTTTTGTTTTCCTAAAGAAGCATGTATAGTGATGATAGCCCAAATATTAAATATTTACCAAGTAATACACTATTTTGTAAAGGGGGGTCAAAAAAGCAATTTCCCCCTGAGATTCAGAGCCAATTAAGGTTAAACATGAACACTTAATCAACACTTAGCAAGTTTTTTCTGTAAAGTTTGGATACCTGTCACTCAAAAAGTATTAAATATATCTTATCTTTATTCCCTTTTACGTATTAGGTGTTTTTTGGGTCATTTATTGGGTCATTTTAAAAAAAAGGCCCTATATACCAGAGATATTGGAATTTTAATATGGCTTCAGGAGTCAATTGTTAAAAATTTACATATTTTCAGTGTTTTTATAAAATAAATGTTGGTCCATTTGCAAAAATATAGTTGTTTTCTTTTAAAGAGTAATGTCTGAAGAACAAATAATGTTCAAACTAAAGATGTGCAAAGTAATGGAAATTATTAAATATATTCCAGATATGTTTTGGTAGTTTAAAACTGGCATCTCTGACAAACGGTGTGTTTTTAAGATTGCGGTAAATAACAGTACAATATGAATTGAGAAATAAAAGACAAACAAAACAGAAAGCAATAGTGATTTGGTTGGTTATCTAGCTTCATTATATAGTTGAAGCTAAAGTTGTTTAATCATGGCAAGTGATGGCGGATGAATATGGGTCACATTATGAGCATTGGTGTTGTCCTGACAGTGGCCAAATAAAGTGACCGAACTGTGTGAGCAGGTAACCATGTTCCAGAGGGTGGGTATCGCCATAGCCTTTGGATTTTCTCACCGTGAGATGAATCATCCTTGCATGGTTATTCTGCTTCATGCCCCGGAGGCATCTTTAATCGCCCGCCCCCTCCTCCTCTCTCTCAGCCAGGCCACCGCAGATCCGTTTACCCCTTCGACAGCAGTTACAAAACAGTGCTCTGAAAGGAGAGGACTTGCGTTACAGTTTCTGTGTGCAAGCTTTTGCTCTTTTTAATTACCTTTTGTAAGATGCACTATATGGTTTCAGGCACCTGGGAGACCTTCATATAGAAAAATACTATGGCAGGGTTTGCCTCGAGGCAATGGCGAGGGATGCGGTACATTAGGACAAACAGTCTGTACCACATCAGGTTCTCTAGGGATGGAGAAGAGGCTTCCAGCAGCCCTTTGCATCCCGCCACTGGATACTGACTGCCTACAGCGGGGTTAAGGCGGGATATATCCGTATAACAGGGAGCAGAGTGTAACTTTAGAGTGTGGATGTAATATCAGTCCAAATGTTACAGTGAATGTCATCACATATGCAGAGGGACACCTTTTCAGTTATGCTAATATGCTTCTCTGATTGCCTTTGCACGCAATGCAGATCCTTGTGAACCAAACTGGATAACAAGGACGTGTTTAACAAATCTGTTGCTTCACCTGCTAAATTGTGTGTTCAGCTTTATTTACTGCTCATTTTATTTAAAAAAATGATGTAAATAAGCATTTCAGTATCACAAATCAAGTTTCTTTGGGTATTCCTCGTATTTTTTTTCTATAAGGCTATAGTTTTATTCATTATTTTATGCTGTCATTTTTATAGTATAATGCTATAATTCTTTAATGCCATACCATACCAAGCTACTCCAGTCTTCAGTGTCACATGCTTTAGAAATCATTCTAAAATGCTTGTTTTTGCTCTTATTATCAATGTCAAATACAGCTGTGCTGCATAATATTTTGTGGAAATATTAATAAAGCGCTTTTTAACCAGTTTTTTATTGAATAGAAATTCTTAATACGGCATTTATTTGAAATATAAATATTTATATGTTTATTGTATTTAATGTATTTTTGATATATTTAATGCTTAGATGCTACTAAAACAATATAACATAATCTTAAAATGTCTCTGATATTTAAACCTTTGCACAATCTGTATGCACAAATTTGTGTGTACAATATTTATTATATTTAATAAAATAAAACAATTAGGCATTTGCAGTATTTATTTTAACTACAGTTATGACCTACAATCAATGTGTTATAAGATTGAGGAAGTATGTTTGTCTACAATGCCTGTATATTAACATAATCCATGTTAAACATTGTTTTTATAAATACTGTATAAAAAGTAATAATAATAAACACTGTGTGCAATGTGACTTGATGACATGGTGTTTTGATAAAACTTGTCTGAACACTTGAAAGCTGATGATAAGATCACAGACTAACTGATACAGAATGAGTCAAGAATTCTGAGAAAGACATGAATAATCAGTCAACAGACAACTTTAATGAAGTTGGAATATCTTGAAACTTTTTGGCCCTCCATTGATCTGTAGCTGTCAGATAAACCTACAGTAAAGCGAGATATGAAATATAATAGTAAAATACGCTACAGAACATCACAATGTGCATTATGTTCCTTCCTTATCCACACATTCCAAGGGTGTAAACAAGAGTCCGCTTACATTTTCCAGCCATGTTTCTGTGACAAATGTCTTTGACGGCAGTTAAAGTTTACACAGACTTTACATGTAATGTTTATTTAGAGCTATCATGGTCCTGACAGGATGTTTGTTACGTCGGGCAGGATGCCAGCATGTGCCACATTTAGAGGGAAAAAAAAGAGGGGAAGCCCAAATGAAAACATTTCTTGCCAGTGGCTGTGAACATTTGCGATCGGGAACTTTATCACAACCTGCAGCAGTAATAGTCTAATTAGTTGTTGGTTTCTCTCTTCATGTGGTCCTGCTCGATCTTTATCGCAGGCGCCATTTCGAGGGCTTGTGGAAAATGGTGATGTGCAGTGAGCTGGGTCCGGTCAAGTTGTGTGGTCCGTGATGGGAACTGGCACGCTGTTGCTGCCGGTCTGTTTAAGAGTTGTTTGAGCTCTTGGTTGTGTCATATGTCTGTCACAACTCATTTGCAGGACACTAGGGACCTAGATTGAACCAATACTCCAGTGTCCGTCTTGGCAAAGGATCAAAGAGAAAAATACCAAAATGAAATATAATGTTTTATCTATGAGAAAAAAAAAATGCTATTATGAGAAATAGAGTTGTTAATGCAATGCTTATGTTTTCATTAGAGTTTTGCTATTTTAAAGGGAAAATTGTACAATTGCAAAAATTATTACTAGTTACGAAAATATTGCATTGCTCATTTCTTGTAGTTGTCAATGCTAAAAACAGTTTTGCTACTTAATTTATTTGTGGAAATGTATTTGTGTTGTTATATTTGTAAATGTTAATTAATTTAATGCATTATTGCTGGAATGAGATGGAGAAAAGTCTTCATTCAAGATATAATAATTATAATATAAATGTCAGTTGAATGTGGACTATGCAGTTGAGCTTGTCTAGAGGTTTTTCTGTCATAAGTTTTCTCCACATCATCTGTCATATCAGGTTTGCAGTCTAATACCTTTAATATTTCCGTAAACACCACATATGCACTTTTACCAGTACATTTGATGGATTCCAGGTCAGGTCAGGTTTTTACAGCGTTGCTCCGTTATGGTTTAATCAGCAGTAATCACTTCACTACAGAACAGAGTGACCAGAGGTGGGCTGCGATAGAGTCCCGGCTCTAACGGAAACACAAGAGGGGATGGAGAGATAACACCTCACTCTCTCTCAGCTCTATTACACGTGTGAAGTGCACTCTCACTTTTCTCAGAATGGGCTGAGATACATGCATGTCTGAGCAAGGAGGAATCTTCATCTGGTTTCCCGTTCTTACACTGCTGACCCTGTGGCTTAGATAGATGATACAGATGTACATCACTTAAAACTGTGCTCGCTTTCCAGGACAATGTCTTGGTAATATGACCCACCCAGGGCAGTTGAAGTCAGTTTTATCAATTAGCACCTTAAAGGTATTTTTTGGTGAGATAGCTATAGTTTCCAGATCTTGTGGCCATCAGATTAACTCCACTGCTCATCCCACCAAGGGCTAAATGACCCCTTCCTTATTACTGAAAGTCCTGAGGATTGTGAAATGCTGTTATCTGGCTGTTGAAGAACAGCTGAGACAAGGGCCAGTTTGACACTCTTATCTCTGATGGACTTATATCCTGGGTAAAATAAACTACTGCAATCAACATCAAACAAGTTAGTTTTAGTTTAAATGTTTCATTTTGAATAAGCTGATTTGGTGCTCAAGAAACATTAAGTTTTTCTGCTGTATTCTTTTGTGATACATTTTTCCAGCATCTTAAAAAACAGAAAAAAGTAATGTTTCAAATGTAGTTTGTATAGTTAGATCATCCCTTACCTAATATTTCTGTTTTGAGATGTAAACAAGCTTCTGTAATTGACAACTAAAATATAGTTAGAATTGAATTAATTCGAATTCAAATGTAAAGTAAATGTGAACCATATGTGTAATTATTTCTTACCCAATCAGACGCATTTCCTTATAGTTTGCAAAAATAGCATTCGTAATGCATTTTATCACAGACATGTGAACTTTATTGTTTTTATTATTTGTGAAGAGATTTTGGCAATTATGTAAAATGTTTTATGGATTCCAGTATGTTTATTTGCTTAAAATATCATATAAAATACAATAAAATTGTGATAAACCAGTCATTTATTTTTTTATTTTAGTTATTTGTTTTTTTTATTATGGTGTGATATCCAGTGAGAAGTCTTTTCAAAAGTACACGTGTCTCACTAAGTCTGAAAAGGCTGCTGTAGAAAAGCTAAAAAAAACCCCACTATTGTTTTTATTGTTTACATTACTGACATTTTTTTTATTATTAACGTGCGCACTGTGAAAATTCCTCTTCCCTGTTCCGCACAAGTGTCACATGTCCTAAACACATGCAGAATTTTTAAATACCACTCTCGTTCCTTCATTTTTTTTTCGATTCTGCCTTTGTCCTTCACCTCACTGACAGCAGGTCTCTTTAGGCAATATAGGGTGGTTCATTTTAGGAGTCTGCCACGTGAGAGGGCTCGTCGCCAAGCTCCATGCCGCCCACAGAAACATACGCTTGGCACTCTTCTTCTTTTTCGCTCAGCATACAAATTGAAAGTAGATTATTGTTGGTGTGGCTTTTGGCTGACCTGGCACTAGTCCATGTCAGGAATTCCTGAGATGTGTGTGTCGGGAAGACCACCCTTTGCCCCTGTAGATAATAGTCCTGCTTTGTTCTCAGAGAGTTCTCTCTCTCTGCTCGCTGTAGTCTTATCCTGCTTATCCTGCTTGGCTATACTTAACATAAGCACAGGGAAGAGAGAAGACGACTATTGTGCCAAGCAGAAACTCCCATTTGAGATGCGAAATTATTTTGTTGGGGAATTTGCACAATGACAGTTGTTCTTTTGGTTTCGGTGCTTCTTCAGAAGCAGAAATTTCGCTAATTGCTTGCATATGAATGCAAAATGAAGATTATATTTCATTACCATTGCTATTTAAGGTTTAATGGTGATAATTATGATTATAGCAGATAATACTTTTCTTATTCTTAGAGAAATGCACAATTGAAAAGAGATGGTAGTTCTTCCAGACCTGACTGATTTACTCATCTTCATGTTGTTCCAAACTTATATAACAAATGTTCTTCTGTGGATTTGCTTCTTTTAGACACCATTGGCGTTTATTATATGGACAGATGTTCAGTATGCGTTTTTTGTGCTTCGCAGAAGAAAGTCATTCAGGTCTGGAACAACGTGAGGTTGAGTAAATGATGGGACAGAGCAGCCCCGGTCTTGTCCGGTCAGGTGTGAACGGGCCTTTGGTGAGTGTGAAGCGACCGTTAGGCTCCCTGGAGTCTCTCAGAGTTATTAGCAGCTCAAAGACCTGCCTGCTACCAGCCAATGCAGGACTAGTTCCACCTGTTTTAAAAAGCCTGAAAACACCCAAGACTGCTTAGAAATAAGCTAACCGTCAGAACAGGGCTTTTCCTGAATGTCTGCTTGTCATGAGAAAGCATACTGAAGTAGAAAAATGCATTTTCACACAAAAGGAGAGAAACAGAAGGGCATATTCAAAACGAAAGCTTAGAGAAATAGCCAGGGAAGTTTAACTTAGCTTCGCAGTTTGTAATCTGGTCGTTTTTAACTGCAGGATAAATCATCTGTAATTGTGTACGTTTTGATTGATGGGTGTAGAGTATTTTAAGGTTCTGTGAGTCTGAACATGCTGCTCACAGCATGCGGTTTCTTTTCAGCGGTGATTTGTTAGGTGTCACGTAAGTCCAGCCCAGGACTAGACTAAACTTAAGTGTTAAAATCCCACAGCAACTATTTGCCTCAAATATTTGGCTGTGAAATACGTTAATGGCCGCGCTCTTATCAGCCTGATATGGTTAATTAGTTCTACTTAATTAACCTGGTAATTCTGATTAATATCTTTTTAATCTCATTAATGATGATATTCGCAGTCTGATCCCACAAAATCATTAGCAAGGAACTCTCCACTGTAAACAAAGGAGGAATTAATGAATGCGGCCTCATGCTGGTGGCTGGGTGTTTAAGGAGAGAGCTATTAAATGGTGTGAAGATATTTATACCCATCTTGTGTGCACAAGGTCATTTAAATGGTAAAATGGCAATATGATATCGCGCGCATCATTTATGTTTAGTTCTTTTATATACAATACAGTTCAGGTTTAGCCAAAGGACATTCTGTTCCATTATTACCTATAGAGAGGTCACTTATTGTAAAAGGATTTAGAGCAGGTGACTTTTTTAAACTGATGAATAATTGTTGAAAACATGTTTTTGGCCTCTCTCTCTTGTCGAACCTCCAGGGTGCTAACAGATAAAACCTACTTCAACTGCCCCAGTTGGGTCGCCTTACGGAGACTGTGCCGTGCACATTGTGTGGGAAACCCAAGTAGCGTCACTCACAATAGCAGGTCCATTTCATACATGCAGCGAGTCTTCTGTTGTGCTCATTTTGGGTTGAAAGCCTGCAGGTATTGATGCTATGTTTTGGTTACACAATACGCAACATTGTTTTGCTTTTTCGAGGGATATTATGTGTAATGCTATGGTTTGTCGAGCCTAACCTGTTACAATTGGAGAAAGTGCGAGGGCTGTAATCACGCAGCTGATCGATATCTGACACTGATGTAGCCGCAGAAATATGCCATTTATTTACTTTGTGCACCAACTGTGGGTGTCCCATTGCACTGTAATCAGAGGTTCTCTCCTTACCGTTCAAAGATCATGTCGAGCACTTCCATTTATTCCCATTTTTCCGTTTATTTTGCATCAATGGATGAATGGGCCCAGAGAGAGCGGTGACAATGGCGGAGTGCAGGTCTGTCTGAAGTGAAAGGCATTACGCAGACAGGTGAGCTCATAGCATGGGTTTCCCTCCAGTGCGTTTTCCCACATTCTTTACACTAGAAGTCACCCCTGATGAATGAAAACATGGCCCACCGTGTGCAGATGGACAAAGGCTGTCGTTTCATAGGCAGGTGTTTTTCTTTAAGCTGCCGTGAGTGTTTTCCCTCTTATTCAGATGTCACAAGTACTGCGGTTTTTCAAAACAACCACTCAAATGCATAAAGACTCGCAAACCAACTACGTTTGCTAATTGTTCGATGGAATGTGCCACAACAATAGATATTTTTCCGTGAAGAAAAATGTTTTTGCTGGTCGATTTCCAGATTTGATGTTCGATTCAAAGTATCCTGACTGTTGAGTTTCTCAGGAAAGCATTTCAAAACAGCTTATGTGAGATATACACAACAAAAACTAAACGAATGGGTCAAAGACAAAAATGAAACTCATTCGTCATTTACTCACCATCATGTCAAATTTGTCCAAATAGTGAAAGTCAATGGGGTCCAAAACTTGTACATTTTTGAAAAAAGCTCTTATTTTGTGTTCTTTGTGTTGCTTTTATTCAAAGCGGCTTACATTGCATTCAAGGTATAGCCTACTTCATCAGTTCATTCATTCCCTGGGAACCAAACCCATGACTTTGTTGTTTGCTGGCTCTGCTACTGCTTGAGCTACAGGTAAAAGAAAAATAACATTTGGAATGACATGAAGGTGAGTAAATGATGACAGCATTTTTTTTTCTTTTTTTGCGCCAACAATCTCTTTAAGTCATCTGAATAATATGGTTAAGCTGTCTCAAACACCAAAATGTGTGTAAATTGCTCATACAATTATTTTAATTACTAATACATTTGTCCCTGGCATGCACAAACAGGTCCTGGTGGCTGAGTACGAATGTGTCGTGGAATTCTGTTTGGAAAGTGGATGGAGAGCACAAGGCTGTATAAAACGGCTTCTCTTGTGGACTTTTGACCCCAGACACATGCAGTCATTCACAGAGACAAGTTTTGTGTCCCCAGTCAAGAGTTGCTCCAAAGCAGGCAGAAGCAATTACACTTGGAGACAAAGAGGCCTCCAGGGGAGATGAGAGACATGGAGCAGCGAGTGGGAGAAACTGAGCAGCTACTGGAAGTTAACTGTGTGGATAAGTGTTAATATAGATGTGAATATACTGTATATTTCATTACATCATTACTGATTCCAAATCAAATCAAATTAAAAGTCTCTTTTGTGATCCATTGCAATACACTTCATACAAAAATATATATTGTCTGAGATTTATTTTATAGTACATCAGCTTTCTTCACATTTCACACAGTCTACGTAGTTTTATTTTTTCCCCCTCGTGATAATCCATATCCTTGCTCCACACCCTTAATAGACCATGTGCTGTTCCTCCTTTGATAGATTAGCAAAGGTATGGTTTCGGTGTCGCTTTTTCAGTATGTGGAAAAGTATTTATGTTAGATAGTGGTGAGTTTCTCGTCCTGCTCGGGTGATGGGGGTAATTACTATTCTAGAGGCTTTAGATTAGATTGTAATTGAAAAGAGTGAAGAGAGACAAACGGAGGAAACGGCTATTTAGGCCATCAGCCACAGTAAATACAGTGCAACCTTTACAGAATTGACCTCTATACATCATCTGTGGGTTTACATTGGCCCCATGGGCATTCGGACCACCTTTGAGTCGACGGAGGTTTTGTCCTCACCTGTACCTTGTCTTGTCTGAGACCTTGCAGTGGGTCTCGGGTCTTTATCATGGTCCAGTGGAAGTGAAAGGACTTGTTCTTTTGTCGTTGTTGTGTGCTAGACAAGCACAGGAAGATCGAGTGGACGACTCTGATGGTGGTCGGTGCAGTGGACACAAATATTTGCTCCTGTGTCCACACAAATTTGTCTAGGTGGCTGTGGTGCTGAGCGATAGGTAATTAGCTGCATTTAGACACCACAGAACAATGAAAGGGAAAGGAGCAAATCTATTTAAACTCATTTTAAATTTGTAAGGGTTTTCTAGAAATTATATTTACGTAATAATATGCCATAAAATCACACATGAATGTAATGTTAATGTATGTGGATTCATCATGGAAGTCATAGCACGAGCAGTTTGAATTTTCTTTCTTCATTTTTTATGGAAACAATTGATTGTGGGTGTGCAGTGACTGACTCAGCTGTTACTCACTGTAAAATGGATAGGTATAACAAGTGATTTTTTATGTGATGAAGGGACCTGTGTACCCTGAAGGGCACTTCTTCTCAACATGTCTAAAGCAGCGCTGCTACAACTTGCCTGTTTGTCTTTTAATACAGAAGTGATAAATAGATCTGAATGCATGAATTCAGGTTGGAAACTGTTGGGTCAGTGTTTGATTATCCATCCATGAGAAAGTGCAGAAATGACTCTAGTCTCATTTACACATATCAGTGCAAGCAAATTCATGTTACATTTACTGAAGATGAGCATCAATGCAAAACAAAAACACGCAGATGCCATTACACAGTATGTGGGCAAGTATGGATGTAAACAGGAAAGTGTACACATTTGCTGTCATGCACATATATACTTGACAAAGATCACGTATCATTCACAAGCCATACGTGTGTGAGGGTGGAGACTCTGGGATTGTGTTCCTTCATAAAATCAACATTTTCTTTATCTGATCTCCCTAAAAATCCAATAGAAGCAGCTTGCATGCCTTACACAGACTAAATACTCACTAATCTTTTTCTCTATCGGTTAAAAATCATGGTTTGTTTTACACAAATATTATGAAAAGTTTGTATTTAGAAAATAAATAAAAGTGTCGCTCACACATCAGCTTCAGTTCATTATAACAAACATGTCTGTGAAGATTGGCCTATCCTACACAGTAACCAAAGTTTAATAAAACGTGGAGCAGTCTATTGAAGCAGTATATTTGAAACTGATATATACAGTGTCATTTTGTGTATTGTGTTGTCAGCAAAATGCAGTGAAAACCAAGAAGGAAATTGTAAATAAGTAAACACAACTCACAGCCAGGGGCATTTTAGGAAGGAAACACATGCATTATTTTCTTTTACAATATTGTAAAACTATACAGGAAATACAGTAGTCACTCAAATTAAAATACCTTTATCAGTGGTGAAAGCCAGATTGTAAGAGATTTAAAAAAACAAACATCAATATTAGAATATTTATTTATATCCCCTATAGCTGGTGTATCAGTACTTTTTTTTTCTTTTAAAACATATTTGCCATGTATAGGCCTATCTCTTAATTCTGTTAAAAAAGTGCATTTATAACCATTATCTAGTTTCACTCGCGAATCAGTTAAACTGGACACTGAAACAATTTCTCTGGCCAAATTAGGCATCATGTAAATACAGCGGAACGTCTCCGGGAAGACAGTGTCCTGTCTGCCAGTCTGCAATCTCCTTAATTGTGTTTAGAAAACAACAAAGGGGAAAAACTCCCGTTCCTTTTTTATACACAAGGACAAAGCAAAATAAAAAACGTATATAGGAAAATCCATCTAAAAAACATAGTTAAACATAGGTATCATACAGTATAGCGCTCAAATGAACAAAAAAAAATAGCTATTAGATATAACTAACAACAACAACAATAATAATAATAACCTACTTTAATGCAAACGTATGTAACAAGCTATGATAAAACATTAAACACTATAAATGTTTGTATTATATAATGTATATTCTGCGCTGAAGTGTAGACAGCAGTTCGGTGTAGTTCGCACGTCTGTTGCGGTCTCAGCTGTAAATTTGACCAATTCAGATAAATACACTTGTACTTTGCTTGCGCTGGGGAAAAGGACACCCTTTGTATTTCAGGAAATTCTATCCATTCCCATTTCCACATCTACCCAGACAATGCGATTGTACCGGACTTCGAATTACGTAGTAAGGGTAAAAATAACTGCACTATATAAACCGACAGAATCAGATTGTACAAATGCTGCTGGTTTGCGCGCGCAGAACAGCAGAAACAGCACGCGCAAAACGTTTCCATATTTCTCTGAAAATATTAGCTTACGGCTATGGAATGTTTAAACTATTTTTAAATGCTGTTTTTCGTTCTATCTGTTCTTTATTTATGTCAGGGTCAGGGAGGGTGAAACGTCTCGTTGGCATCAGGTGGAATATAGTTTTTGGTTAAAGCTGCCCACCTTGTCTCTAAACATAAGCCCGAGAGCATATAGGCCGTTAATTAGCATTTTAATCAACTGAAAGAGGAGGTCTATTGACTCAGAGATCATTAACTAACATGTACCTGCATTGTTGAACACAGAGATTATCATGTTGTTTCGATGGCTCCGAGATTTTACTGCTGGTTGTTCAAATGCTAATTAAGCAGGAGTTCATTCTGGAGAAATTAATTCCTATATCTGACACATGAGATCGGGGCCATTTAAATACGAATGAAGCGGTGAAACTCACAACAATGTAGCTGGTTTATTGAAACTTTTGTTAGCCTATAGAATTTCCTATAGAAATTATATTTGTTTTATTTCTAATTTAGCATGTGTTTTTTTTCATCTCGTTTTGGATTTGTTGCCGCACACATTTAATGGGCTATAGAACCTATAAAATTATTATTTTATATATTATAAAATATTTCTACCGATTATTTTCAACCATTTTAATATATATATGTATATATACATACACACACCAAAATTATGCTTAAACGGCCCTCCTATAAACTACAAAGTCTCACCGAGCAGGGGGTTTGTGGCGCCCCCTTCAGAACTCAGATAATACTCCAATAAGTAGCCTAAAGTCCAATAAAATACAGATGCCATAGGCTTTGGCATCCCTTGCATAAGCAAAATTATTTGGACTTTAAAGTGTTTGTCATTAAATCATAGCCTATGAATATGAAATGATCTAAATTATCATTAAATATGGCGTGATTAAATATTTACAATGAAAACACAATAGCTGGCCCGCAGCATGCACATTTTAGGGTGTTTGAATCTCTCTACAATTTATCCCGAAGAACTTACAGTATTTAAGCAATCTTCGTAATTTAATGGAATAAGGAGATACTGTTAATTAAAGGCCAAATTATCAATTGTGCTTTGACAATATTTACATGTTGTTAAGGGTAGCCAGAGTAAACACCTGATAGGCTACAACTATGAGCAACGTCACGAGAGCACGCCCCCACGACGTTTAGACCCTCCTTATAATGGGACAGGTAGGCAGCCAGTCAAACGAATTAGAGACGCATTGTCTATCTCGGACTGAATGAGAGCGAACATCCACTGAGTTCCCTAACATTTGCAACATGGCTCTTGCAGATGCGATGTTGCCTTCGATAAATACTTTTGCAAGCAATCAGATGTTAGACGAAAAGCAGTCTGCAATTGTTCGGGTGAGTTCAACTTTTCATTTAATTGTATGCAATTGTATTTTGCAGCATTTGAATTATGTTGGTATGGCTATAGGTTTTACAGGTTTTTATACATTTAAATAATTACGGGACTTATTGGTAAATAGAACTTACAAACAGCTACAAATCGTGTTCGTGTGAAGAAGAAACAGTAGATCCCTATAGTGCTTTCGTTAGAATTGTTATCGTTCTGTACATCAGGAAAAAATAAATACCGTCAGTATTTAGCAAATAATTAAACATTTACAATTCAAAAACACAGCAAGAAATTAAAGGTTTTGCGGAATCCCAGTTTTTTTTTTTTAAAGTTGCCTCCCCTATCATTCAAGCACGGTGCTGGTATCTTTATAATAATCATCATGCCTTTTTAATGTATTTTCATCATTTGAATGACTCTGACTTTATCATGTAAATAAATTCTTACCCGAATTATTATTTTTTTCTCCAGGACTGGAAAGTTGACCCAACTAAACCTAGCGCGGCAGTTGGAGACGTGAGACCCCTCATCGAGGTGGAATTCAGCATAGTTGAATCTCCACATCTGGCCAAAGACGAGGATGATCTTTCCAAGTTTTTGGATCTAGAGTTCATTCTGTCCAACTCCGTCACGTCTGACAACGACAACTCAGCGCGGCAGCAGCCCGCTTATTCTCTACCGGAGTCCCCAGAAAGTTGCAGTACCTTGTATGACAGCGATGGATGTCACCCGACGCCGAACGCGTATTGTGGCAACACCTTTAACGCGCGTCCCGGTCACAGTCTGGTAGCCGAGTTGTTTACTCCGGACGTGAATTATCACGGCGACTCGCATGAATTTAGTTTGAAAGGACATTTAGAGAGACTGGAGTACACCGAACTAAGGGCTCTGAACTCTCGAAACCAGGCACACATGTCCAATTCTAATCATGTGGGATACAAAATAAAAAGTGAAAACCACGAGCAATCCTGCATGATGGTAAACGACTACGTGGGTCATTATTATGGACAGCAGCAGCAGCAGGCTTATGGGCATCACGTGCAACAAGATGTGCCTCGGGACGCTTTAGTCAGGAAAGACTGCATCCTAACAGAGATGAACTCTCACCATCATATTGACATTGCACACCAACAGCAGTTCATGAATGGCGCGTCTTTTCCACCTCAGTACACCCAGCACCAACAGTATCACGGACATTATAACATGTTTAGCGAACCATTGCGGGCAAATCACCCGGCCATGCCAGGTGTGATGCTGACTCCGCCATCCTCACCCCTCCTGGGATTTTTAAACCCAGAAGACAGCAAGCCAAAACGAGGGCGTCGGTCATGGGCACGAAAGCGGACAGCGACGCACAGCTGCGAGTTCCCCGGATGTGGGAAAACATACACGAAAAGCTCCCACTTGAAAGCGCACATGCGGACACACACAGGTATGTTGCGGAGTTTTATAGCCCACATGTTGTTTTAACTTGATTTCTCACCATAAAACATTTAAGAAATGTTTGTACACGATAATAAACGTTTCCTCCCGTTCTGTTGACAGGTGAGAAGCCCTATCACTGCAGCTGGGAAGGCTGTGGCTGGAAATTCGCCAGGTCAGACGAGTTGACGCGTCACTACAGGAAACACACCGGACACAGGCCGTTTCAGTGCCACCTGTGCGAGAGAGCTTTCTCCCGCTCAGATCATCTGGCTCTGCACATGAAAAGGCACATGTAAAAAAAAAAAAAGAAAAGAAAAGAGTCTATATGTATTTTAAAGGACGAGATGATTTTATATTGTTAAGACAATTCCTATTTTGGGACAGCAGTTATATGTGAATAGCAGTATAATGTCATTTGATTTAAATTATGACAGTATTTAATAGAAGGAGATTCTTGTTCATTTAGAAGGTAAATTATGTAGTACTTTCCCAGATGTATAAAAACGGGGCAGGACCCAAACTTTTGTATATATGTTTTTTATTCTCCATTTATACATTTGTATTAAGTCAGGGAGTATTTTTTTCTTCAGAAGAATTAAAAGCATTGTCTTTTTGTATACTCCACTCTATGTCTCATTTCTTTATGATTTTTGTTTTAAATATGGTGAGTTACCACCATGAAGGTTATTAAAACCGGGATAGATCTACATATAGAACTGATCAGTTTTACTCCATAAAAGCTGGGCAAAATAAATTAATTGTCTGACAGCAGAAATGGTAAAAATCTAAAATAAAAATGTCTACAGTCTTTTTCATATTCATATATTTAGATTTGGTCATTTGAAAACAGCCTACAGTCTACAATGTAGGCCACTATACTTATACTGTAACCAATCTAAAATCAAGCAATTAACTTATTATAATCAACAATTATAATAATTACACATTTTGTAAAAAATAACTCATGCTGTTCAGAACACAAATATTCCCTATCTTATGCAAGCTACAGTTGCCTATATCGCCCTCTCCTGTCTAAAAAATATTCAATTTAGTCACAGAATCTCATGTGGTCAAACCCATGGAAGATCATCAGATTATTTTGACTGGCCTGAATTGTATTACAAATAATTTGAAATCGAACCAAAACACGTTTACAAGAGGCACGTGTGTCAGCTTATAATAAAACAAATCTACAACAAATGGCAGAAGTTCAGCGATAGGCCTAAAAACTAATCATAACTAACCAAGAGATCTGTTAAATGCATTAATGTAATTAATTATTTTTTGCAATTATCTGCATTTGTCGATTGAATTTATTTAATTGTAATTTTTTAGCTCCTTTCTTAAAACTGCCTTTATATACTACCTGGCTATTGTGAAGTTGTAGATTCAATAAAGAGAAAACTAATTAATAACAAAAGCTAAGTGCAGTCTCCCTCTGCTGGGAGGAAGTCACACTACATCAAAGCTTTGTTCATTTCAGCCAATTACGATATTTCAGGCATTTAAGGCACAATGCAATGTCATAGAGCAGAGTTTGCAACCATTAGGTCATTATTTGTCAATTGTTTATATGTGTGTGTGTGTGTGTGTGTGTGCGGGTTTATGTGGTTTATGAGGACACAAATTTGTATAATGACATGGGTA
>JAUMHQ010000046.1:7068852-7086837 GCA_032361165.1 Enteromius paludinosus
TAGGGTTGGTGTAGGGCAATAGAATATTCGGTCTGTACAGTATAAAAACCATTACACCTATGGAGAGTCCCCATTAGCATAGCTGACCAGACATGTGTGTATGTGTGTGTGTGTGTGTGTGTGTATATATATATATATATATATATATATTCAAGTGTATTTAAATTTAAGTGTATACTAATCATGTATATTCCATATATACCATATAAATGTATTTATTAAACATATATATTCCCTTGGTAAAAGATTAAGTTAATGTCTTAGATGCATATTTAGTTAAAATTATGTTGATTTTGATTTGGGACCAAATTAAAGCTGGGTATAAACGATTTTAAAAAGATGACAGCATCATTATGTTTATTAGTAAAAATCTGTTGACTTTAGCTCTCTTTGTTGCAAATATATGCCACTCGTGACATTTCAAAATAATAATAATAATAATAAAAGTTTCCCCAAAGTTTACATGACTGTATTAATGATTTCTTAATATCCTTTAATTTATATAATATGATATATAAATTATATATATATATATATATCTTGGTTAGTTATGGTCAGTTTTGGGTGGTTTAAATTTGGGTGATTTGACAGGGAATGTTTAATAAGCCATTTGGTCATTAGTCATTAATTTATCTGAAGGTATCAATTTCTACCACGAGATGGCAGTCTTTCCTATGCTTTGCCTCTGATAATACACCTGCTGATGCAATGCCATGCATAGTTGAGCATACTAAGCGCCACTAACAAAGATGCTGCAAGTGTTCAGAGGTACTGGTGAGCGAGATAAAACTTTAAAATCACATTCGTCTAACTTTGGGCTATAGCAATCATTTTTTTTAAAGTATCTATTTTGCTCCTAACAGTAAAGTCATAAATAACTTCTTAACAAATTATCTAAATAATGACAGAATATGCAGATTTCTTTTGACAAAGCAGACTTTTTGGCGGATTTGGTCTCACACGTTTCAAAGGTTTCCTAATAACCATGCTCCATTTTCATTAGGCGCTTTTATGACTGAGCTGTTCACATTAGCGAAGTCATCAATACAAAGGTTAAACTAGTTTGTGCAAGGTTGTAGGCACATTGATGTTGTGTATGAAGATCATTTAGGCGAAGGCTTCACTACCTGAGTAAGAACCATGGTCTTCTGCCTTTTGTGAGAAGCAATGGAATATCGTTGTGTATTTAGGCCATTTCCTCATTAGAGTATTAAACTAGAGGGACCAGTGGCATGCCTTATGTTATAGCTGTATCCCTAACGTGTATTCTTGTGTATTCTGTTCGTAGCTTTTATTGAACCCACCGCTACACTGCGCAACGGCGCGTGAATGGAGAAGCGTGTGTATCCTCCTTATACCGTCTTCCAGCATCATTTAGAAAATAGAAAGGTAAATAATACGTGTCTGTCGCTGTATGTCCTCATTTCACCCATGATATTTATTCCATGCTCACATAAGTTATTGTGTTTGCTGCGAAACGGGTTGCTATGCGACAAGGCATAATGTTAAAGGTTTTGATTTTTTTTTTCTTGCATTATGTCATATTTCAAAGGGTTCAGAAGCCAAAAATAGCCGATTTAGAAAATAATAGTTTAATAAAACTCCCAGAGCTTTATTGGCAGTGTACATTTGTTACTCAATGACAATCGCAGACCCATTGTCTACCGGAAACATCAACCGCGGCAACACACGTGCTCAATACTAGCGGTACATTTTTAGTTTGGCTAGTTTACAACATCTTGATCTCAGTCGGATCGTTAGTTAATGTGATCTGGCTTCATCATAACCGTAATTGGTGATTGAATTTATTTTCATTCCTTTTATCATACGTTTGTCCAAATTATTTAAGAGGTAACGTTAGCCTGTTTTTATGTTCGCGCGTTAATGGTTTGTTTTCAGGTAAGAAGCAGTACGCTAGAGCACTGCTTTGTAATTACATTATCATTAAGTCACTTGCTTATCATGAAGCCTTGAACTATCTTAAAACTATATTCGCATGCTTGTGGAGGGGGGTGTCTTTGGTCGAGGGGCGGGGCCACATCTGAATAGCTTGTGCTTAGAATATTGGAAGTTTAACAAAGAAGTGTCCATCACTTTAATGAGGTCGTGTTCAAAACTGTCCAGACGCCGGTACTCCTGTCAGAGCATTTGCAACAACAGACCCACAGACAGTGCTGTCTTCTGTATAACACCAAGGAGCAAGCGATGGTAAGACCAAAATACTACTAACGTACACGAGGTAGTTTACAGCCGAGTGATTCTTCCGTGTTTTATGTCACACCACTAAGAAGATATCGGTAGGTTTAAAGACAGAAAATCAGTTGTTTGAAATGTAACTGTAATAAAATCGTTAAACCATCGTTTATTCGTTTAGGGTCAGAACAGCCTGTGCACCCTACCTACAAGCTGTAGAATAATTACATCCTTTAATGTTATCTGTTTATTGGGCTTTTCATTTCAAAGCATTTGTATGGAGACAAGCCGCCAATGCAGATAAAATTGTTCCAGTCGTTAAAAGTGGGCTCCTTGCTTATTTTCAGTTTCAGTTTTAAATAAAAATGTTAGCAGTTTTGCCACATCTTTAAATTGTTGAGTTACATCATGAGTTACAGTGTAACACTTGTCCACTCTTGCTATTTTAGATTTAGACACGCATTGTTTCAGTGATAAACATAGTCTGTCATTTTACAAAACGTTAGAGACAGTAGCCTATGTTAAATCATACATTCATTATTACGTTTAAAAAAAAAGTGTTTTGTGTGTGTAAGCAAAAACAAGAATCAATACCTTTGCATGTTGTATATCGTCACAGGACGTTGTTACACAACTTTTAGTTTCCAAGTGTCACGTAACATTTACATTTATTCAAAGTGACTCATAAATGAGAAACACTAGTACCTTTACCATAAGCAAGATGGTTTCGATGTCATACAACTAGACTTAGTTTGAGCTTAATACTTAGTAATCATAGTACCTCACTTATTAAACCTGAATATGCTTTTCAGAATGATGCAGATATTTAGTTACTTTACTTCAACATGTTCGGTTTTCTTTGTATTGTTAGTTTTGTAATTGTTTCATATTCTGGCAAGTTTTGCTGTTTCAAGCACATATGCGATACTTCAAGATCCTGGTGTGTATTACAAGAAACTATTTTCTATTTTAATTTTTTTATATAATATAAAGTGACAGAATAATTTGACTGTTTGGTCAATCTTTTTTTCACAAAATGTGTATTGTTCTTATTTATAAACACAGGAATCAGCTCCTTGCATTCACAGGGCAGTGCACTGCAGTACAATCTGCAGTCGCTTCGTTCTGCTGTTAGGGACTAAACGAATGCCTTCTTTTTTTTTTTGCAAAAAAACTCATTCAGGAAGAGGCTGTGTGTAAACAAACAAAAGACCCCCCTTCTACATTTAGTTGTGCACAGGCCCCAGTGGAAATGAGGTTCACCGGTGATGTAACATATTGTTGTAGCATACTTTGCTTGTGCTTATCCATCATGTTTAGACAGATGTTGGGCTGAGATCATTTTTATCATTGTAGAGAGGAGAAAATGTAGAATAACCACACAACCACATCTGGGCCCAATCTGTACACAAACATGTCGTGATCGTTCATGATAAAGCAGAGGAACCCACAAAGGCGTGTCAAATCATGCGTTAAGTAACCACATTGTCAAAGCAAAACCTCTGTACCATACATGGTGTGGTTTAGGCCAAGTACATAAAGAAAAGCGTCCTGTGTTGACATGCTATGTCACAGGCTGGAAAAGTGCCAGAATGTGGTACTTTAATGAGATTTTAGTTTATTTGCTTTTCATCTGTTTAAGCTTTCGCCATGTCGAAAATTAAAAGTGTATGTAAGCGTAAAAATGTTGTTATTTATTTCTCCAATGTGCAGTTTAGAGGTTAAAAGTCTGTGAGAAAGCAATAAAAGTGCACCCCAAAGATCTATTAAATGTTATGGCCAGAAGACTTAACAAAGGTGTTATAACAGTGTGCAGGTAAAACCGCGGTTTGCACGAGTCCACAGTTCCAAAAACTACGGCACAGAGATTGGATTACACGAGTACTTTGTCACGTATAATGTTACACTGCTCATTAATAATGCTTAAAAGGGGGCGTTAACCTGATGATGATACGTACTGTACAAGCCAGCCACGCAGCCAATGAGCGCTAAAAAAAAATAAACGAATGCACCAAACGATCACAAAAAGTGCAAAAATGACCAGTTTACACTTTGTAACATATTTCGTGAAAGCTATTACCAGTTTAAGCAATGTACAACATCTTTAACATTTCAGAAAATGTGTTTTGGGGTTTCATGACCCTTCAAATGCCAGGATGGAACAGTTTGGGATCTGTTCTGTCCAGATTACTTGTCTTAAGCTATTTAAAAATCAGCACACTCATATAAATGTTTTTGTAGTCTTGAAAGGTAGTTTTATTTTTCACAATTAGTGTAGCCATGCATGACAATCTTCATTAGACTGAAAATCAAAACATGAACTTCCTGGCCAGACAGGCTGTCCACCGCTTGTCCACAGTGTAAAGTAAATGGGATTAAGTGGTGGAACCAACAATATTTCTGTGCTGGTTGAGTGAAAATTGGGAATGTCATTGTTGTTTTTTTCCTGGTGTGCTGACTTTAAAGTCCTAATGTTAAGTTTCAAGAATTTCTCCACGTAATCCAAACATTGTTTTTCCACAGTATTTTGGTTACATGGAAAACAAAGCCGGATACGTTCATGTTAATTTTCAGCACATAATATTTCAAACTGTTGAATAAATACATAGGATATATGCTTAGAAGCAAATGGTGAGATTGTAAAAAGTAAATGAGAGGTTTTGGTAGTTTTTTCCTCAGAAAAGCCCCACACATATGTGAACGTACCAATGTAGTAATTTTACCCATCAATTTTACCCATCAATTTTTTTCCATGTCCAGTTATACCACATTATTATTTATAAGATGAACGATATTTGCTGGGCTGAGAATTTTAGATTGGTGGCTCAGAGTTGAACATTTGCCAGAAAATTGTGCAAAGTTTGTTATCTTAGTAAATACAGATACAGAGAGATAGAAATTCTCTGGAGATAACACTTGCAGATATAATCTGTTTCACGGGCAACAGAAATACAGAAAACACCTATAAAGAACAATTGAAAACCAAAGACAGAAGTGATTTTTCTCTTTGTTGGTTTTAGGAACTGGTTATATTTTATAGACACATTTCCCCCTCACTGTTAATCATTTACTGTTTTGCTATCAATGTTTTGTAGGACGTTTAGGCAATGGTACTTAATGATAAGATATGACCAAATGCTACTGTCATCTACTGGGTAATTTATAGAATGCCTTAACAGGGCAAAACCATGCAGTGGTTTATTAGAGAATAATTTATTTGTTTTATGAGACTAACTTTCATATACTTTTAATTTCTACTAATATGTATGAGGTAACGGTAAACATATTGGGAGGCACTGCAGTGTTTTGGAGCTGCTTTGTGTTATCTCTGTTGGATGGAGTTGAGGAGGTGGGGTATATTTGTATCACTCTCCTGCAGATGCTTAGTAATCAAGCCATTCCAGACCAAAAGGAGGACCACAAGTCTAAACTCTTAAATAGCTTCTTGTGAAGGGTGTTTTGTTTCTTTAGTGTTTGGTGTGTTGGTAAATACTGGTTTTATTTATTAAATTGTGTTTGCCGTGAAATTAGTTTTTAAGAACTTCAAAGTTAATTATAGCGACTTATATACAGGTTTTAAGACTAAGTTCTCATTGGCTGGTCAGTACGAGCTAGGCAAGATGCTTGTGTGATTAGCCAGGGGTTAATGTCAATGAAACTGAAGAGAAGGGAGTTCAGTGTGCCAGTTTAAGCCTCTGTGGTCTCACAGACAGCTGATGAGAGCCACCCTATGACCTGCCGCAGCTTTGGAGTGTAGACACTTAATTGGCCACTTCAAGCAGTGTCTGCAAGGTGACTTACCAACTTCCACCTACCACATCCAACTGGGTTTCCGGAACACTGCATTGTCTTCTGATGCCATTCATATTAGGAGCATTCCAAAGACCAAACACTCTTTGCAACAATTGCAGGCTCAAGATACTTTCCAGGAGTCAAGCCTGAAATGCTTTATATTTGGAAAAGAATTATTGCTGTAAATATAAATACAATTTATTAAGACATAAGAGAGACATTATTGAGAAATAAAAAAGTCATGCTTCAGAGTGATGAGTCTTAATCAATTTTTATTGAGTAAAATCAACACATCTTTTAAAAGCTGTGGATGACAAGCATCTTGAACTCCAACAAGGCTAAAAGGACTCAGCTTCATAGCGCCCTCTGTGGATGATCTCTTCCCTATAGTGTCGAATTGCAGCAGGTTGAGTGGCAGCTCCCACATGTTAAATTGGGTGTAATGGCAACTTCCTGTTTCCGCTAGACTTTACACCACATGCATGACAGATCTGTTTCATTCTGCTTTAATAAAATGCATCAATGTTTAATGCTAACAGTGCATTTCATTAGCAGATAACATCTCGTTTTTTGGGTTCATTGATGAATTGATATGGAAGTGATTATTTGGTTATGTTTTTATTAGTGGGTGGCAGAAAAATATACTTTGGTAAACCTGAAGTCATAGTTATTTTACAGTAATGCACTTTTTCCAATATGGCTTTTATATATATTTTACAGTTTTTGATATTTTAGGTAATTGCTTACCATTTTAACTTTTGCTGCCTGCCCTTCCTGGAGACTTTTATTCTTAAGCAGTGTTGTGCAAGTTACTTCCAAACTGTAATATATTATATATTACTTGTTACTACTATTTTAAAGTAATTCCTTACATTACAATATTACTGATTCAAAATTGCAATGCGTCACATGACTCCTGTATTACTTTTGAGTTACTTTCACCAAAATAACTCCAGAGAGCGTGACGTCAGCGCTGCTGAAGAGTTCTGCATTCAAATACACGCAATAGAATAAAGCTTGTCACAGCATCAGCTAAAGTAGCCTAATTACCAGGAATATGTCCGAGAAAAATATTAGGAAGATATTTCAGTTATTTAGTGTTTTCTGAGTCCGTGTCACAAAGATAAATTTCCTGACTCGCCGTCTACTCTGATGCACCTTGAGTCATCTTTATGGATTAAAATTATAATTAAAGAGGTTTTGTTTTTGTTTTTTTATTTTTGATTCATTAAGTGGTCATTTAAAGTTTTTTTAATTAATGTATTTTTTTCACTAAGTTTTGGTTTTTGTGATTTTTTTTATTTATTTATTTTGTTTTTCGTGGACACACAAATAAAAGTAGACCCTTAACAGTTCTGAATGAGGTATTACTCCTACCTTTAGCCTATCAGAAAAAATAGTTTCCACTGGAAAAAACGCAAGTGATTGCGCTGGTTCCTCTGTGTAATGCAAGAGCCTGCTTTAGATTCTCCTCACAAAGACACCATCATACCATCGCACATGTGTTATTAAAACGTTTTATTGAGCAAAAATGTAAATTTTTTGTTTTTGTAAATTAACTTAATAAAAAAAAAACTAAACTAAATATTATTTTGCCATTTCACAAAAATCTGAACTATTTTAATAGCTGAAACAGTTTGAGCTGTTTTGGTAGAAGGACCACTGTCCAGTGCGAGCCGGGCTGTAAAATAAAATAATTTCCACTGTTGGGCCAGTAGCCTCGCGACACCTCTGTAAAACCTTCCCTAAATACGCCTCCACTTGACCACGTCACACATACAAGGTTACCCCAGCAAGAGCGAGATCAATTAAATAAATCGCTTTACACATACTGTATATATTAGAAGCTGTCCTTTAGTATTCATTTACATACTTGCACGCCACACATGGATAATAACTGACCACGAACAGAAAATAGAGCTGAATTGCGCCTTTTTTATACATTAATGTGGTGTCTTGCTGTTTTTTTGAACAATTAAAATCTCGGCTAAAAGTGTGTTGTAACGCAAGCATTATTGAACATGTACCGAGTAAAATATTACTGAAACTTGATTAGTAATGCCTTACACTACTGCGTTACAGCAAAAGTAATATATTACTGTAATGTATTACTTTTGTAACACGTTACTCCCAACACTGTTCTTAAGTGCTACATAATTGGTTACAGTTGTATTTTTCCATATAGCTCCCAAACTCATTCAGTAAAGAACACATGTTTTGTGTGATGCAATAGACAACTCAATACTGATAAGAAAGCTGTTGGTTCAGAGAGTTTGCTCTGCTTATCTCATGTGTTATCTTGTTGCTTTTTGTAAATAAAAACATCTTTTTGTGAAGGTCGAGTGGCTGCGGGATAGTGCACTTGTCTCTTAACCTACTTTTGCCCATGCTTTATCATTTCCCTGTGTCCAGTGTGGTGTTTATTTTTTATTTAAATATTTTATTAAATTATTATTCTATTTTATGTACACACTCTTTTTCTGTTTTATGTTCTCATTAACAAACTATAGCAGTAATTTTCCACTGAAATATTAGTGCATGTTCACTTGCCATAAATATGAGTGAACGTTCACCCGTCCAGGCTGAGGTATTCATTTCATATGGTTGGTCTGGAGAAGCGTTTACTTTAACTCAGGAGGAGTGATGTACTGTGTTCCCTGGTGTCAGGATGAGTGCTTCACAACAACATTAGAATGATTTAAGAGGTTCCAGTTGGTGAATTGCTACTTGAGTCTTGATCTTACCTTAAACTGACAGTATATCAGGTAAAGAGAAAAGTGTAAGAAACTTTGGGAAAGTACTAGTGTAAAATCTAAATTAAGATGACACTTGTTATTACCTGTTATGTACAGATTAAGAACATGCAAGTAACCCTTAAATAATAATAAAAAAACTAAAACTGAAACCCTACCCATATACAGTAGTAAGTACATGTAGTTAATTAATATTACTCAGTACTATAATTAAATATGTTCATACTACATCATTGTAGTAAAAAGAATTGTATGTGTATTTTGTTATAGTGTATAATCAATTCAGAATGTAGACAGTTTGTAGGCTATATATTAATTTGCTAAATCATTGTTGTTTTCTAGCAGCTAAAAGCGTATTTTGTTTGTACCTATCTGTACTGTAGCCCTTTGTTTTAGCTATTTGCTGAAAATACAAAATCTTTTCATCCTGGTTTACAGTAAAAGTATCCTCTACATCACTTCTCAGAATAATCATACTTTTACAGTCTTGTAGCGTCCAGCCACACTCCTTGCCAGCACATGCTTAATGTTATCAGCAGTTATGAAATGATTGTTTTAGAGAGAGAACAACAAGTTTAGAGGCTAATAGTTGCTTTTCCCCCCCTCTTCCTCCCTCCTTCTCGCTGTCACATGTTCCTTTCACAGCATAGAAAAGTTCCTGGATTAACGCAGAATTAGCACAAAGCAGAGACGCCACCTCAGCCCAACATTGCAACTAGCAGAGAGAGAAAACGATTGAGAGAGAAGCAGTGTGCAGCAGAAACTAAGACGCATACCCCAGCCGCTCAAGACGAGTTCCAGAGAGCACAGAGACAGGCCAGGACGGGCATCCTTCCGGAAAGGGGACCCACGCCGAAGAGAGCTTCAAGAGCATGGAGGAAAAACGATTTTCTGGCATATTGGTGAGTCCCTCTTGCATCTCGTAACTTTTATAGAAATATTTGCTTTCTTCCCTCCAATGCACAGGTTTTCACAGCTGGAGTATATTTTTAGATTAGATATTTTTTAAAGTTTAAGTTTAAGCAGGTCAAAGCATTTTGGATCAGGCCACAGTTCTTAAAAAACAAACTTGTTTTATGATTCAATGTACCTTTTCCTTTTAAAGTGTAGAGAAAAGAATTAATTGTTCTAAAAGAGCTTATTATCAGACCTTAAACCGAATTACAGTTTTTTTTTACTTACAGTTCAGTTTTTATAATAAAGACAATAGTAGTAGTAGAAATACAGCTTGCAGATATCTGTAACCAATAATCAGGTGAATATTAAAATTTAATTAATTTGACAGAGGATGTGGTATAATTTAGGGAAGAAGAAAGCACTGTTATGATGCTTTGTTAAAATCTTTATATGTCTTACATTATATGTCTAACAGTCAGGCGGTTAAACATTGTTTCCTAACTCTGATTGCTTTATTAACTATTGCTGTGCTGAGGGTACACACATCTGGCCGTGTGAACTGATGGGACATTTGTGTAATAAAATGTGTTGCAATACCATAATTCAAGTGTGACAGTCAAAGATGTGTGACGTATTCTAAATTGATGTGAACACTAGCATAATGCTTCAAGTTTTTTCAAAAGAGCTTCTAATTTGAAATAGCTTTAATTTCTATAATATAATTTCTAGCAATTATTTTTGATTTGATTATTAGCTAAAATTGCTTCTGAGTTTTTATTTTAAGATACATTATTGGTCTTTTTAGTGTTTTTAGTTGCTAATTTTCTGAAGCATGATATGTTTGTTTGAAGTGTCTGGTTGCTGGACTTTTGTTCGGGGCGAGTGTGTAGTCTCTCGGGCGACTTTAACTAGGTAACGTGTTTCTGGCTCTGGGCTGTAACTGTACAAAATCATGTTTCACTGCTGAAACTGTTTCTCCGTTTAAACCAGTCTTATTTTTAATTTCTGAAAGCTGTCACCTGATTACATAAAATGAGGATTATGACAATGTTTTGGTACAATTTTAGATTTAATTATAATAACAGAAGAACTAGTAACTGTTATCCCTCTTAAATTATGTCCCAAATGACTTTCGGGAACATGGATGTCAACTGGATTTGGAAGTACATTTGAGGAATGTTGTGAACAGGTTGTAAAGCTAAGAAAAATCTTGCTGAGGTCCAATAGTAAATAAACCTTAGTGGTCCATCCCCACCCTTGTCCTCCCCTCATGTGATTGGTTACAGAAGTTGTAATGTTATGGGTGCTGTCTATCTCTGTATTCTTATAACTGTATTGTCCTGTACTTTTAGCCTTGTACTGTGTCCTGTACATTTTGTACATCTAAACATGTTTATTTATTTTTGTAAATGACCTCCTCACAGAGGAAATATTTATCTGATTTGATATTTCTATCAAAGGTGTGGTGAAATTCTCATATTTTTTCATTGAACATTATTATTTGTTTGGGTGTCACTTTCAGTCATAGTCTTAATTTATAATTTTTTTCTTTGACTGTTGTTTTTCAGAAGTTTTCACGTGATGTTATGTTACGCATACGCACAGCAAGCTGAAAGTAAAAGACTGTATAACTGATTATAGTCAGTAATTATGGATGCAACAAATGCCTCATTGGAAATGGCTTTTATTGTTTTTGAATCCTTGTGCCAGGACACGGCATTACGTTATGATAAGGGGCTTAACATTTCTGCCACACGAGACACTGGATAGCTGGCCAAGCATAGATCACCTCACTTTTTTTAGAATGATGAGCTTTGTAAAAATGTATCTGTTTCAGAAGGACGCGGCTTAGAGGAGCAACAATAATGTACAGTATGAAATGTTCTTTTTAGCAACCTCATATGACCCTTTTAGAGGACATTTGGAACCCAACAACTTTGGATCCCACTGACCTCCTTTGCATGCACAAAAAGTACTAGACATTGCTCATCATTTCTTCAGTTGTTTATAGTAGAGACAGGGTGATACAGTTTTAAGAACTTTTTTTTTAGTTTTTTTTCTAGGGATGCACATTTTAACCGATTAATCAAATCAGTTAAACGTTTTAAAAGGTCAATTTATTTATTTATTTATTTCAGTATTTTACCTACTCATAGTCTTTATAACATTGTGTTTTATTGTGCCACATTCACACAGCAGCAGAATTCAGTTGTTGAGTCCTAATACAGGTAGTGACCACCGCGTTCTGTAACGGAACTCACCTGGAAACGTTAAGAACTAACAACCGCATTCTCGGAACACACGTGCTGTGTGAACGAAACAGGACTCATCATACACTGCTAAAGAGAGCCGCTCTGCTGCACAAACGTGCATCTATCGGGTGCTTTAATGTGTGTTTTGGGTAACTTATATTGATGGAGAAATGAGCTGCGTGTCATCTGAAAGTTTTATTCGATCTCGTCAGTTTCAGCTTCCGTCAGTTTTGTGTTCTGTGCGCGATTCATATGCTCCACTCTCCGCGCAAAGCTGCTGTCAGTTAATGAAGATTTGTTGAAAGAACTCGCGCCTCGATTGGACTCCTGTCATGTCAGAAAGTGGTAAGACTAAATGATTTATTATTTAACGTTGGGTATAATAGCTAAAGTTATATATGTCTCGTATAGGCCTATTTATCCTATGTTTTCTCTCTGGTCGCAAAAGTGCTGCGGGCGTATGATATGAATAGATATGATCATGTGATTCTTCGTCTTTGTTTGCTGGTTTTTGCGCATGTACAATGAATCCGCAGAAAACAAATATTACTATTTTTAACGGGTCACAGGCGCTTATCCTTTCTAATTGAATTCAATTCTCATTTAAAATAATGTTGTTAGTTAACGGTTAATAACCGGTGAACGGGCGTCGGTTGTCGGTTACGAGAAATAAACGAAATGAGTATCCCTAGAACTATCCCTTTAAAGTGCCCATATTATGGGTTATGAAAGGTTCATTGGGAGACCTAAACAACAGGTTAACATGCATGCAACATCAAAAAAAAATTATTGTCTTATATTATGCATTTATGGTTTAATTTAACAACTCCCAATTCTATGAATTTTTCAAAAACCCTCCGTTGATTGCTCGATTTAGTTTGAGGCAGTGTTTGTGAGCTTTTACCACTCCAAAAGTGACACCTAGTGGCAAAGAATAAATTAGCATTTTCATTCAGACCAACATGAAAAGACCAACAATTGGACTGGCAATATGCTAATGTTTCATTTTGACATCAACATGCAATAAGGCCTGGGACTCATTTTAAAAAAGACTAGTTTCAATGATTCGGAGGCAACTTTTGTTTTTTTTGAGAGAGAGAGAGAGAGAGAGAGAGAGAGAGAGAGAGAGAGAGAGAGAGAAAGACAATCTCTTTCACTTTCAGATTTAAAACTTTCAGATGTTTTCATTCACTTAGAGCTGCATGAAAGCTCATTTTCAAAAATCCATAATAGGGTGCACTTTGTCTAAAATGTCTATTCCAAACTTACTAGTGTTTAGTTTTTAAGTCAGTCTCATTAAGAGTTGTTGCATAATTTGTAATGAAATGCGTTTAGGTGAAAATATTATTATTTCGTTAATAATCCAAAGTCTCATTTACAGGTGATCAAGTCTAAGGCCGTGCCTAGGTCAGCAGCACTTACGTAAGGAACATATTGAGCTGTCACTTACTCACGTTAACTACAGCGTACACATCTTTGTAGCTGTGCAACCGTAGTGCCTTCAGGGGCATGGGAACAGATGTTTTTGAGCAAAGGGGAAGTCAAACATGATTTCTGTCTGTTTTGAGGCCCAGACCGTACTGTCTGTGGAGTGTACCGAACCCACAGAGAAGGCAGCCACCGTGGAGTATGCACAATTGGAGGACAAGGGCCACCAAATGCCAAACACGTCCACTGCTGCGATTCCTTTAAAAAACACTCCCCTTCGCTAAAAGGGCCCATTGAGCCTCAGCCTTTAGATTTCATTTGAAGTAACCACTCAGGCTGAAAATTTCGTTTTTCTGTGTTTCCTCCTCTCGCCTTTTATATGTGGAGGTACCCCTATTCTACTCAGGCTAAACACAAATACTGACCAAGAAAGAGCCGCTTTTTCTCCTCGCTTGCTAAAATTATGGACAGCAGTTTAGCATTGTGTTCCACCCACCTGGCTTCCTAAATCTTCTTTTATTAATATTATTTTTAACGGTTGAATTGAAGTCCCTCAAAGCCTTTTCAGCCCATATTTAGGTAATTTGTTGCGCTTGAACCCGACCTGCTCCCCCCGTGGCGTCGTGAATGGGAGAAAAAGGCATGGGATGAGGGGGGGTCCGCTGTTCTCAGGGTTTCTCCACAGAAACAGCCCCTTGACCTATTATTTATCATTTTGAAGCTCTCCATGTTGAGAGATCACAGCAACACAACCTCTGCTTTTGTGTTGATCAGTTCATGCATTAAATCAAGTGCCAGGAAATCCATAATAAATTTGCAGAAAACGCAAATTCAAACACGAATCTGAATTTGACACAGAAATCAGAGTCTCCTAGTAGTCCGATGCTCTTTTCAGAGAGTTTTGAGGCCTTGTGTATTTTTTGACTTGGTGACTTGACCTAGATACTACTATATTTCCATACCCATCTATTTTTGTGCTGTGCGTAATAGTAAATAATGAAAATTACATATGTTACGTTCTGTAACATGACCTCTGTGTGCAAGTGAATGGACCTCACTGCATGCCTCACTCGAATGTCAGAGAGCCTCCTCGGGTGCTTTTTATACTAGTTTTCTTTGTTTGCTGAGAGAAAAGACCTCCACCTCACACACAACCTTCAGGGATTTTTCAGGGTCTCTAGCTAAGTCTAGCTGTGGTGTAATGGTGCACGAAAACGATGGTTTGGTACGTACTATGGTTTTGACATCATGGTTTTTCATCAAGTAGGGGAATTTATTTATTCATTTTTTTTACAATTTTCCTATTTAAAAAAAAATCTACCTCAGCATTTGCTCTAAACTATAGGGAGCCCTTTTACATTACAATTAACAACAGAGCCTGAACTTAAAATCAATTACTAATTATTTTAAAATATAATAATTGGCACTCAACTTACAAATATTGTATGCAAACATATACATTGCACTTAATGCAGTTTTTAAATTTACTTCTAAGTGACAAAAGTTCTGTTTGATAAAAGAATAAAATTTGCGGTTGAAACACAATATATTAATTTACACAGTGGCACTGATGGAGCGATTACATGAGGCATGAAATGTTATTTCATGTTTAGTGTATTTTGCATTAAAACTAAATATGTAAATAGGAAAGGATGGTTATGCTAACTTGCACTCCGAGCTGCATTTTAAAATGACCCGCATATATAGAGATCTGTTTGAATTCCCTGACAAAAATGGACATTTGAAAAATGGGACTTTGTTTCTTATCAAAAGTAACAATATATAGAAGTGACAGTCTAATAAGAAGTTTCACTAGTCGTGCAATGGTTACCAAACCAAAAAGACTAATACGTGGTGTACCGTTACAGCCCTAGTTAACTAATAAAGAATTAAAAAATAAATAAATTATAAACCTTTCTACTTGTTTTTTTCTCATCCTTCACCACCGCTTGACATCCCGTTGTTACTTTTCTAATTGGCCGATTATCGAATCCACGTGAGGCGAGTCAAAGTCACATGTACCTCAAGTTCATTCTCAGCTATGGTCCCATATGTTTGTTGAAATGTGTATGTTGTGTGCTTTTTCCAGCCTGATTTGTGCCCAAGCCATTCCTCTGAGCCCCATTCTCCCCGGAGGAGGTCTGAGCTACACGCTATTTATAAAGAATTAGCAGCTGGGGCCCTTCCAGCCAAATTATGGTGACTGGGGGGAATGGGGGGATAATCATGGAAGCTTCAGGTTAATCCAAGCGTTAGGAATTGCTCTTCGGTGTCCCGAAAGCCTTTGGACCAGGTGGACGTCACAAATTCTCTCTCTTTGCCGTGTATACACACACACACAAGCCAGAGGAATGGGGCAGGAAGTCGTTTTCAGGCGAAGGTCCATAAATATGTCTCCGTGTTGCCCTCTACAATGGTCGTGCCAGACTTTTCACTGACTTTCCTATGTAGTGTCTGGCCAAACATTGGCTCAAATTAAGATTCACAGCGTTACTTAAATAAGGATTGCGTACGACGAAAAAGAGACCGATATCCCTTTTAGCATCAACATAGTTGAAGCGTAATACATAGTGAGAGCATATTAAGTTGATTTATAATGATAGACATGAATTTGAATTCATTATGACGTAATGGGAACTGGTGAAGAACACACTCGTCTTATTTAAATTATTCTGTTATTAGTAGCCAATTAGTCAGTGAAATTTCAAATAGACCAATGTCAAATTTGTACATTTTCATTCTTTCTATAATTGTAAGACAATTTTAGGTATTGAACACTGGTTGACACTGTCAGCAGCTTCCTGTTTTGTAAGCCGAGTTCTGCTTTTAGGATGTTTCTCAGTTTAGGATATTTTGCAAGTCACGTTGCATTCAGATGATTTTCCAAAACAAAACATTAGTAAATTAGACCTTTTTGTATATACAGTTCCCATTTGCTTTTGCTTAATTATGACTACAATCAGGCCTAATTAAATGAATTGATAAAGTTTACCAAATGTCGTAATGCTAATTTAATTTAAAACAAATAACTTCTGCTTTACTGTATGTACAGTGATGCCAAAGATGTCCAAACATAGCTTGTCATCTCATTTCTCCATCTCTGTTTTGAATTACAAGGTAGCTGCTGAAGGCCATTGCCAGTCAAAAGCTGTGCAACTTGATGTGTATTTATTATTATGAAGGGTTACTTAAGTTTACTGTATATATTAAAGGGATAGCTCACACAACAATTAGGATTCTTTTTACTTACCATCATGTTACTTCAATCCTGTTAGATTTTGCAGAACGCAAAAAGATATTTTGAATTGTGAATTGCCACATTTTATGTTCCACCGAAGAAAGGAAGTTGTGGAATGACATGCATTTTCTTTCTGAAAGCTAAATGAGATCATGTCTCAAATGATGTTTCCGTTTTAGATATTAGCACTCAGTCTTTTACCGGAGTTGTTTGTCAACCATTCAGTCTATAGCTTGTGTGCTGTCATGTGCAGGGGGTAAAAATCATTTGAGTTGATTGTCTAAAACCGTGGTCCTCTGTTTTGTGTGTGTGTTTGCTTAGGGTTGTTTTTGTGTGTTGGACATACCACTCTAGATTGTAAATGGGGCAAAAGAGAGCTCCGGAAGGAGACGGCTCATCAAAGCCTGCACTAAGTTTGAAAAAGTGACGTTTTTAGTCAGCAGTAGTATTTTAGCCCTCACTGAGGCCCTCTTGTTCAGCTTGTCAATAGAACAAACGTGCCTTGAATGGGAAACACCTGCTTAAGGGCTCTTGCTGGAAACCACACTTACTGAAGCTCCCTTTTGAATCTGGAAACCACTTGTGTTACTTTCCTGTTTTCAGGTTACATCGTAGAGGCTACTGAATTTACACTTGTATGAGGTCCTCATGACCCGTGGGTCTCTTGAATTGAAATCGCCTTCTTCGTCCCCAGTGCTTAATTTAGTTTTTTAAGAATGCCACAGTTTTCTATATTGTGAAATTAAATAAAAAAGCATTCATATGACCCGCTACATATGGGTGATTAATGACTTAAATTCTGGTCAGGTAAAACGTAATAAATGCTTCAGGAGTGTCAAGTGATATACACTGTTTTAGTGGTGCTTCTTGTTGTTTTAGACTTCGGAAACACTGTTTTCCTTTCACTTTTATTATGTGAAAAAGAGTCAGGATGTTCCTCAAGAATTTGTTCTGCAATGGAAAGTCAAATCACACGAAGTTGCAAAATATGGTGTGTTGGTAGCCTAATATTTAAGAACTGGGTTGCTGACTCACAGCTTGCAAAAGCTAAGTAAAGGTACTAAGTAGATGTGACCCAGTAATTGCAGTTACTAAGCTCAAAATCCTGCCTTTTCTTGATTGTACACTCGAAGGAACTCACGTCATTGATGTTCCAGAAGGAGTTTTAGAGCTGCTGCACTGTACTTTCCAGTGAAACGCATATATACAAAATGTCATGCAAAATATATGTAAAAATATTACAGTAAATGTTTATTTATTGCCGGTACAACTAAAAGTTATTAGTTTTTGTATTCCCTATAAAGTATCTTTTATGTATATATACTGTGTATATATATATATATATATATATATATATATATGTATGTATAGCTAAATAAAATGCATTTGCAATATATCATGTAGTTTGTTACAATTGTATTTTAAAATATAA
>JAUMHQ010000046.1:7097055-7108404 GCA_032361165.1 Enteromius paludinosus
GTGTGGTTTATTAGGGTTGGAGCTAAACTGTGCAGAGCTGTGGTCCTCCAGGAATTGAGTTTGAGACCAATGGTCTAAACAGAAGCTGCATGAACCATAACATCATGCTCTTTTAGGACATCCTGTACATTATACACAACAAACATGTTTTAAGATGATCAGAACTTCTGTTTTCTCTAATGCTAATGGACACAGACGATGTTCTTCAGTCTAGAAGCTAAAGTTGCATGACATTACATCTCTATGTTTGATGCCAGACAAATTTGGGCTCATTTGTGCAACCCTGAATGCCTTCAATGGGCCTAAAAAAGTACCCTAATTGGCCCTCTTGAGCATATTGTGATTTAAAATGGGTCATTCCCCAAATTCAGTTCCTCCATAGCAAATTCATTTGTTTCTGTTTACAAATGCAAATAGCCCAGCAATCACAATGAGAATCAACCTAGAGTACAATGATCAAGGCCAGTGGATACTGTTTATGCCTCAATATGTAATTCATTACAAAAATGGTCAAAACATACATTTGTGCAGAATCTGGAAACAAAAACATGAATGTGTGTGATGAGCAAGGAAACAGCTCAAGCTCCCTTATCGTTTTCATTGAACGTTTATTGAATGTGTGAAGGGTGTCTGTATCTAGACTTGGTTTTCTGGTTTTCAATGTTTGTGTTTGGAATAATTTGTGATGTCTTTACTGTTATATAATGCATAACAATACAAACTTGTGCAACAGCCTGTAGCCATAAAGTTGGAAGCAGTGTATAGGTAGGAGCGACCAATTTGAATATGCACCTTGTGACCTATTGAAACTCACTAAAGCCACACCTCCAGGCTCCTCCCCTCTCCCCACCCACGGCTCAAGGGTAGAATAGGTTCCACATGGAGTCGTGTCAGTCTGCTCTGACCCTGCTTACACGCTGATGCTTGCCTGAATGCTTTAGGTTCCTGTATGAGTAGGCGCTACTAGCTGGGGTTTACAATGGACAGCACAAAGGTAAGACCAAGTGCAGTGAGAACTAACAGTGAGGCTGGAAGTGTATGTCAAATGTTGAGGCCTCAGTTATCAACATAGGACTCAGTCTTAGTGAGGGAACATCTCTCAGAATGTGTTTTCAGTTTTTCAAGTAACTAGAGGGACTGTTTTGAAGTATTATTTTGAAGTCTTTGGTAGAATTAGTTTTAGTGGTTTACTAAGGTGTAAGAAAGCCTCACAGTTTTTTCTTTCGAATGAATTTGATCGTTATTGGAATGCTGTTAAACATGTCTTTAACTGTGTGGAAACATGACGTCATCATGAACATACCATGACAGCTACTCATGTTTTGATCTAGAGGGTGTTTCGCATCAGTTTCAATTTCTTGGATATATGATCATGAAGAGCAATCCTCAGACTTAATGACTCCCACAAGATGGCTACCAGAGCGGTTATGGATCCTGCCTAGTGTTTAACAGTTGGCAGCAGGTTATGGGTTGAAGCTAGACTTTTTTCTTTAAATGGAAACCCGTGTAGCACAAAACTGCTAATTCTCTTATGAGGAAAGGCTACCTTTTAATTGTCTTGTGAAGTTTGTAACCACTGTTTCCTGTGCAGAAGTTTCTATATTATTTTTTTGTGAAATAATGTATTTAACGAAGTCACAAGGCTTAATTTATTTGATAGTAAAAACAGTAAGAATATTATTACAGTTTCAAATATTGATATAGTTTTAAATAAAAAAATTTTTTTCGGTGATGGCAAAGCCGTGTTTACTCCAATCTTCCATGGCATATTTAAAAATCATTGTAAAATGCTAATTTGGTGTTAAGGAAACATTTTTTAAGCAATGTTGAAAACAGTTGTGCAATATCATTATTGGTGTTGTTCAATTGAATGCATCTTTTATTTTCAGCCTATAGTAGCTTAGCCTTTTCAAACGTATTATGCTATGTCTTGTTGTTTCTGCAGTTCCCAATAACCAAGTCACCTGTCCATAGAAATAGTTACAACAGAATCTGATTTCTTGCATGTTCCTTAATGCCAGCCTTTATAAACATATCCTCATATATGGGCGTGTATGTGACAGCGTGTGACGTGAACTCCTAATGACCTGATACTTAGGCCACCGTCACTTCCCCACTTTTGTGCCCCTTGTTCAGATTTTGGGGTGCTTTGCCTGACAAGTCACCATTGCTGATGATTGATCAAGCATGAGAAGAGTGTTTTCAAGGTCTCCGCCAATGAGAGAGCAGTTATATGACCTGCTGCTCACAGGGTGAGAAGCGGAAGCTTTGCATCTTTAGCAGAATTACTTTCACCTCACAGAGACTGAATAATGGCTTCTTTAAGGACTGTCCACGCTGGTTAATTTCATTCCAGTTGAAGAGAATGAACCCGCCCCTTGTTTACTCATTGAGTACTTTTTTAGGAGACCATAACTAAAGAAGTAAACGTTTTTGCTTTCTACCACTCCTTCTGCCCATCCCCATCAGCCTTTAGGACACAAACAGGTTGTCCCACCCCAGAAGTTCTGCATTTGCTGATATGGGAATTAACATGCCAGTCAGTGCAATAGTATGCTTGACGGAAAGTTATCATACAAATGCCTTGTAGTTGACTTGTAGAATATGAAATGAAAAGATGCCCTGAAAGAGGTTTTTGGTAGCAGTCACAACCCGTGTGGTCTTACCTCTGACCTTGATAAATAAACCTGAGGTGGAAGACTTACTGGAGTCTCTGAATGGCCCTGTTGTATATCCCTTCTTTTCCTGAGGAGAATGTAGCCCTCAGCAGAGAAAGATTGAGGATGTTGCCTTTGAAATGTGAACTGGGGGTCAGTTTAGGGGGGCACTAGAAAGGGGAAAGGTCAGCTCTGATGAACGGTGAACCCAGTGGACCTGAGTGTTTAACTATTTCAGAAGTGTTTAGAGTACATTTCCTTTGGCCTCCTCGCTTTTCTTTTTCTTTTCTTTTCTTTTTTCTCAAATTGCTTTAGTAATTTTCTTGCTTACATGTAAGCTGTCCAGCCTGATGGGAAATGCTTTGCAGCATTTATCAGCAGTAGGTCTGTAATCTTTTTTTATGTTTGGACCTGTGAAGCCTTGTGAATTTTCACTGCCCAGAGCGGGTTTTGGAATCTGCGCTATTTTTACGAAGGAAATTCTATAGGCCACACCTTTGACTCTTTAACTCAGCAGGAAGTCATTGATTCGTTTCTATATCTTCCACCATTAGATTAGAAGTCTCGTAGAGTCTTATTTTGGAGCACAGGGATTTCATATAGCATCACCCTTCTCAGTTCTTGTCTTAAATAACTTTAAATAGATTGGTTCTGTAGGGCCAAGGTTAATTAATCATAGAAATCAGGTGAGCTGGTATGTGAAAGGTTCGATGGTAAGTGTGCTTGTGATGCAAATTTAACATCCACAACCAGAGCACATAACAATCAGTAGGGGGTCAAAATGAAGAAAAAAAGTGAATCGATCTCACAGGAGAAGTTTAGAAAGTTATTTTAAAAAGATTTTGAACATGAACACACATATAGCTTATGCTCCAAACACTTAAACACACCATACTGGGGATCTGTTGAACTGTGCGTTATATCACACCACATTCTGCATGAACATCTCCAGGCATTCTGGGTGTTAAGTTGAGAAGTCACAGGTCAGTTCTCACATCCCTTCTTTGCCTGACAGGGTCACATACCTGCAATGAGTTACTCCGAGGGAGATGTGCTGCTGTCAGTCTCAGGCTTCATGGGCAGATTCTTCTTACTGTTAGAGATCGTAGGGCAGGACATTTGGTGGAACCTTTGGTAAAAAATACAAGCTCTTGAGATCAAGATTAGTACTGATACTATTAGTGCTGATTATATGAATCTGGCTTATTGAAGCAGTTTTAAGGAAATCTTCTCTATTTTATTAACTCTCTTTTTTTTTTAAAGACTTTCTTTCCTCATTTTTTTATATATATATATTTTTTTTTTACAATTTGAATCACTCATTTTTCTTTTCTCCTTTTTTCTATTTACTTTTTCTATTCCTATTTTCCATATTGTTTTTTTTTAATGTTTTGTTTATTTTCTAGAAAGTCAAATAGCTAAACCACTCATTTGACCCAGGTCCCCCTGAGACCTTGTGTTTATGAGTGTGTCTTGGTCTTACGTAAAAGGGCAGATGGGCCCAGCTGGACGATCTTCTCTCTCACACTCTGTGCTCAGTAAGACAGATCCTTGGAGCAAACGGCAACGGTTGAAACACCTGGGCATGCCAGAACACAGGGACAGGGATCACAGAGTGCAGCAGATAAAGACTTAACTAAACAATTCATTGATTTACCGTAAAATAAACCTCACATAACCTCATGTGTGAGCACAGAAGGGACATGTTTTGGAAAATATCAACTTCCTTATTTATAAAGCTGCAGTCCGTTATATAATTTATTTTGAACTATATACTATATCCACCTATAATAGAGAAGTATTGACTAGCATATTTCTGTCATGAAGCATATTTCATTGAAGATTATTTCGGTCATGACAAGATTTTAGCATGGTATAGATTTGCTGCGCTGCAGCTGCTGAATTGCTGTAGATTATTGCTCCTGCAAACAAGTACAAGAACATGCTACAGCTAATACATACAGTGATACTGTGCAGTGAGTATTTAAGACATACTGCTGCTGCACAAACAGCATATACGATAACTCATAGCAGTTCTATACAGGTGGAGCTGGGGAAGGGGAAGGGTTATAGAGAAACTCGGATGCTCACGTGGATGCTGTCCAGCCCTTTCCACATAAAGAAGTAAGCTTATTGGCTGCATGTGGGGATTCCACCTGTTTTAGTCTACTCTGAATGTCCTCCTTTTTTCTCATCACAGGTGCCCAGCTGCTGAACTTCACCCAGGCTCAGGTCTAAAAGCAGACTTAACCTATGTGTTAAAACTTAACAGTAGTGCGGCAGCATTTACTTACATTACATGGTCAAAAACCTGATTCATTTGCAGTGATGTCTAAATTAATTTGCAGCAGTCCTTTAGAAATTACAGGATAATACTTTAACCTTACAGTGCTTGATTGCCACACCACAAATTTATATTAAGTTAGGTGTTTCTGATTGTTTTGACACTCTCACGTCTTGTTCTGTAGCAAGAATAAGTGGTAGTAGTCTATTCTCACTAGGATTTTTGTGTTCTTGTTCAAGAAGTCTTGCACTGTTTAATGCTTAACAAAAAGAATATTTCATTTGAGCTGAAAGGCAAACTTTGGATTATTGTTCATTTAGCTGATGTACATGTGTAAGTGTGGTCTTGCGGGAAACAATGGCCCAAGGAGCTCAGACTTAGATGCTTCATTGAGTCTAAATTGGTTTGTGTGTGTCTTGTGTAACTTGAACCAAACCTTAAATACTTTAAAAAAAAAAAAAAAAAAGCACTCTGCCATTAAAACTCTTGCTGAGACTCTTGCTGGCATTAAAAATATTACAACACCGTTATACAGCCAGCTCATAATCTTTTTATATCTAGGCTCTCAGCATGTCACAGCAGTGGTACGTCCTCTAAAGAGTTTCTAAAGCTTTTTAATTACTACATATGCAGTTTTTAAGTGACAATTACACTTGAAGGAAATTTAAGTTACAATTCTCAGAATGATTTAAGTGAATATTACACTTGTGATGAGTTCGCAATTACAACATCTGAACATAATTAGTTGTCAACTAAGCATTTGTAAAGCAAAATTGCTCACTAGAATTATTCCTCCCAGAGCTGCAGGGAAGATCACAAGCATAGGCGCTGAATGTTCATCTCCCACAGCGTGCTCACTGTGTGGACAGAGCGCGTGCTTAGATCAGATCGTGAGCTTGCCTTAGAGGTCAACATGAAGAGCATCTGATGAGAACAGATGGAGAGTAAACTTTAAATCAAGCCGACAAGACCAAATGTTTGTCTTGTGCACATGATTTCAGTTGACATCAAGTGCGCTCCAGCACGCTCTCTGAGCACTCAACAGTGCTTGTATGCAATTTAGGACTTTTCACAAATTTCACACAGACTTTCTTACATGCGACTAACTTCTAGCTTTCTTGTAGTTGTCGTCTTGTGACACTTGTGAGAGCTATAGGAAGTAGTGGGACCAGAGTTATGAAATGATAAACCAAACTCAAACTTTCATCACCATGGGAGCTCCATACCTGTATGTTGAAGACACGTGCAGTATTATTTCACCATGCATTAACGTTATTGTTTCTGTTTTGTTTTTGCAGTGCAGTTGACTTATCATTCTAACATTAACCAGAGATTCTTTTTCGCGATTGCTTATTGAAAACAAAGTTTGTTTACTTCTGACTTCTTCTAAATTGTTAACATTATTATAACATACTTACTCTAATTTAGAGAGACCTTATGTGATGTTTATGTCATCATTTTGGAAGACTGCTAGCGTAAAGTAAATATAAATGTTTTTTATGCGAGATTTTTTATTAAAAGACGTGCATGAAAGCCGTTCTTCTGTCAAATGTCCCGGTTCAGTGTCTGAGGTCAGATGAGATGTTGATAGGTTTATTGTCAGTGACATTATTCTAAAGTCTCTCACCTCAGAAAAGTAAACTACCCTGTCCTGCCAGATGTTTTGCCGTGTTCATTGCGTGCGTAAATTTGCTGTGTTTTTATTTTCTAACTATATACTGTGTATATATAGTGGGTCACGGCTTGATGACCATGGGACGCTGGGTCCCAAGGCCAAACCCGTTGAGAACCACTGCGTTCGTATTAATTTTGCACAATATTAATTAAGTACAGAGTTTCGGTACCCATCCCTACTTCTGACTCATGTAAGTGATTTTCATTTTCATTTTGTTTGCATGCGTGTCTGTTTTAGAATGGAGCAGTTCCAGGAGAGCCAGTAAAAAGAGATGAAAACTCCAGAAGGGGAAACTGGGGCAACCAGATTGAGTTTGTCCTCACGAGTGTTGGCTACGCAGTGGGTCTGGGAAATGTCTGGAGGTTTCCTTACCTCTGCTACAGGAATGGAGGAGGTGACCGTTTTTGTTTTTCTTCTTTTTTCTTCTTTTCCCATTTTCTATCTGGTCTTTCTGTCTTTCTCTCTTTTTTTTTGCTAGATTCCTAGAATTTAAGTTTATTGTTTTTCACTCAAGTCTGAAAGTCTATGGATGTATTCAAAAGTAAAATTGATGGTATTTAGGGTTTTGTTTTTGTAAGTCATACCACTGAGTCCTTTCCAAATTCTTTACTCCCTTAAAAGGGTACTCATTTGGTATCAAGTCTCATAACACACCTTACTTAAAATAGACCCGGCTAGAGTAAGCAAGGGTCTCTGGCAGCAGGTCCCTAATGACCTGGCCCGGAAACCTATGCCCCATAATCTCATATTCCTAGAGCTGCATCTGATCAGAAGCTTTACCCTGAATTAGCCCAGAATTCAGATGAGTAACAGAACTCCAGACTCTTTAAGCAAGGATTGATTATGGTCCTGTAAGGCCGCAGGGCACCAGCAGCTGTATTCGTATGCATCTTTGACCTTTCATTGCATTTCATAGCATTTGTAGTTGAATGCAGCTTGACCGGTCAAATTAGATATATTACATAACATCATGTGTCACTCACTTATGTACGTAGGCATTATGGAACGCTATAATTGAAAATATATCATGGCTGTTCTTTGTGTCATTTTTAGACTACTTTTGTTTCCTGCTATTTATGTAAATAAGAACACCTACGTGTCTGTCTTTAGCTAGAAGACTAATGTGTCAGGATAAAATAGTTATGTAACTCTGTGGGTGTTTGTGTATCACAGGTGCCTTCATGTTCCCATACTTCATCATGCTGGTGTTTTGTGGCATCCCTCTGTTTTTCCTGGAGCTGTCCTTTGGGCAGTTTACCTCCCTCGGGTGCCTGGGAGTCTGGAAGGTTAGCCCCATGTTTAAAGGTGAGCAAGGAAGTCCCCAGATTAATCTATGTGGGTTGGTTTACCCTTTAATGCATGGCTTGACCTGATTTACATGTTAAACTAGTAATTCTTTTTAAATGCACTGTGTTTTCGTCACCTCAGGGTGGCTTGCAATATCTAAACAGGAGGTGGTCTGATTTTGGTTGAAATATGTGCCATGTGAAAGCTCGATGTGCCAGTCTCGCTGTCATAATTTATTCCAGTCTAAACATTTTTACTTTTATAATAGATTTGAGTTTTTTTATTTTCATTGTGGCAAACAACTAAAAGCTTGTTTCACATATTTTCTGTAATAATTTTACTTTATTTAGCGTAATTAATCAATACACATTTGTCAGTATTTTACACTAGCAGAAGATATACAGGTTTTTTTCTCAAACAAATTTCTTTTATTTTAGTTTTATTAAGTGGATTTCAGTATTTCTACTTCCACAAGATAATCTTTAATTTGTGAAAATAGGCACAGCCTAATGGTTGGTATGTTTGGCACATACTTTTAAAATTGGGACATGCAGAATATGCATACATGTTTATTCTGTTGCAAAGCAATATTTCAATGTTTTCATCAACATTTATTTAGCATATGCAATTCTAATACACATTTTTGTGTTCCCTGTTGTTGGTTGTTTTTGAGGTTACATTAGTTTTCTCAGATGAGTGTATTGCTTTCTGGGTACTCGAAACTAAATATCCTTTAATGTTTTGGCTTTTTTTCCTTCAAGGTGTGGGCTATGGAATGATGGTGGTCTCTACCTACATTGGGATTTACTACAATGTGGTGATTTGCATTGCATTCTATTACTTCTTCATGTCCATGACAAACCTGCTGCCCTGGACGTACTGTAACAACCCCTGGAACACTCCTGACTGCACTGGAGTGGCGGGCACTCCACGAATGAACGCCACCTTCGCCAATGTGTCTGCTGTCGTGTCGGGGGTGACTGAGATAGTCAACCGGACCAAAAGGACCAGTCCTAGTGAAGAGTACTGGAAGTAAATGCACACCTTTTATAGGTTGATTCATCTATGTGTCTTACTGTAGTAATTATAATTATTTACAAATAGTCTAAAGGTAAAAAGTGTTTTTATATATATATTATGAATCATAACCATGCCTTGTCTGAAAAGATTTCTTTGGATATTTTAAAGATTTTGATTTATTGAGCAGAAAAGAAAGACTTATTGAGCATGTCCTGTCTATGATGTAATTTCCAGGGTTTTTTTGCAAGCTGATTGAACCATGTAACTTTAATTGGGCAAATACTTTTAGTAGTGTAATGTAAATAATCATTCGTTTCTTTTAATGACAAGAAAAATGTTGACTCTAAACATATTAAAATTTATTTGAATTCAGAAATTACGACATTCTCCTCATAGTACAGAGATTTTAAATGTCTCTTTAAAGAAGTAAATGTATATGCTCATAGACAAGTATAAATGCTAGATAGAAAAGATCCAGAGAGTTGAATCTCAAGATAATTATATAGTCAATCCATTATTCATCAGTTTGGAAAAATTCATGACAGATTGATAGTTGAAAGCTGGTAATTAATACATGTTCGCAGGAGTCTTGCATTTTTGCTTGATGTTTGGATCTTTGTGCATTGGACTTGACAGATGTGTTTGTTGAATGATGTTTGAACATTATGTAGGATGACATAACAAGACAATGGGAAAGAAAGGCACAGAATGTTTTGTTTTTCCATGAGTGTGATTGTATGTGGCTTGGAATGAATGCTTTACTTTACTACTTGTGGGCAGAGAATACAAGGCTTTGACCATGAGATGTTTGTGGATCGTTTAACATCTTTATAAACGATTTGTGCCCTCTGGACTGTTGTCCTTGTGCTATCAAAGACCTTCTTGTTCTTGCCTTCTGTAAACTCATTCATTGTGTGGATGAGGTTGTTTTTGATGGGGCTGTGATCTAATGCATGTAACCTAAAAGCAAGCTCTGACAAAATATGAAAAGCAAATAATTAGATCAGCATGACAAATTTGAAGAGTGAATGGATTATGCTTTGTATCACACCCTGCCGTCTCTCACACCCCTCTTTTACTGGCTTTTGCCCCTTTAGGAACTATGTGCTGAATATCTCTGATGGTATTGGGAATTTCGGGGAGGTGCGTCTACCTATCCTGGGCTGTCTAGCTGTATCATGGGTAGTTGTGTTCCTCTGCCTTATTCGAGGAGTCAAGTCATCAGGCAAGGTGAGTTGAACATCCGTTCCTGTGACAAACAATTAAAAACATTGTCAACTAGCTAAAAAAATAAAGCAATAAATCTGAAAGGAATCTGTCAAAAATAACACCAAATTTTACAAATAAAGGCTTTTTTGAAATAATATAACACTGAAGTAGCACTACTTACCATACATGTGTTTTGTTTTTATCAGGTGGTGTATTTCACTGCAACCTTCCCTTATGTGGTGCTGACCATTCTCTTCATCAGAGGAATCACTCTGGAAGGAGCCGTCAGTGGTATCAAATACTATTTGACCCCTCAATGGGAGAAAATTCTGGATGCCAAGGTCAGTGCGTTACACTGCGCATACTGTAGCTGCCAAGATTTCACTGATATTATGTTTCTAATAACATATTTTGTGTTCTTATATGCAGGTATGGGGGGATGCTGCCTCTCAGATTTTCTATTCGCTGGGCTGCGCCTGGGGTGGGCTTATCACCATGGCATCATATAACAAGTTCCACAATAACTGTTTTAGGTAATAAACATTGTCCCCTTATTTTTCTGCTTCTGTCTTTTTAAAACACTTGGACTTGAGTATTGTGTATTTGAGTATGTCGAGCACTTGGTTATTTGAGTTCATTACTCTGTAGCACCCCCATGTGGCTGATACTGATAAATGCAAAGACCGTCTAACTTGCACTGTATTAGTTGAACTCAAGGAAGGAATGAAATCCTTTCATTTTAAATTGTGATATGCAAACTTACTAACAGTTATGCAAATTGTTTGTCTGTTTTCAAACAGAGACAGTATCATCATCAGTGTAACAAACTGTGGTACTAGTGTGTATGCCGGCTTTGTCATTTTCTCCATCCTGGGATTCATGGCTAATCATCTGGGGGTGGATGTGTCAGAGGTGGCTGATCATGGGCCAGGCCTGGCATTTGTGGCCTACCCGGAGGCCTTAACATTGCTGCCCATATCACCACTCTGGTCCCTGCTGTTCTTCTTTATGCTCATTTTATTGGGCCTGGGTACTCAGGTATTCTTGACCATATTTTTTTGCAATTATCCTATAGAAATGTTTGTAATTAGTTACTTTTTAAAATGTTGATTTAAAAAAAAATTATGAAAATTGTTTCCCATTGTTTCAAATTGTTTCCCATTTTTCTTTTACGTGTATTTCAATCTAGTTTATTTAAATTTATTTTACAATTTTAC
>JAUMHQ010000046.1:7117457-7151838 GCA_032361165.1 Enteromius paludinosus
TTTAAGAATAAATAGTAAAGGCTACAATTAATTTAAAGTGGAACATATGGTATGCTGTATGTAAAAGAAAAAAAAACAAAACTGAGTTCTTAGACTACCGGTAGGTGCCCCCCCAGGCAAAAATGTGAAACTCCGCCTATGGGTTAGAGTAGGCCTAGTGTTAAATACTGATACTAGAAGCACACTTTACCTCAGTTAAAACACTGCTGTTGTGTAACGTTAGTACTGACGGGCTTCGTCGGCCGTCGGTTTAGAAAGCCCTGTTAAATAGATTTTTCTCAGTATCCCTTTATTTCCTTGTTAATACTATAGTACTATACTTACTATCATTTATTGTTATTATAATAGTAAGTACATGTAACAAGGACACCTTACCTTTTTTTTGTTGTTTTAAAGAAATTGACCTTTTTATTCGGCAAGGACACATTAAAATGATCAAAAGTGACCGTATAGACTTTTTCATTTATCAAAGAATCCTGAGAGCATGTATCATGGATTCCAAAAACATTGGAATGATAATAATAATTATTTAAAAAAAAAATGTCTTGAGCACCAAATCAGCATATTAAAATGATGTGACACTGAAGCCTGGAGTAATAACTGCTGAAAATGCATCTTTGCCTTCACAGGAATACATTACTTTCTAATCTTGATCACGATAGAGAATGAAATCATATTTCACAACATATATAATCAGATTCAGATTGGAAAAAGTGACAGATTTAGTCAAGCTTTGTCTTTCAAGCTTCATTATAATTGTGTGGTTGAAGCAGATCCAGAGCTCACGCTGCACTAAATGATTCCACAGCACTGCTCCACTGAGACTGAGCTCTTAAAACTGAACTCCAAACCACATGCTTTCGCTGCAAAGCCATGGATCTCCATTAGGCCACATGTTATATGGCAGGGGAGTACTGCTATTACACCAATCTGCCTGCTGCCTCGGTTTATTTGCTGTTATATCATGTAGAGTCATGCTTACTGTCCAGCACACGCATTATACTCTCATCCTTTTAAATGAAACAAAAACAAACAGAGCTCAGCTCTCTGAAGAGAGCGCCCTCAATGCCAGTGTATTCGGTGGGAGGCTATTCATTTTAGCCCTGTGGTCTGTGGGCAGCGGGAGAAACCCCACAATCCAGCTGGAAAAGAAATACCACAGCCACAATTATGAGGCCGGTCACTGAGGGAGGCAGGATGCCCACTGACACACTCCCTCCAAACTCAATATGGCCTGGAGTCTGTGGGACAGGGTTATTATCACTAGCTAAAACCAAATCTATAAACATAATAAATAAACAAATGCATTCATTCATTCATTAAACAATATTAACTGATTGTATTTCAGCTATAGTTGCCAAGGCGTTTGAAATTAAAGTAGTAAAATTGAAAACTGAAACAAACAAAAATGTTTATGCTTTTCAGAGTTTACACCGAAAATAAGCAATGTATGAATGAATTTATAGACGGTTGGTTGAGAGCAACTGGTCTAAATCAAACATTAAATCTTGGCTGACACTAATATTCGGATTAACAGAGTTCAGATTAAATTGACTTCTCCCCAATGTACCCCAGAGGAAGTGTTTAATTTCTTCAGCATCAAATGTAATGGTACGTGACAGTACACATTCCAGTCCAGAGGGAACAGCGTGCCCTGGTTTGGCACTGTCAATAATGTGCCTGTCCATTTAGGTGAACCTCGAGATGAGACAAGTTTCCAGCAAGAAGTAATTTGTCTGTCCACCCTGAAAGTGAAACGTAATCACAGCCAATCAGAGCATATGTGATGCTTAACGTGTAGCAGAATGAGGTTTCACAGAGGGTGGTGGACTGGATTGGTACAGCATGTCAACCGTATGTGTCCACTCTTCCAGACAGAATGCTTCAAATAGTGCCTGTGTGTGTGTGCTAAACAAAAACAAATGGTGGGCATGTTTTCTTGGCAAATTTTTACCAAAGAGAAGTTTGGATGACACGAGGTTCAGTAGAAACCTGAAACTCAATCTGGCTGATTGAGAGGAGATCAGAGTTTAGTTGCTTCCTGCAACAATCATCTCTGGATCTTTAGGAGCTAGTTAAACATATGAGTTGATGCTTTGTGATCCATTATGAAGAACATATGCTGCTGGTATGATGGTAGCTGATGCATGATTATCCTGTTGGCAGCTGCATTCGTATCACATCAAAAGGAACAACTGTTTTTTATTTCAGACTTTACATTAGTGTTCATACTGTGTTATCATAGAAGTGAGTACTTAGTGGTTCTCTACATAATTGCACATTGTTATTAGTAGATATTTTCATTGTCATTGCTAAGGATAGAATTGTTTATTATTGTTCACACTTAGGCTGAGAGAACTGATAAAATTCTATAGTTTTCAAATAAATAAATAAGAAGCAATAAAAGTCTTATCTGGAAGCCAGTCATTGAGACTTGGGTGAGCGCTTTAAAAACTAAAACTATTACAAATTGTTTTCAATATTTTCAAATCAAACTAAATATTAGAAGAAAAAGCTTAAACGGACTAAAATGAAAAATGTTACTAACTAAAATCCAACTAAATGAAATAAAAGATGAAATGAGGTACTAAAATTACATAAATAAACTAAAATTGAAGATTGGACATTGAAAATATTCTTAATACTGATACACTGATTCTAGTATCCAGTCATAGCACTGTAGCGTCATGGCAGTGGTTTTTGCATTCACTTTCCTCAGCAAATAAAAGCGTAGGAAATTACACTAACTTGGACACTTACGTAAAGTGCAAATGTGTTTCTTAATTAAAATATGAGCACATATAAGAGCAGCTCTCTCATTCCCAAAGGCAGAAACCTAAGGAGAGTCAATATATAAATTTGCTCTGCCTTTTTCATTTGCACCAAACTAAGATCATTGAAAACAATAAGCAGTTTGTTCAATCAGCAAAAGCAGTTCCACAGTGTTACAGCAATCCATTTGGAAAACTACGATCTGCTCTAGTCTTATAAAGATGAAACATGCTTTTATGTCTTGCTTTCACGTCTTGCTTCTTTCACAAAAAAACAAAAACAAACTATAAAAGCTAAAGAAAAAACGGTGCACTCAGAAGGGAGATCTGATCATTGACCTGACAGCCATGTTTTATATATACATATATATTCCTCCACCATCCTAATACAATGGTTACAATTCAAAACATGCAATCCAAACCAGTTCCTTAGCAAATTAAGTCCTTACCTGCAGGACCTGCACATCTCTTTTCAGTGCTTCAGATTCTTCGGTTATGACTGACCTGTCAATCAAACAAGATCTTTTATTATAAAGTCTAAATATGTAGTCAAAATCGACTGACTTTAAGTGCATTGGAAAAAAAATAAACAAACAAGAAAATCATAATTTCATGTGGTACTAAAAAAAATTCAAATAATTATGTTTATTATGGAAATCATAAATAACTATCTACATCCCACACCATTATAGACTGCCAAGAAATAGGGGACTGCTTCTCATTTAAGTACTTCATACAAAACATGGCATCTTCAATTACACTTTAATAAGTTCAAAAAGTTTTTATCTGAACTGGACACTGAACCGTGAACTCTTTTCCAGATAAACGAGGACCAAAAATTGGCCTACTTCTTCTGTTACATAACTTTAGTCACTTAAACTCCCTTCACTTTTCTTTTAGGGCCAAGGAATCTGACATCTGTCGGGGTCTGGTATTCATTTGCTCACAATGAGGACTATTGTTCTGATGGAGGGATAGATCGGGGCGCTCGCTTCAGTTCCCCTCCCTTTATCTCAATACCCTGCTGCCCCGCTGAGCAGGACTTACTGTTTGCATTCCTCTTGGCTGGGTGGAGAAGGAGAGGATGGGAGGTAAGGAAGGGGGAGTGGTAAAGACTTGAGCAAGGGGTCTGAACGTTAAAAAGACAAGAGCTCTGGAAAGTGTGACTGCAAGAGACAGACTTAAAGACAAGGAACTTCAAGAGGGTCTCTTCCATTGTAAAAGGGAAGCTTATAATGGTCATCTTTTTAATCTCATCTTATCTTGAAATGGTCATCAATTAAATGCACATGGTGTTTAAAAATAATTGATAATAAATAAAACGATAAATGAAAAACATATATAAATACAAAAATTAGGTAACATACTCCTACATGAAGGTGTGTGTGAGCATGAGAAGACTTGAAAGGAGGTGAAAAGCAAGGACAGTGAGACAGTCCAACACCCTATTCTCACAACAGCATGTTTGCACAAGAAGGAGCGTGTCTGGTCCGCATCCACAGTCCGCATGTGCGTGTGTTGAGCAAAGAAGGGAGAATTCTGCCCTTAGGAATGTGTGCTTCACAATATTAACTTCACTGCCCAACAGGATCAAACTGCAAACGGACAATCTAGCTGGCTAAAAAGTCATTACATTATGTACACGGCCTCGGGTGTAAACAAATGATTCCAATATTATCTGCTTGATAAAAAAGTAATTGCGTTTGTTGTATGCATGAAATTAGGTCTGACATTTTACTGTGTTGTTCATAGTTTTCATAACAAGCTCAAAGCAATCTTCAGTTATAATAGCATTTACTCACACTCTGGATGACTTCCATTTGAAAGTGAGCATTTGTGCTCTACTCACTCCAAAGGGCAGAACAGCTCTCTGAAGGGTGCATTACATATATCTCGGTAAAAAGTTTGAGGTCAGTATAATAACATTTTTTTAGTTTATATGTAGTTGCTAAGTTGCTTATTTTAAGTAACTTTGCCAACCCAGGCTCATTGGAAATACTTGCCTCTACTGTACATTCATGCTGCAATCCCGTAATTATGTACCTTACTGCACGTTTCACCGCAGTTTCAAAGTGAAATGTCCAGAGAGTGGCGCTAAAACGCACGTTTAATATGTAACCATGGCACTTAGTATTAGGTTGGTACAGGTACGTATTGCAGTATTTTTATTATGCTGTATGAGGTATGTTTTGTGGCTGTTCAGAATTCAAATATCCAGTGAGCGTCGCTAAAGATTAATGATATATCATGTTGGAAAAATCCCCTACACCAAACCCAAACCTAAACCTACCGATAGTGTTAACAAATGCAAAAGTAATTTAAAAGCGTGTTCGCTGATGCAGACATGCTATTTTAACTTTCTGAAACTAATTTGAGCTGTTTTGTCGAACCGTTCTATACGAGATTTGAACTGGTACTTTTCAACGCCATTTCACCTGAGATAGCGAGTAAACCTACTGAACTAGAAAACTCATACATATGAAGCTGAATATGTGACTACATTGTTTAAAAAAGTATCAGTTTTCCAAATCGTCCATGATGTAATTTTTTTTTTAAGTTTTAACATAACATTCTGCAACTAATTGTGTGACAATTAGCCTTTAATAATAAAAATATACCTGTAAATCATCCTTTTGTGTGAAAAGGAATCAAAGTTGTGGGAGTTTTATTGCCTCTAGTGTTCATTTCAACTGGAAACTGCAGCGATTTGCATTTTTTTTTTTTTTTTCAGTTTTGCAGAAATGTATGCGGAGGCACGTATTTCCAATGAGCCTAGGTTGAATTTTGCACTTACATGTCAACTACCTGTCATTCAAGTCTTAGATAAATTATTGTCTTCTTAATATTTACAAACACACTATTTTAAATCACTTTACTTTCTCAACAGAAATTCTACTGACTACAAGTAACTTCTCAAATACAACTTACTCTAGTAATACTCTAATGAGAGTTATTTGACCTGTATTAGCAAATTAAAGCTAATTAGCATATTGCTACTTCGTAAACCCTTCGAATAGTGTCCTTTCCCACTGCTCCCTTCAAGGGTGCAAAAATGTTCACTCACTGACTAAAGAGACCACATGCCCTCACCTGAGATGGGTCACAACCTCATCTATATGGGTGATGTTTAACTTGTGTCTTAAGGCCTTGATTTCATCTTCACAGCTGGAGTGAGACGAGAGGCTGGAGACTGATCTGAAAAAAGAGCATTAATCAATATATCAATATTATTCATGTAGAAGTACACTCACAGATATTTCTGAAACACCAACCTGTTTCTAGTCTCGCTCAGACTTGACGGGGGTCTGGAAGGTGATTTCATTTCCCTCCAGCTGCCTGGACTCCCTTGTCTCTGTGTGCTACTGCAGCCCAGTGCGTAACTCACCACACCAGGACTATACCGGGCCATGAGCTCCTCTTCATCCCTGAACACATTTACTTGCAGTGAAAATAGCAGAACAGTGAACGTGGACAATGCCAGAATAGTGACTCCCAATCTGTGACATGAATCTACTGTAATTAATAAATACATGGACTGTTAGGTCTTTTTCAAGAAAATTGTGAAAGGCAAACTAGCTCAGGTGTCTCATCAAGTAAAGAAGCTTTTTGGAGAGTCTCTTTCTTCATAGTATTGATTTTTCCTGTGTAGGGATGCATTAATGCTGAATTATATCAAAACATATATAAATTAAGAGGAGCACATTGCTGGTTTTGGTGTCAAGCCTAACTGATGGAGTCGTAGGGATGTCTGGTGCTGTATGTGCATTCAACAAATTCATTTGGGAAACACTGACCTAGCACGCTGGTTTTACTTAAGAACTTCAGAATTTCTTGGAAATACAACATTATTTGTTCAGTATTCCATATGTCCATTCAACACATAGCACTAATAATACAGCAGACTGTACTTTGGAGATCCATCACAAATAATTTGTATTATCTGAAATAGAACAGTATGTTGATGTTTTAGTGAAACATAAATCAGCTTTCTCAGTCCTTGAAGTAATATTAAAACAGCCTTGCTGAGTACATGAGAGAGTATCAAGGCACAAGTGAACACACAATAAGGGAGCAAAGGCTTTTTATCCTCAGCCAAGTTTTCTAACCATATCAAGCTTGGACTTGATGTTACAGTCCACTTTGTAATGTAATTGTATTGTAAACTAAACATAAAGGTTTGCATTTGGAAATGAATTAAATGAATTAACTGATGCTTAAATGTGTTAACAATCGCAGACTGACAGCTTCAGTTTAGCCATCATTAACCATTTCCATTCAATCCTTTATAAACAACAATACGTTTTTAACTACTTCCCTTTAAACTATTAATACAAACATATGAGGCAGAAGAGCTATATTACAGGAAAACATCTGAATAGCCAGAAATACAACAAAGATGAGGCAAGCAGATGGTCTTTTCTCACTCGCAGTCATTATTCAGACCGTAAAGCTGTGTATCACTTTCAGCCCACCCCTGCTCACATCTTCCCCGCTTTCTTCTTTAGCACTGACAGGATACAGTTTACATCTTTGTGGGACTTTTGTAGACTGATGAAAAGATCCAGAAGACATTAACAAGCATCTCTGACTGAATGTGTGCGATACAAGCAGAGGTCTGACGCCCATCTCTGCTCGGCTCATATAGAGGGGATGTACTGACAGAAACAGAGGCTACATTGTGGGCCCAAATCAGTAAGCAGCTTAGCGGTGTTCACAGAGGAGGGAGGAGACCCACTCCTGCCAACAAAGATGGCACAGAGGAGTCGCCACATCAAAAAGAGGAGAAAGGAAAAATCCCTCAGCGTATTGGAGTGAAAAAAAGAGGCCCTTTCAAAACCGCCCCTCCATCTGCACTGATAAATTACCTACATGTGAAATACGCAGTGCACACAACAATCTCTTTCCAGCCTTCCTGCGCTGATTGTTGTGGTATCACTCTCCAGAGATTTAAGAACCTTCCTTTGGTCTGCTTTTAAAGTCTCAGCCGCTCGCAGTTCACACATGAACTGAGGTTCTCTTTCAATGCCCATTGAGCATAGTAGACCTAGCATAAAGAAACAGGTGCAGCTTGACTCCATACAGCCACAACAAATCACGCAGACAAGGACGTAGACCACACAGGAGGGAGGGAAGGCCGTCGACCGAGAGGGGATAAAAGTGGCGCTAACTAGATCCATTAAATCAATTCCTTTCAAAAGCTTTCTTGCCCGTTAAAACAGCATCGGAGTCAACTGTTTCCTGCTTTGGCCAGCATCAGGTGGTGGGAAAGCTCCAAACCTGGAGCAATATGAAAGAGAAGTAATCCAGATTTGTCCTCAAAGCAGATCAACAGCTATATGACGTCACCCAAAAAATTTAGTAACACACAAACAAGAGCTGAAGCTGAAACCAAACAAGTTTACACCCCAACGCTCATATGCAACAATTGTTTCTGGGTAACGGAGCCAATTTGTTTCAGCAATTTGAGAACGAATTAAAGTGGGTTTTTTTTGGACTGTACTTGCCAAACACCTGCTCCTGATAAGCCATGGCTGAAAAGAGAGCTGTTTAACTACTAACAGTGAAGTATAAATCAGCCCAAAAAGTGATCTGCAGCTTTGAAAAAGAATAATGTAAATTGTTAACCCATGAAATCCTTGCTGATAATGTGTTCTTTGTGATACAGTGATACGTAAAAAACCTTTTAAAAGAAGACCTTGTGTAGACATTCTTTTCACTATGTAGCTGGTTGCTGAGAGAAGATCGCTTCTCCTGCCTGACTGGTACCTGTAAATATCTTCTTCCTAGTGCATTGTTAGACAAGGAGCCACAAAAAGCCAGTGCTGTTACAAAGAATCCTTAGAAAGGCACGTCACTAGGCAACAAATTGAAATGTAATCAGATATTGCTACAAATTTCAAGGCAAACAGAACATGGCCTGTCAAACAAACCAAGCATATTCTTTACCGCTGACGTAACTGATTCACTTCATTTTACTAACGTAGGGGTCCTTTTGTGATGTTTTCCTATGTCTGCTCTTTAGCTTTAAAAGCCAATGATTTATCAGCAAGCTTTCTCTAAAGCAATGCTACTTTACAAAAGCAAAGCCATGACCTATGATCTCACCCCCAGTCCGCTGAAAAGAATACTTGAGGTCTTCATTAAGGTCAGAACATTCATTCGTCAAGTGAGGGAAAGCAATTATAACATGGGAACCGCAAAGGAGACTTGACAGTTGTAGATTTTCAAATAATATATCTAATTTGGAAACTATTGAGAAATGACTACAAGTTGCAGTTAATGTAAGGACTTTACCGCACTGTAGGGAGGCATGATATTGTTGTCTAATATAGGTTTTTGATATTTTATTTGATAGATAAATAAAATAATAAAAATAATAATTAACACTGTTTAATAATCTTTAATATAACCATTATATACAAAAAATATCCAATCAAAGTCTTACAGTGTTATAATAGTTAATTTTAATTTTGTTAGCTTTAATAAATATTTATTAATGTTTGAGGCTTGATTTGTGTTGGTGAAATAGTGGAGTATTAACAGTAATGCTCTTATGCTGTATCTTCCTCACCTGCCCTGTCTGGCCGCTTTCTCTCTCAGCGTGAGCAGCAACAACTGAATCTCAGCTTTTAGCAGCTCTTTAACAGCCGGGGGGTCAGCCAGAGGGAATATGGGGGCTTCTGGCCTGTTGCCCTTCTCTGAGCAACGGAGCTGCTGCCAAATCTTCTCCCACATCTCCACCTAGAACAGGTCAGCAGAGTAAAGTGTTACAGGAGAGCGCTGTTTGGCTCAGCTTTGTATGAAATGCTCTTTCCAAATCCCTGTTACAAGCTGCTCTACAACTAGAGAAATGCAGCCAGCTGGTTAGCATCCCTTTAATCTCTGCTGAGTTGAAGAAAAATGTGTGTAAGAAACTGGAAATTTGCGGGAAAATCCACGTGTTATTCTCATGAACGCCCCACGCGAGGTGAAAAGCCAGCAAACAATGTCTGCACTCTATCACCAATCTCCACACCTGTCTTGGGACTTTCAAGTTTCCCCTCGGACTCTGAAAATACACTTCAAAGCTTGTCGAAGGCAATGCAAGGCAGAGTAAAACCAGCTCCCTAAGAATTTTGATCCTGCTGTGCCTGCATGAAACCAACTTCAAGCCTAAGTAACTGCTGAACACAGGCCAGTTTCTTCTTATTTCCACTCCAGCTGTAAGGATGCAGGCTTAAAAATGTAGGTGAGCAAATGCAAACTTTGATACAAAACAACCTTTCTTGTTTATTGACTTTCATCTTCACTGGATAAATGTTCTCAGGGATAAGCTGTGAGGCAAAAGAGAGACATGGAGGGAGGAAAATTGACAGAGAAGATTCTTAGTTTTGTTTTTTGTTTGTGTTATATTAGTTATAAACCTTGCTGGAATTCAAAAAAGGTTTCATTGACAAGGTACAAATGCCCTTGGTTGCATTTGTTCAGACAATTCATTATCATGATCACTATTATTATTTGTGTTAATTTTTTAGTTTCAACACAAATTTAGAAGTCCTTATCTGGTGTGTCCATATGAACAGAACAGGGTTTTTAAACAGAAGGTCATAAATCCTGTTTAGTGTTCAGAGGAAGGCGGAATCAAATACGTCTTCCATAGACAAGTTTCCACCCCCCATTTCCATATGCACATTGCTGTCTGCATATAGCCAGAGCCTATGCAGTTTGTAAAAGACAAGTCATCTTCGAAAGATACAGATCTGAAACAAGTGAGGTTTGCATTCCATGCACTTAGGATCTGCGAGATAATACACTCTTGGGAGCTGTAATTCAAAACCTGTCTAGAGTTACGCATCAGTGCATACTAGCTTACTTGCTTTTCTAATTCATTGCACAAAATTACAAAATACAAATGCATATATGAATGCAGAGCAAAAAATATGGGCCTAACATTATCTAAACTTTGAGCAAAGCAAAGGTCTTTTAAAAAAGCATAGCATTTCGCACAAATGTTTACAAGATGAAGTATTTTTTTACTAGCTACCAAACCCTAATCTAACTTAAATAAATGAATAAAAATATGCAATCACCACCTCGAGGGATGCCTTTCAAAAGGAAAATATAGGGACTGTATTAAACATCAAAAGAGATGTCATGAATTATGTAGTCTGGACCTTGCAGTTATTTTTTTTAATGATATGCCTGCCGTATACGTACTTTCAGCAAGTACTTGTTTTGTCTTGCCAGACAGTCCGATGCATAAATATGACTTATTTACCTCTGAATATAACTCTGAGTAGGTATCAATCAGTGTTTCTCCCAGCACGGCTCGGATCTCAGGAAGCTCAGAGCAGGGAACATTTTCCTTCACTAAATTCCACACAGATTGTTGGCGTTGGAAATTGTCCATGTGGCCGCTGTTTCCAGAGCTGAGCACCAAAGCTTATCATCACTGGCGTGCTTTTGGTGTGTCCATACTGGAGGGAACCTACAGTAGCTGGGAACAAAAACACGGTTTATAATAACATTTAGGTGTTGTCGTAACACATGATACAGGCCCTTATTTATTCTAAAAACAACAAATTACGCATAATTAGATGCAAGTAACCCTTAACCAAGGCCTAATCTTAATCGTAAGCATATAACTTAGTTAGCAGCCAACAAGTAGTTCATTAATATTAATCAGTACTTTAAAGTATAATTGCACTGTTACAAGGACGCGTTAAAATTAAGCGTTATATATATATATTCCTACATGTATATATATTCCTACATAAGTAAAAAATACACAATACAGTAACGTATTCAAATGCTCTGACTGAACGAAGGGAAAGAGTGGGATAAAGAAACACGATGACCTGATTAAAGAAGTTTCGCAACAAAACGTTAAACTAATATTTGGTTGCTATAAACTATTAGGATAACGAAACAAATTGTGATTTGAGTAAGATTCATGCTTGCATATATTTGTGCAAGCATACAGAGTAGTTTTATAACGCATTCACCACAGGCGGATACTCACCGGAACAATCATAGCTTCCCGTATCAGGGTAAACATTCCTGTTCCTATGGAGACAAGCTCGAGCATTCAAATGATTGGCTGCTGGCCCCGTGATAGTGATCTTTATTAACCCATTCAGACCCACTCTAATACTACAACACAAAATGCATATCACCCCCCCCCCCCCCCTATGCTTAAGACACACGCCCACTGCGATTGAGATGATTCTTCTTTTTTCTCTTTTTTTATTTATTACCAAATAAGAAATAAAGCATTTGCTGTTTCCGGAACACAATTATCTGAATGTCATTTTATTGTCTAATAGCAAAAAAAAGATTGAACAATGAACAGTTTGGTTATGGTTTTAGGGTACTCTTTTTTTTTCTTGCTCAATAGACACAAAAAGCTGCAATGAAAGCGAATGCCTCATAAAACGACACCCTATCAATATTCTGGAATTCGGCTGTCACGTGTAGATTGAAACATAACCCAGGAGGCGTAAAACTTTCCCTGTGCGCAACAGCCTCCAAAGCGCACGGTCATGAACGGATTTTTAAACTTTATGTAGTGTAGTTTTATAGACGCGTGCAATAGCAAGTTTGAACATAACATAGTCATTCGTATTTATGCTGCGTTTGCAATTCTTGGTTTGGGACTAAGAAGTTTTTGGTGATGGGCATGGCTGTACTCAGGGGTTCCCCGGTGAGTGTTCTTCATGTCTGGCTCACCCTGGTGATCTGCGGCCAGTGCGCTTTGGCTTTTTCAGTCGCTGGACAACAGGACACGATCTGCGAGGCGAACGGCAGCGTTTATTATGTGGGCGAATGGTACTTTTTAGACTCGGATCATTGTACCCAGTGTGAATGTACAGCAGAAGGGTCTGCCTGCGCGCGGACCGAGTGCACATCCCTGCCAGCCGCCTGCATCCATGTCAGCCATTACCCGACAGACTGCTGCCCGAGATGCGAGAAGATCGGCTGCGAGTACGGGGGAGAAGTCTACGAACTGGGCCAACAATTTCAGGTGAAGTCCAATGTGTCTATGTTCACAGAAAGAAAGAAATATTAGCATTTCTACAGGGCTTTAGGTTCTGGTTTTAGGCTATATAATTGCTCTCATAACTAAGCATCAGTTGATTTTTGTCAAATTGCTTTCTGTGTAAAAATATATCTAAATATATATATATATATACATATATTTAAATATATTTATTTATTCTATTTACTCAGAGAATAACATAATGTTTAATAAAATAGTTATATTTAATAATGTAAAAATAGGCTGCGCAGTTCTGTTTGTAATATTTTTTAACAATATTTTATTGTTAAATATTATATATATATATATAAATTATCTTCAAGGTTTGTTATTTGCTATATGTTTGTTATAAGTTCTGGTATTGGTCCCAAAAGAACAATTAAAAAAATTTAGCGCCATCACGTGGTTGATGTTGAAATGAATAACTTCTCCATTAGCGATTGAGATTTTCTACATTTTTAGGCAGGTTACTTCTTAACTCCAGACAGTAGGTGGCAACACTTGATAATGTAATAAGTAAGAGTGTCGTTAAATAGTTCACTGAACCAATTTGTTAAAACACTGAATCAACCAAAACAGGCCTTATCCTTTATTGTTGAATCCTTATAAACAAGGATCTGCTGAGCAAATCAGTAGGCATGCAAATTTGAATTCTCAGCTGACTCGTTCATATTCAAAACAGCACTTTCTTTAGTGAAGAGGTGTTTTGGTGCAATAGGTCCAGCAGCTCCTGGGGTCCAACTAATGAAATGCCTCTAAACAGATCACAAAGCAGTGCTTTTTGCTCAAGCATTAACCAAACTCTGAATACAGAAAAGCATGTCATGCATTTCAAAGGACGATTTGTTCATGAAAATATTTAAAATTTCACTACAATGATCTTGGTTCATAGGAACAGGTATTGAGTAATACAGCAAAACCAAACTAGTCTTAACTTGTCAAGATGTTGACGGTTTATAACACGGTTAGAACTGGGGGACAATCAATCAAAATTATTCAAGCATACCATAACAAAAGGCTAAATCATATATATAATCATATATGATACATAAAGACTCCAATTATAGGTTGAATGTACCTTTTTGTTGAGCCGGTAATTGTTTAATATGATCACATATCTTCCATACCCTTTCCTGAACACGGTTATGCACTGTCTAAGTTAAATGCTAATACAGTCAGATTCTTTTGTTCTGAGGCAAGGTGAAGCGCAAATCTGATGTACACTGGGCTGAAATCATAAAGGGCAATTTAATACTCTGTTTAAGGAACTGAAGAATGAAATATCTCTGGTGGCAAAGGCTTGGAAGAAGCAGGGCTTATATGTGCTTCATTATCTCCCTGATTTGGTTATTATGGCTAATAGGGAATCCCTGAAGGGAAAATTGAAGCCTTCTGACAGACTCCAAGGAATACACTTTGCCTGGGCTGACATCATTTTCTTCCAGTCCATTTAACCCAACCTCTAGTACTGAGCCACAGGTGGTAATGCGGCTCCTACTTAAACAGCAGTGTGGGAGTGGAATTTGATCACATTCTTCACATTGAAACGCAGTGTTTGGCACAGAAACAAATGTCGGCATATACAAGCACTCAATTTGATATTCCCGCTGGTTCTGTTTAAAAAGCCGTTGAAGGGAATAAAGTAATACGTGTGTTTTGGTGGAATTGCATCATATGATAACCTATTTTCAACCGATGATTTGTATTTGATTTACAGCCGTCAGCGTGTGAGCAGTGCACTTGTCACAGCGACGGCATCGCCCGCTGTCAGGTCGCAGACTGTGCCCCTCCACCATGTGTTAACCCCATCTATCAGAAAGGGAAATGCTGCCCTCAGTGCAAGGATGGTACGTTTTTCAGAAGTGAAAAAGAAAACAGTGCCTTATTACACTTCTATTTACTTTAATTGCCCAAGTCTCGACTAACGCAGTATGGCATTCTCATAGCCTCACCTCACACATGCAGGATACAATCGTGTTTGGTCTTCGGTAATGATTCTTTATGTAATATCTTTATATAATTCATTCAATAACAGATGGGAAGGTTCAGATGCCGGGCCATGTGCTTGGCCAGTTTCCGCACCTGAAATAAGATAACACTTCTTATGAGTTGAGCTTCTGCCGTATTGTTTTCTCTGTATACCGTGAAGTATGAAGGTAATTATAGTGTTTACTGAGAGTAAAGATAAAGCAGGCAAAACAACACACATAAATCAAAAGCACATACTTCACCAATGTGATAAATGATCAGTTCTTCGACTGATGTTGCAGGTTTGTCTATACGAATGGCCTCTGTGGGGAAATGTTGAATTAGGTTTTCTGTTAATCTAAAGTAACTTCCAAATTAAAGTAAAATCTTATCTTAAACGTTAAGCACTCTAAAAAAGCAATGTGCCATTATCTACACTTCAAGGCTTCCTAATTAGTGGCGCTTGCGGAGGTTTTTCAAAAACTCTTGACCTTAAGTATTTAAATTCTGCACATAACTTGTCCAGCACTGTTTGCGCTAAGGACGTGAATGACTTCAGAAGTTGTGCAGACCTTTGAGGAAAAAGCTCGGTTACTTTTCTAAGCATCTGAATTTAGAGTTACAAGACAGAACCAATTCAGAATTAGAGACTTGAGAGGCTTTTCTGACTTGGACTAGTAAGTAACCACTTAGCAGCACCCAGAAAACCATTGCAATACAGTACATGAAGAAATCACGTAGCAACACTTCAGTTCTTAACTGTGACCCTCAGCAAACATCTAAAGGGCCACAGGATGACTTATAGTAATATTAAAACAATTCAACTTATTTAAACACAAAAAACACATAAAATCACAAAATAGAATATCCCTTTAATAATATTTCAACACTGTCAGCTGCAAATTTTTCAAAGCTTAAAAAAATGAATGCAGCTTTTTCATGATAACAGCAGAAAAAACAAATATTTTAGTTTATGTTTGGGCCTTCAAGTCAAAAAGGTACCATCGCAATGTTTTCTCCATGAATATAAATAGTTTATTTAAAAAAAAAATTCTCTCTTAAAGGTGAAATTTTCCATTTCTGCATCACCAAATGAAACTGCAAAGGTTTTTTGGACACTGCTCCATCTACCATTGGCTAGACACATAGTCCTGCCCCAAAACTCACACTATTGGTTGAGATTGTGTTGCTATGTATGGCTTGCCAGGATCAAAAGTACGTTTTAACGGAATAGTTCACCCCAAGATTTAGTTTTGTCATCATTTATTCACCCTCATGTCATTCCAAACCTGTATGAATATTCCTATGTTGAATATTTTCTTTGGCGTTCAACATTAGAAAGAAACCTGCATGGGTTAGGAATGATATAAGGGTGATTAATAGATAAAAAAAACAGTACTGTGGCAGTGTCTACAACCTGTACATGGCATCTCTATAGGATGGGAAGGCAAAAGATATTTTAACTTTGAAAAAAAAAACTACTGTTTAACTACAAACAATGGGCCTCATTAATCATTTCTCTCTTTGTGGCTCCAGGGCCCAACTGTTACGTGAATGCCTCTAGGACCCAAGTGATCCCTGGAGGTGAGCCAGTGTGGGTCGACTCCTGTACCAAATGTCGATGTCACGACGGTCAGGATGCAGGTTACTGGGAAGGCAACCGCTTGGCAACGTGTTCCCATGTGCACAACTGCCAGCCTGACAAGGGGCTAAACTGAGAAAAAGATCAAAGATAGGGTCATCTTTCATCCTTGTCTATACAACGGATGACAAAACTCAGCAGATATCTAAACCATGCTTGGAGAAGAAAGTGTGGAGGCTATTTAGCCTACTGTGCAAGCTTTATATGATTTATTAGTCTCTTATTCTTCTGTTTAACATCCATTTGTTAAAGTACAATGACTTACTAAGGGATATTTCCTTATGAAACAGCTAATAGAGCTTAGTATTGAGACACCATTTTTGGAAATGCGAGCATATTGACATCTACAGCACATTAGGCACCTGCAAATGCAATGATTATCTGCTAAACTCCAGTTTTTATTGGTGTTTTTACACGTTTCTGTAATAGCATGTATGTTTATATTATTTTCTGCTTCAAAAGCCTGAAAACCAAAGTATTGACAATGCAAGACTTACATTACTGCCATGCAGGCATGGAAACAGCTAATGTTGCATGAAATACAAACAAACCTATCATAAATGAATCACGTATAAATAAAGCAGGCCTATTTTCGCTTGATTTCTGTACCGACACCTCATTTTAAAAGCTGTGGTAATATTTCTTCTTCTTTTTTTTCTCAGATGACTGTATTTGCAGCAATGACAGAACGTACAACAATATAAATAAACCACAAGTGATCTATGTGTCTTTTCTTATTATCCAATATATGAAGTTAGAGGATGTTTGTGTTGTTATTTCTCCTAGTTTATTGCAACATCTGTCACATAAAAAATAACTTTTTGAGAGGCAGATTATTGAGTTTCCTGCACAAGGCTGACAGTTTTAGAGATACAATGTTCCCTTTCCAATAAACTCCCATGTCCCTGAGCAGTGATTTGGACTGGTGCTGGTAAAAGGTGGGTGATGAAATAATCAGGTGTAAATCTGAGATTTATTACTTTGTTTTGATCCGTTTTGCCTCGTATCTGACTTCTTATAGATTCCATATTCCATATCACACAACATTATTATAACATCCGTTTCAACCCAGAAACTCAGCATATAAACAGTAACCCATCATCAGACTCTTGTAGCATCAGATTTATTGATTGTATACAAAAAGTATGTTTGATATGACATAATGCATTCTATATAAGATATAGTATTTTGACATTCAATGTACAAAAAACCTTGATAGACACAGTAAGTCTTTAAAAATTCACCCCAGGCATGAAGACCTGAGGCCGTCAGTAGTTTCTTAAGCAATTCATTGTGTAGGTGTGGAATAATTGCCCACTTCTGTCCCTCTCTCACATTAATAAGCATCAAGCGCAGATGGGCGACTGAGGGCATAAAGGGTGATGGAGAAGAGACGGTGAGCTTTACGTACACAAGTCTGTGCGTGCGAGCTTTCAGGATGGGAGGGCTTGCTGACCCAAGAGTGATATAAAAGAACGGCATCAAAATAAAAAGCGTATTCATTTGTGGCACCGGTGTGGTTCTGAAAACTATTAAGTAAGATTTGCAGAAGAATAGCATCCTGACATTGAGGATTGCATTTGTGCTTTGCGAGGTTGATAATGAGAGTTGTGCGAGCTGTACTTGAGTGCATTGTTAGAACTCGAATGGAACAACCAGATGATCAAATGTATATATTTTTTTCAATTGCAATGAAACATTTGTAATATCAGCAGCTTTTTTTTGCCATCGGAGCAAAATTAAGATTGCATCCCCAAACAAACTTAAAAAAAATGAAGATTTCATAATTTTCCTCATTAGTAAGAACCATTGGTACAGATTTTACCCCATCCAAATACATGGCCTTACTAGAAGTCCTTAAAGGTGTACTCAGTAATTTAATAATTATTTATGTGTAATTAATTAATATGTAAATAAATGTAAATGCAATATTTCAAACATTTTTGCTCACATAATCTGCATTTATTTGATCAAAAATATTGTAAAAACAAGATTACTGTGAAATATTATTAAATTTTTAAATAACCTCTTTTTATATATATATACTGTATACTTGTTCAACAATGCTAACTGTTAAAATCTAATGTATTCCTGTGATGGAAAAGCTATATTTTCAGAAGATCCACGTGATCCTTTAGAAATCATTCTAATATGTTGGATATTTTAGAAGGAACATTGATACAGGATTCATTGAACAGTAAGTTCAAAAGTTCAGTGCCTTTTTGCAAGTTAAATCTATTTACTGTCACATTTGATCACTTAAATGTATCCTTGCTAAATAAAAGTTGAATAAAAATAAAAAATAAAAACTTGAATGTTACAGATACTGAATAATTTGAGCCATTTTGTGAGAATAAATCTGCCATAAGAATCAGTGCAACCAATAAAAATGACTGAGCACACCTTTAAATCAATATAAAACAACAATTTTTCAGAAGGATGGCTACATATTATACACTTCCATGCTGTATCAAGCCTGACAGATTACATGCAACAATGTGCGTGAGGCCTTCAATATGTTGGACTTTCTGCTCACTCCACATACACCATATGGACTGTAGATAATACATTTAAAACGCGCTTTGATACATGAACATGAAAAGGAACTAATCTCATCTTACTCCAACAGAAACAGATTTCTATTTCATTAGCCAAGACATTTTAGGATGAGCATAATGTCTTTTTAATAAGGACATCTCATTCGCGTTGAAGGTTTGGGATTCAGTGCATTCTAAAGTACTGTTTCTAAGCATTTGAAATGCAGGTCACGGCTTGGGTAAATATTATTGAACATGATCAATGAATAGTGTGCACAGATGGATGTCAACTTTTAAGGCTATTAATCCATGAAAAATCAAAGGGCTTGAGGCAAAATTGTGTCAGGTAAGTATTAACAGTTATTTCGCTTGACAGCCAATGTACAAATACTGCATGGCAGAAGTGATGCACTTATAACTGACAGGTAGTGGTACCCATGAGACAGAGGTGATGAAATACTCAAGAAGGAAGCAATGTTAGGGACACAGTGACTGCTTGGGTCAGCAGTTAAGACAACATGAATGCACACACAGAACTCAAATAGGTTGGTGAGGCTAAAATGAAAGGCACGAGGAGAAAGACGAGGAAATGTGTATTTTAAAAAGGACAGGACGAGAGGCTGGGCTCTTATTAATGACTTTCTCTGTACTGGGCTGAAAGAATCGTTGAGAGCACAAAAGAAGCATCCGCTCGCGGCGCAGTAAAAGCCGATAAGAGAGAAAAAAAGAGCTTGAACTCCCCTCACATTTACCCCTAATAATACATCTGAAGGCATCAGCTCGGTGTTTTCAGGCAGTAAAATAAAAGGTGAAGAAGGAATAAAGAACGGTAAAACAACTTTAAGAGGCCTGCAAAATATTGTGAAGAAAAGCAGTTCGATATAGTTATTCAGTTCTTTTTGGAAGAGGTGAATATAGGGTCCAAAATTAATATTAGCCAAACCCCAAACTCAACATAACATTGATGAATTATGAAAATGATGGAAAACAGATAAACCTCATAATTCATCCATGTTTTGTTTTTATTTGAAATTATTTGTCCTCCGTTTTGAAGTGTGAGGTCAGTAAGAATACAGGAAAACAGTGCAGTATTACAATTGAACATAACCGTTTTCTATTTTCTTTGATGTGTAATTTATTCCTGTGATGAGATATTTAGCAGCCATTACGCTTCAGTTTTACGCGATGCTTCAGAAATCAATTTAATATGCTGATTTGGCACCCATGAAACATTTCTCATTACTACCAATGTTGAAAACAGTTCATACTTTTGCAGGAACTGTCTATTCGATTCATCTTTGACGAAAAGAGCATTCGTTTGAAATGTAAAGAATAACAGTGCATAAGACTTTACTGTAAATATTTGCTGACTAATAGTATTCCTTTAAAAATATATCTCACTGACCCCAAACTTTTGATGGGTGGTGTATGAATGTTATTCACATTAAGCAATTGAAACAAAAACATGAAGGAACATAATAACATGTTTTTTGACAGTTTTATAGCAGAGTTCGGCTGAACTACTTGCTTAGTGAACTGTACTCTAACAAATATGCTAAAAACAATAATTCCTTTGCCACAGAAACAAAAATATGTTGACTCGTGGCATGTAAGAAATAATTACAGTAAGATCTGTAAATTTCCTCAAATAACTCAAATTGGAAGTCGTAGCATAACATTAAGTTTGGACCCTGGGTGAATATTTTTTTGATATTGGACATATCAGAGAATCGTGTAAATAATCATCAAAAGAGGCGTGAGATTGAACGAAACTCGCTTGATCGAAGCACCCATAGTTAACTTCATCCTTCAAGTTTTTAAAAAAGCCTTGTTATATGACAGATCTAAATATGAATCTTTGAGGCAAATGAAAGTAAACAAAGAAAGAGTGGCTCGTAGCACAGTCAGTTTTGAGCAGGTGGTGATAGATACAGAGGTTTGATCATCCGTAACTTCTACAGAAGCTCCTCTAGCTCCCAGCAAGTTCTTGCCGTTTCTCCAGGCATCTACACGGCGGTCCGAGGATAAGCTGTGGGAATCCATTTGTACCATATTGACTGACAGTCATGTGCTTGTAGATCCAGTCTAATCACATCACATAGTTGTCCTCCAAGTTTCCATGAAGACATCCTAGCAGGGGTTTCATCTCTAGAAAAGGGTTTTCATGGTTGACGAAATTCAGCTTAGTCCCAAGAGACTATACAAAATCAAAGAGAGCGCAAGATAGAGACACAATCCAAAGGAGCCGATTTATCAACCTCACATGATCAACCAACATCTGAGATAAGAAAGAAGAGATTTGAACACTGCAAGCATCGCAGTTACAAAGACACATTCGCTTTTGAAATGTACAGTATGTTCTGACTGATTTACATCAAGTGACCAGGTTGTTCTTCGCAGATCAACGTCACTTTCCCAAAACCAGAACGGAACGATCCTCCCGTTTATGAGCCTAAAAGCTTGAATTGATCCTCAAGGTCTGAAGAATGATGATCTTTCCGTCCCTCCAGACACTGTGCACATCTCAATCTGGATCAGGATATGAATCTACAGTACATCGATGGATCCACATCAAGCTTCCATTTATTCCTGAGAACTAACCTGTTCAGCATATCACTGCTGTATCAAGGAAGGTGACCCTGGGCAGAGTTTGTGTGTGTGTTTGTGTGCTGAACTTTGAGAAGATCACGGCGTCCTCTGTCCAGAACCGGTAGCTCTCTATCCTTTGAGGGGTCTGGGAGGAGGCTTGCCGATCTCCACGGAAATGTTGGTGTAGAGCGGATATTTCTTCACAGACACCACTCTGTACATCAGTGAGCTGATCCCATCTTTCCTCATGGTGTTCTTGGTGTTCTGGATCTTACTGAACCTGGAGAAAGGAGAAGAAATATGAGCAGTATTAGCTGTGCCATGGTTTTCAGAAACACAAAAGTACTCAAAGGTGGGCTTGATGAAAATTCTCATACATCTATTTTGCTATATAAGCACAGCATAGCCTGGCTCAAATTTAAAAGCAGAGCAATAAATCCTAAATGTGGTCAATATATCTCTCAGATGATATTCTAACACCTTTCAGACAAGAAAAAAGTCAAAAATGTTACTTTTAAGGGTTCAACCATTTGCCTGTGGTGCACTACCATCAAAGAGACAAATATATAGTGGACCATAAAAGTTCATCAAAGTTGTCATAAGACAAGAAAAGGGTATTGTTTTTGTTTCTGGAGAACTCTGATGAAAGGTTATGATCCACTTTAAATGCTGACTACTGTATATATAAATGTCCTTTAAAAAAATTCAAGGAAAAAATGTAGATTTGGAACAAGATTGGGTAGAGTATTACCTTGGCAAGGTTCAAGTCTCAAGCCAAATGCTTGTTGTTAATGTTCTACTGCTCAACTGTTCAAACGCATACTTATAAGTCACTAGCAAATAACGATGTCAAATCAGTTGAAGTATCATAATATGGATCACTTACGTACATATATAAACTAACATACCAATGTCAACCAGCAGGGGGTGAAATAACATTTGTAAAGGTGCACAGAGCATCACAAAAGCATCGCAAAGAAAAAAAAACAAATAGCCCCCACAAAGGACTATATTAAAAAAATACTTTTTCAAACACTTTTGTTATATAATAGGAGTTTTAATGCTATAATACAATAATAAATACGCTTTAGGCTGTGGGCACTGGAAGACAAGAGAAAAAGAAACAATCCCAGTGGTTTATCAATAAAATGAGAGATTCTTTAAAGTTAATGAGGTCAGCTAGAATATAGGAGTATTCAGGATCTCTGCTTCCCCAGCAGTGTTTTATATTACATCTTAACCTCCCATCCCTTAAGACAATTAAAAATGATATACATTTGAACTTTTCGGCCTTATCCAAAGAAGAACTCTACTAATAGCACATTTAGTCTGAAAAATGCCACAAAAGTAGGAAAGGGAGTTCAGGTTGTCCGTTAGCGGGTAGCTTGATTTATACTACACTATCAACTTCCATATCAATGTAGGTACCACAAGGCTATTACGGAGTCTGCACATAATGATTTATGTACACTGCTTGAATGAAATTAAAGTATTTGATAGGGCTCACACTGAACTAGAATTAATATTCATGTGGACCGGTGTGTAGAAGGAAGGTTGATGAATAGAAGCCTGGTTCCTTCGGCAAACATAACATCTCATTATGAAGGCTGATGCTCTTCTGCGGAGTGACCAAACAAAGAAGACTGTGGCAGTAACAGAGCTGAGGAGAGGGCAACCATTCATCAAGTCTAACAACTCTTCTTTTTAAATAAGGGTGCTCTTGGAGAACGCAGCCACTTACTCTTCTTAGTCATACTGAATCTCCATGCAGCATGTCTTAAAAACAAATGACCTAAACCTGTGTGACAGGAAAATGAAACAAACCCAAAAAACACTTAAAGGACCAGGAACTTGAAGTTATCGCAGCTTAAATGGCGCAGGAAGTATTAGCTGCCCTATACAAAAATATAATGTTCATATGTTTTATGTCAGTTTTTTTTAAGAAATCAATCCATTCATTCAGGAGGAAGGATGCATTAAATTGATCATAAGTGACAATAATATTAATACATAATTATGTAAAGCTGTATCTGTGAACATACTGTCCACTAACATGCATTAACAAATGTTTACAAAGGAAACCTTACTGTAAAGTGTTATCCAATAAAGAGATTTATGATGTTACAGAAATATGTTTGCATATTTTATAGTATTCAACAATATTATTACATGTTATTTTATATTACAATATGTTATATTGACATAAACACAATTCTGGTCAGTATAGTAATTATGTTATGGACGATAACCAGTTAAAATGTAAAATTAAATCACATTAATAATAATTTAAATTAAAAGCAATATGTTTTTAAATATAAGTGAATTTAGGCATCACAACAATCAACAGATTCATTGGAATATTTGCTAAAGACTGCATTTAATTGCTAATTAATTAGAAAGTTGAAAAAGTGAGGCTTTGAGGGGAGAAAAAATGTATAACTATTAAATGCAAAAACTTTATTACACTGTCGTACCTCACAGTTCTAAACAAATTGAGGCCAAAATCTATATATTATCCCAGAAAGCACCACGAAATAAGTAAAGTAAACGAATGCCAGTAATCCACAGCATTCCCCAAATCAGCTTTCTTCATCAAACTTCCAGCTTGGTTTTTAGAGGCAGTCATGTTTGAGACTAAACCTCTTATCACGTACAAACGAGCCATCTTAGAATAATCCCCACAAGCCTCTAATGGAGGCAATAAAATCTAGAGAGGAAGGGATCATACTCTAAATGACTTCCCATTATTCCCGTTATGGTGCTAATCAATTATTAATCAGATGCCCAGATGAGTTGTGACTCTGCCACCTCCACTGATGCGGGTCTGGGTGGGTTATATTAGCCCTGGCAGAGTCTGGGAGTGTTTCAGAGAATGCAGAGGAGATCCATCAATCTCTGACCGCGCTTCCTGATATATTGATTGTCATCGAGCTGCAGTGCCCACGTCTGCGTCAGTCTGTGGATCTTCATCTTCATACGGCTCGCTCCCTTGGTTAGCACACTTACAGTAAATGGGGCACTAAAGTAAAGCTTTTTCTGACTTCCATATATTTATTTTAGTGCTGTTAAATAGTTTGATTCAAAATAATCCAAAATAAAAACGTGTGTTTACATATGTGTGCATGCTGTGTATATTTGTTAAATATATATTGGGGCCGGGACTTTAACGAGTTAATTTAGATTAATTAACTACACAACAATAACGCTTACATTTTTTTTTATGCATTTTAATCGCACTTATTTTTGCACTGCGGAACGTTTCTCACTGGATGAGTTTCGGCGGATCGATTATACTGGAGCACCAACTAGTGTTTCTAATGTTCTGAATGTACTTGAAAGTAGGGATGCACTGATCCAGATCGACAGATGTTTGCGCGGTAAAGCCGGTCCTGTAATCAGCGGTAAATGCCATCAGGTGCGTGATTTCACATTGAGCAGTATATACTACACACAGCCGTTGTTCAAATCCACGCTGATAATGAACATGGTTTTGCGCAGCTCGTCAGTGAACAGCGGCTGTGTGTAGTATATATGGCTCAATGTGAAATCACGAACGGCACAATATTGGTCTGTTGGACTTGGTTGAACAAAAATAAACAATATTTTCTTGCTTAAGCTTATGTATTCAGTCATTATTCAATGATATACTAAAAATCCATATGAAAAAACTTACTTCTCACTGTTCTCAGGACAAATATTTATATAAGATTAAATTCGATTAATTTCATTACAAAGCCTCTAATTAATTAGATTAATTGTTTTAATCGAGTCCTGGCCCTAATATATATATATATATATATTAGGGCCGGGACTCGATAAAAAAAAAAAATCAAATTAATTTAATAAATTTAATAATAAATTAATTTAATTTAATTTTAAATGAATGTTACTTCATTGGCTGTATGTCAAATGTATTATTGTTTTAAAATAGATATAGCAATTTTTAAAAATTTAATTGATAATTATTTTTTTTTATCATTTATTATTTTTAATAATGCTAGTAATAATTATATTAATAATAACTTTATTATTATTATTATAGTTATTGCTGTTATTGTTGTCTTCCATAAAATAATGAAATGTACATATTTACTGGAAAACAACAACAGACCAAATGCCAGTTTTTTCCTTTTCATTTTATTTCCCCTCCACCTTCCTTTCTCATTTGTTGTGTTTTCTCTTTCCATGTTTTCAGCTTAATGATCATGCACAAAGTTGATGATGCATTGAAATGATACATTTTTGAAGCGCGTTTGATTCATGTGAAAAACTAATGATGCTTCATTGAAACCCTAATCTAAGTTATAATCGTGTCTTTAAAAGATATGCGAGTCATTAGGACTTTGGAAAGGGCTGTCATTATAAAAAACAGACCTGCATTTAGAGGCAATGAAAGGGTGATTAGATGTATATAAATGTCCTTACAGAGCTACAGGGTAATGAATCGAGGTTGGCAAGATGAATGCATGACTTCCTAATGGCATAACGACAGTAATTTGATGCATATTGTCAGTCCTAACAATTACTGCATCATATACAGAAGCCTATTAGAGCGAAATTGCCTGTAAGGTCATATTACAAGCAGCAACGCAGAGACAAACAGATTCGCAAACAAGTAAGGAAGACTGTTTACGCTCTCCACAAGATAATCAGTTTTCAACAAGCAGCACATGTTGCCACTCCTATCTCTCATTTTCACCTGGGATTTCCATCAGTTTACGTCTAATTGCTTAAAGGAAACTGTCAATCTCCTGTAATTATGGCTTCGTTCTCCCATTCCACCACACCAGGGGCATCAAAGCAACCAGTAAATCTGCTTTGCACACACATTTCAGAAGAAACTCTGAATTATGTTGCGTTTCATTCATGCAAAGATGTGAAATGCTTCTGCATTTTGCTTCCTAAAGAACTACACGTATACTTTCCAAGTTAGAAATAAGTATTTTTTTTGTCTCCAAGTTGGAAATTCAGGGTTTTTTCAGATGATCCAGGGCATGTGCTTTGTAGCACTGTTGCATCTCTACATGAGGTCATCTGTGCTCTTATAGCTCATCCGCCAGTGTTTCCTTTTGTAATGGATATTACACAGAGCACATACAGTATTCAGTAGGGTGGGTAGCGTGTGAGGAAATTATGGGGAGGTAATGGACAGGAAGAGGGAAGTGTGCTATGTAACGATGCGCCCCACTGCTCAGCAGCCCATTTCTTGCTGTCGAATGAACTCAAACTGCGCCGGCCAGCACCAGACTGCAGGGGCGCATACACCACCCAGCTGCTTCTGTCAAGGGCATCAGATTAGCTTAACGATAGCAGAGAAATAATTCTGGGGAATGAGAGACCGGCACGGAGGGACTGCAATGGTAATATAATGAGACACTCACTGCGATCATCTATTCCTTAAGTGGATGGTTTTGTATATTGTTTTCCAAAACAAGTCAGGTAATAGTAGCTTTTAGCTTTTAGTGATGTTGTGATTCTTTTTGTTTTTTCGATTGATTGATTGGCTGATTTAATTATTTTATTTCATTTGTTTTATTTTTATTGTTTTTAGTTTTATTAGGTTTTTTTTGTTTTATTGATTGATTGATTGATTGATTGATGAAAAAGACAATAAAAACATTATTACTTTGAAATATTCTTAAGAAATTTTTGGTCCCCATTGACTTCCATAGTAGGAAGTACAGTTCAAGTAATCTTTGGGTGAACTATGCCTTTAATTAAACTGCTGTTGGGTTATTTTGATTAAGTTAAACATTGAAAATAAAATATAAAATCAAAAACAGCTGGCTAGCACAATAACAATCTGAAAACATAATAAAAAAAACTATAAATAATTTATAAAAAAAAAAAAAAAGTAAATAAACTCTGCAAGTATAAGAATTTAAAGAAATGTAATTCCCTTTTGTGATATATTTTCTGTACAGGTATCTATATTGCCTTGCTGCATTCTGAGCCACAGAATCATGGGAATCACTGAAAACATTATTAAGAGTTCTGCTGCACCTTCAGAACAAGATGAGCAAAATAAACAAATTGGTGTTTTCAGCCTTCTGTAACACAGGAGGGGTGTGAGGCAGGGCAGAGAATGAATTTTAAAATAAAAGGGACATAGAAAAAAGTAAGAAGAGACAAAGACAGATCAAGCCAAAAAAAAATTCAGGCCTGGTAATGAAGATCCTTAGAGCTTGGTAGTGTTGCTTCATTCAGAGCAGCCGTTGGAGGATAACATCCTGCTGCGTACACACATAATTTATCACTGCAATATACTCACCACTTCAAATGAGTTCCAATGGAACTCATTAGCTACTTTGATGAAGATCAGCCAAGACAATAAAGAAACAGAGAGTGGAGACGAAATAAATGAAAAAGTGAATGAAAAAAGAGTAGGAAACATGTTTGTGTGGAAGTGTATTGAGCTTTTGATACTGTTATTAGGATAAATTAGATTTATTTATTTGTGTGTATGTGTCATGTAGAAACATTTTTTTACACAGAATGTTATAGATGTGCTGGTTGGAGCATGATGCAAGAGGCCCATAATAAAGATCAGAGGAAAGCATTTGTACAGTAAGTGCAGTCCAGAGTTTACAGACTGGATACATTTGTAAAAGTTTACTCTTTTAACCCTCAAGTTCTGCTTTGTAACATGCTTCAAACATCATTTACGGAAAACAATGCATCTTTTATAGAAGTCTGAAGGTCCAGATAATCCAGGTATCAAACTTGAAAAGCAGAATTAACAAATACACACTTTCCGTGCATTCAGATGTACACAAGGCTTCAAGTCTTTTACACTTCAAACTACAGTTGTTCAAACATATATATATATATATATATTTTTTCTGTGTGGTGTTTTGCTTTCTTGCTATACAGATTGTTCTACAAAGCCTCCAGTCGAGAGTGTTTGGTAACTTCTCTTTAATGTTTGATCACAGTGATAGTACTCTATGTTCTTACTCAATACCCAGACTCCATCATTGCCAATCCTGTTTTTCTTTTTGACTAGGCCTGACACATGAACAGACTTGAAATCCATCTGTGCAAAGTCAAACTTTGACCATAACTTTGGCCCAACTGCATATCCCAGCTATAAACTTCCCATCAGCCTCAGCAGATTTCCAACAGACACAACTGAAATAGGTTGCAACAGCGAATATTCCAGCATCTAAAATGTTTTCACAGGAACAGTTTGTAAACCACCATGCTATACTCTAATTCCATGTCATCGCTTATCTCTCGGGAAAGCACTGGTGGCGGGTGCAGTGGGTATCAGCCTCTAAGCAGAGGCATTAAACAGATTTTCCTTCTGGCGGCTTTAACTGTTTGTCATTTGACATTTTTGTACCCACAGTTTGTTAGGCGACGCATATTAATTAGAAATTTCACCCCGGCCATAATTGATGTCGCTGATTCTTTGTAACGAAAAGTCAATCCAAATTAGCAGCTACAGAAGTGGAGATGAATTGCTGTTGAATTGGCACTAAAGAGCCAGTCTGAACACAGTGAAATGTAGAGAGGAGATTGAGGAAAGCAAGGCTACTTAGTAAACATCATTCAGTCCTCTCAGGCATGGCTTACGGTTTTTATATTCACGCCGTCCAGTGCCGGCACGGTCAAGGACAGCCACTTACCAGAGGGCAAGGTTAGTTCGTCCTGGGTAGGAAACCAAATCTCATTGTGTGCGGGGGGAGGAGATTTCTACCCTGCCTTTGATCCCTCAGGTGTTCAGTCAAACTCTATTGCCTTGGCGTACATCCTATCACGTAGCTCCCAGCACCTATCAGCCAACAGCACATCTTTATGCTGGAATGATGTGGATTTGAACTGTGCTCTGATAAAAGAAAACCTAGGAAGGGAAGTGCGATATCCATCCCAAAGCATCATGTGTTGTCTGGAAGAACTGAGTGTGGTTTTGAACTTAAATAAGGGACACTTTCCATTTCTTAATACAACACAAGTCTTTTGAGATTTCAGTAAACCATTGGTGCAGATGACAGTTGACAAAAAGGCGTTAGATAGTCACAGTGTATGCTTGAAGCATGTGTATAAAAAGCCATTGCTTGACTGCCTTAAGTGCTAAAATGCATTTGAGATGTGATCACTTTTTACTGACATACAGCTTTGTGGCATCTGTTATAAAAATAAATTAATTTTAATATCAAACTGAAGTGTCACACACCATTACACACATATCAGATTAGATCGTACTAAATTATAACACTTGAACAGAGACTGTAAATAAATATGAAAACGTGCTTTGTGTTTTAAAACATTTAATCAACACTGACTGAAGGTGCAATCTTTGTCTTTATATTGCATCATTTAGATGGAGGAATGGTGTTTTGCATAGTTTACATTCAATATTTCTACTTTTATAAAACTGAAATCACTGGCTTCCGGCAACAGCCATATTCATGTTGTAAGCCACATTAATATTTTACGTTAATTTTTCTTTAACTTTTAAATTATTACCGGAATTTAACATTGCTCTCTACTGTTTTGTTTCTTTTCACCTGAGCTTACACATCACGAATATGGCTTATGTCATACTTCGAATCAGAGGTCAGCCAAGAAGCTGGATCTTGAATATCTTGCCAGAAGTCAGTGATTTGAGTTTATAATTTTAAAAACATTAATATTATTGTTACAAAAACCCATCGACCTACTTCAGAAAACGTGTTAAGCCCCTGGAAGGGTAAGGGTTGAATTTACGATGTCATCGAAAAACTAACTATAATGTCATCATAGTTTTAAGAAGTACTGAAATCAGGTGACATCAAAAAGGAATGTACAGAACTGTCATGTTTGTGTACCGTTACAGCCCTGATAGATAGATGAATACACAATATTACTTGTTTTGTTCAAATAAATACAGCCTTTGTTGAGCAAAAAAAGAAGTAGTTTTAACAATGTCTCTGTATATCACAATGTTTTTCATATATTAGTTTTGTCCAAGGGCTGAAGCAGACAAGCGAGTGCCAGTATCCCATGCTGTCATCTTTCAAAATTATCCTTGTCATTGAAATGCATTAGTGAAATGGGTTTTGCTAAATTAGAAATGCATTTTAATAAAGACTAATGAGGACTTCAGAGGCTTGGTGTTGTGAGGGAACAAGGAACTACCTGAGCACTCGGCAGACTTTCGTTTACAATACAATTAATGCGCATCTAATTGTCGCTTCATTTTAGGGGGGAAATGTCACACATTTTGGCGTTGTCCCTGGTTTTCTCTGTCGCTCATAATGGCCAAAAGTGATTAACGCATTTTAGCCTTGCTGGAGACAGAGAGACCCGTCGGCAGTGTGTTTCACTGTAATTTCTTTGTTAATTACATCTCGTGGGAGGAGCGGGTGGAGGAAAGAGGCTCGCAAACGCTGAGGGCAGTGTGTGCCAGTGTGGGTTTAACGGAGCGGGGGGTTGTACGGTTGCTAAACTGGCACACTTACACACTAGTCTGCTTTCGGTGCAGACGGTGTGAGTCTCCGCAGTAACAAGTCCCCCCTCTGTGATGCTCATATATCCTCCAGCCATCCTCCATGCTGTGATTCCTCATTCCTTTGCCCCACTTTTGAGGACACACACATACTCGCTTATCAGGCTCATCACGGCAAACACTCTACTCTCTGATTTATCACAGCACTTGAATGGACTAGTAATCTGTAAACACTCTGGACTTCTTTATAGCGGCAGCAGAAGTGCTGGGAGTTTATTGTCTATCATTTAAAAGGAAGGAGAAGAGACGTGTAGGTGTGTGGTGTTATGGATCATCAGCCAAGTGGTCTTCACTCTTAAACTTAAGGGGAATGAAAGATTAGAGATGCTTTGGCTTTATTTGTGGGTAAGAGTTTTTAGTTATTTAACAGGTATCAGTTATTTTTTTACACAGAGCATTCAAAAGTCTAAAACCACTAGTATTTTTTTATTTAGTTATTGCAGTAATTTTTTTTCTGTAACACTTTATTTTAGGGTTACATATATTAGTTGTTTATTAGCATGCATTATTGGAATATTAGCCATTTGTTAGTGCTAATTAAGCACATATTAATGCCTTATTCTACATCCCTAATCCTACTCAATACCTAAACTTAACAACTACTTTACTAACTACCAATAAGCAGCAATTTACAGTAAGTATTTATTGAGGGAAAAGTTGTAGCTAATAGTTAACAAGTGTTTTTTTTTCTTTTCTAATTAACTAATTTGGCAAAGAGCCAGCAATAATCTTAATTTAGGTTTATTAGATAACTAGAGCAGGAAGCAAGCTAGAGAAGATGGGGAATGCAGAGAAGTGTATTTATTTATTTTAATTCAGGACACATATAAAGTATGTATATAGCTTTAAGTAATTCAATATGCCATGCAGTTATTTTTAGGTTTGCATTTTGTTTTAGGTTTAAGTCCCAGATTTTTCCTGTGGTCTCAGACTGTTGGGAGCTTCAGCACATGCATGCATAATTTGAGAGGGATTTCCACGAAGCTGGGGTCACTGCCACTGTTGCAGGAAATAGGGAAAGGGCTAAGGAAAGCCAATATTTTATCTGACATCAAGACCTGGCTGGTATCAAGCAGGGCCAGAGTCCTGGATGTCTCAGGGGTGCACCGACCCATTACTGAACCCTCTGGGCTGCTTTTCTGCATGACCAACAACACATTCCTCTCACATCAACTGAGGGCACTTTCACTGCAACAACAACACGGCACAACATGCACCACACACCAGCTCCAGACATGAGTGGAAAACCTGCACACATCGTGCTCAGCTGTTATGCTGAGAGTTTCTGTGGTTCAGGAGGAATAGAGAGGGCTGTTGTTTGCACCAGTTTCTAGTTCTATTTGCTATGTTTCCCAGGAAAAATCATGGAATAATGAAGTTTTTTCTTTTGCTTTTTAATGTGTGCACTACCATTTAGATCACATGTGTCAATTACAAGGCCCGCCACAACTTCTAATCAGGCCAACCAACAAATTCTGGCAAACGCTTGGTTTAAATATAGGTCTGTGACAATTACAATATTTAGATTCAGGGGGTGCTTCACTCCACTCGCTAATTTACACCGAAAGAAGCGCTATTAATAACGGAAATTTTTGAGGTGACTCTCATTATGGCATTCCAAATGAAACTGAACCTGTGGGAAGGCCAAATGCTCCAAGCCAACCTGTCCCACTTTCCTGTTTGTCAGTCAGTCAGTGACACAGGCAGCATTCTTTTCCCGACTGAAGTGTATGCAGATAAGCTGAACGCACTGAAAGTGGAATTCAACATTTGCTGATTGTGAAAGACAGAAATTCAACCTTGACTTGTTCTCGAATGAATTTGTAGTTGATGTTGACATTGCTCCTGATGGAGATGCCGATGGAGCTCTGTTACGTCCCCTAGTGTATTTGTTTTTCTTTTTGTATTATGACGCTGCTTTCCCTGTCTATTCCTTCACCTTTTCTTTCTGTGAAATGCGGATTGGTTGTCCGGAGTTCACTATATCATTCAATGGATATGGATCTGTCATCATAAAAGGGGCTGGGCTCCCTTGGCTTTCGTCAGTCGTCCGGTTTCCAGCCAGCGGGCGACTGTCCATTCTATAATGATCGCGGTGTCCTCTTTGAGCTTTGTTGCATTTCTTTCTTTCTTTGTATGAGTATTCGTTAACCTGATGTCGCCTTCGTTAATTATAATTTTCTTTGAATCCTCTTGTAAAGAATTACCTGTCATTCAACGGCGTTTGTACTGCGCATTCGCTTGCTTTGTCTAATCTAACTTCGCTTGTTATTCAAATCTTAAAACGCCCAAGAAAAAGGAGACAGGTAAACTTGTAACTTAAATTTAGATTCACTCTGTTTGTGGCAGGGAAGGAGTGACGACCACTTTTGTATTTTTGTTTTATTATTTAGAGTAGCTTAGTTTGGGCGTCGGATGCGCCGAAGCTTATGGTTTCATTTCTACATTTTTGTTTGGGTAGTAAGATTATTTGGGTTGGGGTTTAATTATTAGAATCGTTTTTGGTTTTGATCAGTTCTTTCTTTTGGGAGTCACTCAGTTTTTCTCCTTTTCTCTTTAATTTGGGCTTGGTTTTATTTTTGGAATTAATTTATAAATAAACTTAAAGACTGAATCTGTTTGTTTGCCTCCTGTCATTCACGGTTTACTCCAGCAGCAATAATGTTTCACTTAAATGTTACAGGTCATCTCCAAAACAACATCTAACACGTAACAAGCTCATTAAACCAAAATGTAATATGCATCTAAAAAGTAGGTATTTCCAACTATTCTACCTGAATCAATGATTCTGAATCTTCGCCTTAACATTGCACCAGTCATGTTCGGGAGAGCCTACTCATGTGAACAGATGCTCTCAGTAATGAAGCTGAACAAAATGTCCCACAGATCCCGCCTTACAGACCAGCATCTGATGTCTCTTATGAAAGTGGCCAAGTGACATTACACCTAGAATAGATGAGATTGTTTTGAAGAAAAGATGCAGGGTGTGCGGTAAAAGTAAAAAAAATCCTTAATTTTTACATTTTGGCATATAAGCCTAGTGAAAGTGTTCTTTAAAAAAATAAATAATAATAATAAAATGCTATTAATACATTGTAATACCATTCATTATTTATACAGGTTTCCATTATCTACAATAGCCTACTATTTAATATTTTGCTTAATCATTTCCCCCCTTCAAATCCATGAGTTCGGTTGTTGGGTACTGATAGTTGGCATGCATCTTTTAATGTACAAGTTGCCTTTTCAGAGCTACCAACATTTGTTTCTTGTATACTATGTGGTATATATATATATATATATATATTAGGGCTGGGCAATTCATCGAAAAGTAATCGAAATCGACATTCAGAACCTATAATC
>JAUMHQ010000046.1:7170324-7186901 GCA_032361165.1 Enteromius paludinosus
GAATGAATCATCTTATAACAGGCATCCAATACTGACTTCCGGAAAAGGGGAACAACCAATGACATTTGAGATTACAAAACCCGCGTTTTAAATCGGTTCGATACATACCGGTTACTTAGGTACCGGTGCCATACTGGTACCGGGTTTCGGTACCCAACCCTACAAATATTTACAAAAAAATTCAAAAAAGTTCAAGGATGTAAATAAAAATATTATGAAATATTCTTATAATTAAAAATTTAAAAACAGATGTGTATACTACTATATCCTATAGACTAATTATACTTCCATATCATTCTAAAATTTAGGAGGATTATTGGATGAATAGAATGTTCTAGATTCTAAAATGTTCTAAAATGACAATCTAGTTAAAAACAGAAATATTTCTGTAACATTATAATTTTTTTTATTATATATTTGCGCTTAAACAATTTGGCCCAAAATGCAGATTTCTTAAAATAAATAAATAAAATATTACTGACCTTACATTTTTCAGTGGTAGTGTATATTAATCTAACCTACAACTGCTTCATTATCATAATGATTTAGTCTGTGTACCTTACTTGACATTTAGACAGTAGATACTGGAATCAGTCATTGAGAAACTCATACTGGTTGACATGATATCGTAGAAAACCACTGTAAATAAATATGGTTACATAAATCCTCATAAAATGTAAATTAAGTGGCTGTGAGTTTGATGTATAACCTATTACAAACAGCCCCAACTGAAATGCATTTACTCTGAAGGTAATTGTAGTCAATGAGGCAGAGGGAAATCATACAGCTCGAGCTCAGTAAATAAAACAGCCTCCCTCTTTCCCTCAGTAGCACACGAAGAAGTACAATGACTCTGTTTCTTAACCCAGGCTTAAACCGCTCAGCTTAAGGTCTGAGAGTCACATTGGCCCCCAGCTACAGTCTCCTTCTCCTTCTGTAAGCTTATCGCAGCCTTGTCAGTTGCTCAATACTTGCTCTCTGAGAAGCAATTAGCTGTATTTTTTTTATCTGATGATCACGCTGATAGCTAATCACAATCCCTCGCTCGCTCTAGGTCATGAGGCAGGATCCCTACAGCGCCACACTCAAGGCCAACCGGGGGAGTCCTACCTGGACCCTGTTGCTATGGAGACAGATTAGGACCAGGGCTCATCCTGAGAGATTGCATTGTGCATTTTCTTGTGCAGGTGTGTGTGTGGGGATGTGTGTGTGTAAGCCTGCATTATCAGTCCCCAGCAGGCTGACCATATCATGCACCATGCTATCGATGCCAGAGCTGAAGGCTAGAGAAGGAGAGGGAAAGTTACAGAGAACTGCGCGTGAAAGAGACAGTGACATAACATAAAGGAAAAAAGGAGGCTTCTTGAGCTCATTTAGCAAATTTTTATTTGCCTTTCCAAGATTTTTAGTGTCCCCTCCAATACCAAATTCAGAAATATATATATATAAATTGTTTTTATATATATATATATATATTTATTTATATTTATAATATATATTATTTGTTTTATTATTTAACTTTTTAAACAATATCAATCCATTCTCAGTGAGAAATGTGTGGCTTTACAGACATAATCCGAGAATACTACAAGAAAATACATTTCTGAAACACATTTCATCAGAATTAAATAAATATATTGGCATAAATAATAATGGCAACAACAATAGTAATGGTATTTTATATAGGGTTTCGTTTCTGCATTTAAATGATATTTAATTTTAATAATGCTAATAATTGTATTTCATATTCAATTTTCAGAATTGTAATAAATACAATTAGTTTTGTCTCTGCATTTAAAATTGCCTTTACATCATTGCATATTTGTAATGCATAATATGTGTGTTCTTGTAGCTAAATGACCATTTATCACTGTTTCTCATCTCATCTTAAAATTCTAAATAGTTTTATTTCTGTTTTTAAATCATCATTAAAATACATAAATACAAATTAAATATAAATATATTATTATTATTATCATTATTAACAACAACAACAATAATAATAATATTCAGTTGCATAATGTGCATATTGCATATAACATACATCCCTCTAAAAGGAAAAACAGTTTAAGAACAGACTAAATCTTTAGGGTCTTACAAGCTACAAAACAATTCTGTCAACTGGACTTGAATCGCTCTCAAACTGGCCGGGCCTCTGGGACGTCCTTACACTTGCGTTCTTGTTTCATACTCTTAAACATGAGTGCAAAGAAAATCATTTAGAAGCTTCCGTCGCAACTCGCAAGTTACTCAAAGTACACTAATTATAGAGACAACCCCCTGCAGCAGCCTGAGGATCGTTGTCTTGCCCAGGGCCACTATCACTCACAAACCCGCAACCATCCGGTTAACCAGCCCAGATAAACACCCACTACTACACCATGCCATCCCTAGAAACTCAGTCTCACCTAAATGAGGACACCATATGTTGCACAAGCATGCTGAAGTCAACAGACCACTTACAGTGAGTGTTTTACATGCGCTGCGTTTTGACAGGCTCTCTTGTCGTGACCTATTTTTTTCTGCTCGCTACTATAGAAATGGTTTGTATATAGTCAGACTCAGTACCATTTCTAAAATACTCTAAGGAAATAACAGCTCTCTACAGAACGGCTGTTGAGTACTGACGTTTCTCACTATTGAACAACTGTGCCGGGGCAGAGATCGCTGCTAATGTACTGCTGGAAGTTTCGCTATAACAGTTAGCTTGTTTTGGAAGTTGCTTTGATTTAGGAGAGAGTTGCCTCATTACTGTTCTTCACTGCCACCTGACAGCTACTGTAGCGTAAGCAGGGCTCAATTAAAAGCATGCTTGAGACATGCGTTCATGTCTTCTGGATGGCTGGATGAAAGGCTCTCAGCACCAGGATGAGGCAGCGCTGGCGACCGGCCAGGCAAATTAATTTACAGTAATGAAACAGTGCACAGAAAAAAGGGAGCTTATAGACAAACTCCAGCTATTTCTGAGAATTCAATTTGAGTTTGTCCGTATTTCATCAATAGCCTGACATCCTGAGGATTATATGGAAAGAAGACAGACGAAACGAGCTGCTGCTATCAGAGAGATTCATTAGCCTGGATCACAGCACTCTCTGACTCTTTTGTTTCTTCTTTCCTTCCTCATCCTTTTTATTTCTTGATACTTTCTTTTCCTCACATTCTCTCCTCTATCATTCATTTCTGTCCTATAACTTTCTCCTCCTTTTCTTCCTTCTTATTTATTTTCTCTACCTCATCTGTTCTTTCAACTTCCTCCTTCCACCAGTTTTCTTTTTTCCATTCACTCATTGTCTCTTCCTTTATTCCTTCATCATTCTTACCTGCATTCTTTCCTTCCATTCATCTTTCTTTCTTTCTCTTTACATCTATTGCTCACATCTTTCTTTCTTCTTATATTAACTTTTCCTGCTCTTCCTCTTCTTCCAAATTAGCTTTCTCCTTCCATTCTTTCATTCATTTTCCCTTGTTCCTACATGTGATTTCCTCAATTATTTTTCAGTCCTTAATTTTTCCCTCTCTTCCTTACATATTTCTTTACAATCTTTGCTTCTTTCAAGACTTCTTTTCCTTTCTTCAGTATCATTGGTTTCTTTCCCACTGGTGTTGCCTTCCTTCTGTTTTCTTTCTCATTCTTTCTTGATTTTTACCATTTCTTTGACTTTCTCTTCTTTCCACACAATTCTTCCCATATTTTCTCTGCTGTTTTATTTCTTTCTTTCTTACCGTCTTTGCCTTTCTTCCAACTTAATTTCCCTCTATTTTCCCAGTTTCTTAATCTACCTTTTCCTTCTTTGTTTTCACTTCCTTTTTCTGAGTGATTCCTCTCCCTCCCTTCCAGGCAGACGCAAGCAGAAATATGTCAAGGATCAACCATTTTTGAGTGTAAAAGAGAATAACCATACAACGGTAAGAGGGTTATTGTTATTCTCTCCTGTAAGTGAAAAGCCAATGAATTATTGCTGTTCTATCAGTGCAGCATTTAAATATGGATTACCGCTGGGCCTACATCAGCCTTGAAGCAGATTATTAGAGCAAGCCTTAGTAATGTACGCAACACCCGCACTCTCCCCGCCCGACTGACACTAAATCTATACGATATTCTAAGGGCCCACAGGAAATTAAGAATTTCTCATTATAAATAAATCACTCACACAGATCGTGAGGCTACCTTCTCTCGACCGGGTGTCAGGCATTTGAGTAGATTGGGACATCCTGGATTGAGCTATTGCAAGAGTGAAAGTCAAAATCACCTCACAGGGAGTATGATTTCCATCATACCCACCATACCCAGGTTAAACAAATGCAGAAGTACTCACTGTGAGGCATCACACATCCTACAATTCACTGCAAAATGATCATTTTCGATCCTTTTCTGACCATCATAAGAAACAATGTACTAAACACACACCCCTTATTGGCTTCAGCAGTGTTGGGCCAGGTCCGGTCGAACACGCAGTTTAGGAAATCTTAACCTCTCTATGGGTGCCACTGAATGAATCATACACGGTGTTGCTAGCAATCAGCTTACATTAAGGCTATCAGAACACCTGCTGTCAGCTAATAAACCAGAGAGAGAGTTGCTGCAAGTCCCCCTGTCAAAGTGAGTTACTGCAGTCTTCAGTAACACTCGCGGGCAGAAGAGAACTCTTCCCTCTTCAAGAAACGGCCTCTACGGCCCTCTGTGTACCCAGCACAACTAGGGCTTCCTAATTTGATTTTGATGTGTTGGTATCAGTCCAGTGGCTTAGGATACATGCCATGTTTCTCTCTTCTTTTTATCGTTTGTTCCGGACAAGACTGCCACCGCAGGGATCTCATGCAAGAAATCACAAAGCACAATGGGGCACTATTAATCATTCTGCGCTAACAAGGGACAACATGCATGTCCAGTCTTATTTTCATTCCCTTCTGTGTTCTGTGGACTGTAAAGTAAACGATAAATTACAAAGTATGACAGTATCGGTATTGCAAGGCAAGGCAAGAATTGCCAAAGCCCTTGTGAACAAAAGTCTGGCTCTGTTTCTCCAAATTCTCAGTGGAAAAGCATACAACACACCTTTCATTATTAATAAGACAGATTCTAGGGAAATGCAGTTAATTTGGCAGTACGACTCTCTCTGGTCACAGTTTATATAGAAAACATCAGGAATGAAACAGCTTTAATGAAATCTGTCTGCTGGAAAGTTACCAAATTTATTTATTCGCTATAGTTAAATCTTAAAACACACTTAAAGGCACAGTATGTCTAAAGGGGATACGTCCACAGACGAGATTTTATGAAGGAAAACTAATGTTAACTCGAGATGTGGGTGAGCATGAGATGCATGCTAATATAACGCAATAACTTCGCTGGCCTCATTTTCGCTAATCTGTTCGGCTATTGGGGTTTGTAGGATAAAAGAGACCCTGCACATCAGCAGGTGATTAATATATACTCAGCTGTCAACCGGTATGGAATTTAGATAAGTTGCGCGACATGAAGAGGCTTCATAAATCAGGCTTTTGAAATAAATGCGCTACAAGTATAATACTGGGAGACAGGTGGGTGTTACATCAACGCTCTTCTTTGACAGGCAAGTGTTCAGATGTAGGAGGAAGGGGAATTTCACAGACCTGATTTAACTGCACAATGTGAGCTGTGAAAATGTCAAACATATTAACAGCTGGGCTATATTCATAGCTGAAGGCAGGCAATGGGAAGTAACGGTCCTTGTTGTGTAACTTCATTAAAATGATCTCTGTTAGGTTTTTTTGTATTTAAATCAAATTGATATATAATCCAACCAAGACTTAGTCATACTTTCACAGTCCTTCAGTGAAAATAAATGATCTTAACACACTATAGAGCGAGCACTGTCTTCAAACATCCTAAAAAAGACTATGCCAACAAATATATTGGAATTTAACGCTGCTAAATGATTAATTGTGATTAATTGCATCCAAAATAAAAGTTTTTGTTTACACAATAAATGTGTACTGTGTATATTTATTATAGGGTACATATAAACAAACACACATATAGTATAGATTTAGAAAATATTTACATATAATATATATACAAATATATTCTACATGTTTTTTCTTGAATATATACATGCATGCGTGTCTATTTACATATACGTAATGAATATAGACAGTACAAACACATTTATTACTTAAACAAAAACTTATTTTAGATGCTATTAATCAAGATTAATCGCTCGACAGCAATAAAATCGATACTGTCATTTTTCATTGAATGCACATTGGTTGTAAAATGCAAAATAATTTACTAGGGCACAAACTAATGAATGAAGAATAAAGTAATTTTCAGTTTGCATATCCTTGCATTGTGATTAAAACATAATTGTGCACATATTAAAATATTACCGGGTTGGTATTTAAATGTGAATCTTTCCCATGTTTTAATTTTACCCCTATGAGAATTGAGCTTTCATCCATCTTGAATGGCTGTACACAGCGAGGAAAGTCTGTGGACCCCAGTGCCCTTAAGAGCCGATGTCAAGGCAATGAAAGTCTGCCTTAGTCCATGTCCAAGACACGCTGTTCACCCAGCCTATGTCCTAATCTTCAAGTACCGCCGTAAGCCATCGTGCAGCCATTCAGACTCTCTGTAGGGCTCAACTGTTTTCATGAGCTCACTGACACTACCAAATCTTATTACAAACTAACAGCAGGTCAAGCCGAAATGCTCTCGGCGCTCACATTACGAAAGCACTGCGCTGACATTTGGAGAGAAAACTTTCAATGCTAATCCAAATCAAACATCAACAAAAAAAAAAAAAAAAACGGACTGCAGCAGATTGACTTGCCTGACACCAGTAAGATTAGTCTCAGTTCTGCAGGACGGTAAAGCACCTCTGCTCCAGCTGTGTTGGCTGAATGAGTTTTACAGCTGAAGTGTTAACAGTGCACACAATCTGACCAGTGTACTGTATGAGACCCACTGCTGCGTGCTGGATAGCATATGATGTTTCTCTATATGCTTCGCTGGCTGAGCTCCAAGTGTTTTCCCTTCTGAGGGAGGCCCCTGATGTGTTAGATTGTTCTTCGTAACATGTGTAACAGAAAGCTAGCCCTTGATCCACCGTTGTAAATCCTATAAGCAAAGTGCGTAGCCACAATTGCAAGCTTGTTAAATGGGTTATTTATGTTTTTTGTGCACGAGTGAGAAAGAGACACTTGATCTCTTGAGCTACTGTTGTTAGCCTATTTAAAGGAACAGTAAAACCAAAAACTAGATTTTTTTATTTTTAAACTTTTATCGTTTAGTCACCCTCATGTTTTTCCAAAGCCATTTGACTTTTCAATACTGCTTTTCAAATGCTGTTTTTTTTTTCCAAATCGACAATTTTTTTTAAATGGGAACAAAAAAAAAGAGTTAAAATTCTGTTCATGTTGTTGCATACATACAAGAAGATATTTTGAACATTGGTAGCCAAACCAAAACAGTTTTGATTCACATTAACTTCCACTTCCCATGGACAAAAACAAAACAATTGAATGAAATCTCACCTAAAACTACTTGATTACCATCATTCTTCAGAACATCATATTTTATGTTCCACAGATGAACAAATGATGAGTTTTTAGGTGGACTATTACATTAAGCATTCAAGCCTCAAGACCGATGCAAAAAACACCATTCAATTCCATAATAAATGGTACACAAAACTCACACATTATATATGTCCGAAGCTATTACAACAGCTGTGCAATTTAAGAATTTATCCATTGAAAATCTTTCATGAGATGTTGGATTTGTGAACAAATCATTATTTTAGTAAATGTTGACTTCTGCCATACTGTACTGCTTTAATCATACTTTTAGGATGCTTTTGAGTCCTTTTTAAAGCATGAAAAGAGTGACAGCCTTTAGATTTCTCCTTGTGATTGTGCTACACTGATTTGAAGATGTAACAGTAGCCTACTGAAGTGTCTCATGTGACTTCTCTAAAGCGTGGATCTTCAAGTGAAGAACAATTATTTGTCACCACACTCCAGCTGTACATTGTTTGGAGTTCGGCAGAGACCATCAAGGCTATCTATAACCCAACCACTCCAAAGGAATTCTGAAAAACATGTAATGAAAGAGACGAGGAACACAGATGTGCTCTGTAGAAATGTAGTGGAGTTTGCACAGGTTGCAGCGGAATCAAAATTCTGTCAGAGTGTGTAAGCATGCAGCCCCACGAGGCTCAGCTGGAGCACAACCAATCACATTCTGAACCCCTCCTGATTATCTCCCTAAACATCTGCCCCATGCCTCCATGAGGCTCAGAAAATAGAGGAACCATTTGATTAATGATTCAGAATTGCTCTCCTGAATCGTTAAACACATCTGCATCAGCAACCTTGTTTCACATAGTAATAAATAGCAGGAATCTGTCTGGATGCCTGACCTGAATCTGCTTTAATGGCAATCACTTGATCCCTACTAAAATGCTGAATACTGATGTAAATGGAAATAGTTTCAGCATCAATACAAATACTCTGAATATCTGAGACCTGTAGGAATGCTGACTGGTTTTTAAAAGAATTCTCAAAAGACACACTATATAAAACGTGCGTTGAACTTTCTATTCTAAGAAAGAATCCTATTGTATCAAAGTATCCTTATGTTTTATAATAATACATGTTTTTGAGAACTCAAATCAGCATGTTACAATGGTTTCTACCAGAACAAGACTGGAATAATGACATCACAGGAATAAATTACAATCTTAAATATATCAATATAAAAAACGGTATTTTAAAAACCCAAAGGATAATCAAAAGCGTTCATATATAGATGTGTACATTATTAAAAATAAATATATAGAGAGATTTTGTGGGGGAAAATGCACCAAACAAAAAAATTCTATCAAGTAGCTAATACACAAAAGCTCACTTTCATTCTTTTCTTTTTTTATTACTTAACTGAGATACTCATATTCTTCTGCATTTAGCAGCCATCAGGGAAAGTTACCAGCTTTCATTTCTCAGGTTATCCATAATTGATTCCAGATGAACTGTGTTGATTTGTTCCACTCTAAAACCAGATCAAATTCAGCCAGACTGAAATCCTTGAATCCAGTGTAGGACTTTTCTAACTAGGGTTAGCCATAATTGGACTGCCTCCATCCCTGACCTCAATTTCGCACTACTTAAAAGGTCAGGCTTCAGGGAGACAATGCCTTTCTGCGTCAGTCTCTTGCTGGCAATCTACAGAAATGAAGAATGGACCTAGAGGATATGAGAAGGGAAAAAAAAATCAATTATGAATTTAAATTCATTTTGGCTAGTGGGCTATATGAAGAAACATCTACAGCGCAGTAAGTAACGGCTATTTAAGTTCTTCATTAAATAATCTACTGGACATTCCCTTTAAGTATATGAAAAATACATGCTTATATATAACTCATGTTGTGTTTCATGGAAGAAAGAAAATAACAGGTTTTGAAAGACATGAAAGGGAGTAAATACATTTCTGAGCGAACTCTTTCTCTTTAAAGCATGAGCCCCTGAAGGACAGACAAATAAAATGCAGCTGAACTGTTTGCGAGAAGGAGAAAACAGACGACAACCTACTGAAGCATTGTTTTTGCCTGTCTGTTGGTTTTTATTCCCGCTATAAACTTAATGTAGCATGTAAACACAGAAACACAGTAAAGCAGCTTGTTGACTAGTGCATTGTAAAATCGAAATGTTTTCTTTTTCAAGGCTACTGTGTATCAACTGTGGAAAATATCACATCAACAATAAAACGTCTTCCGAATATATCATGCGTTATCAGAGCAGCGGGCCAGGTTTACGGAAGCACATTTTTCCCCTCATCTGTCGGCTCCTTGGAGCGTAACGCTCACCTTCATAAACTGCTGTCAAAACAGTCCCTGCATAAAACAGCCCCAGACGAAGAGGGCAAGCAATTAAAGAATTAGACCTTAATTTTTCTGATGGTCTTTAGTCTGCAGCTGCTAATAGAATTGTGCATTTAAACGAGAGTGCGCTTTAGGAAGAGCTTTCTTGATTTGTGTTGCCTATGCGCTTAACTTTAATTACAAATCCCATTAGTCTTAAAAACGGCGCATTACACTGGCAATTTGATAAACAGATGGCATGACTCCCTACCTCACATCCACCACAGCACTCCACTTTGAATATGGGAAAAAACATCATTACTTTCACTTAGGAGCCCTTGCCCAATAAAATGAGCCAATTACCAAAAAGACGCTTGATCATTTTGCTGTTTGTCCTTCAGAAAACTTGCAAGCCAGCCAGCAATTTGCAGTCCTCCTCTGGGTACGTGTGGGTGATGTGCACAACGATTAGCTGGATATGTGGCTTGATATTCTCAAATGGATGAAAAATATCTGGAATATCTTTTTTTTTTTAAAAGACAACAAGGGAAACTCTCTGTTGTTCATATTTTCACCCCTCGCTATATCACAGACAGTTCGGTATCGGCCTAGATGTATTATTAATGAAGACCGAGAATTAAACATTTCATGAGAATATGTGCAATTCACCACAATTTCCCAGTAATCTAGCAAAGAAACTTTTTGAGGGCTTCCTCACACAGCTGCAAGAGTACAACACAAAAAACAGGCAAGGGAACGCATTCTCTTGTGTAATAAATAACTGATGTTTCCCGGCGATTCAAGGTGAACGCGCTAAAAAAGGTAAATACTAACTGGCAGTATCGAGGATGCTGAGATAAGAGAGTAAAATAAAGGCCTCTCATCTTAAATGATGGATTAGGCCTGCCACACAAGGTCTGGAGGCAAAGAGCCCCGTCTGTTCGTGACCAGCGCTGTGATATGCCATCTCTCTCTCTCTGTGTGATCTTAGGGTAGTGCCCATGGGACGTTTCCACTCTGAAGGACAGCCTATTACATGGCCAGGGTTGAGAAGTGCTGTCTCGCCTAGATTGGAAGTGTGGCAGGTGGATTATGCTGACACTCACACCATGGCCCTGGCTAAACGCATGAGCAGGTGGGTGAACCACTCAAGCAGAGGTCAAGGTGCCAGTGAGGCCCAATCTGCCCTCTCACAGCCTCAGTCTTAGATGGCATAGTCCACCAACAGAACATCCTATGCCTACTGCAGCAAACTGGAAAAACCTTCTTCAGCTGGCAAGCTCTGCCTGGCTGACTAAATTGGATTTGGCTTTGGCAAAAATTGTAATGTTAGTGATATCAAATCTTTAAAAAATGCTTGAGATGCTTAGTAGCAGGTTTACTAGATATACACAATAAAATGAACATACCAGCCAATCAATTAATTAAATCAATCAATCAACATTTACATTATATAGTTACAGGGCTCTCAAGTTTTAGCAAAAGTTTGGAGTGAGATTTGATCTGCTATAGGGGAGGAGCCACAAAATATTTGCACAGCAGCCCCTCTGGCCCACCCAATTCTCTGAAGCAGTTTAGCAGTTTTGCTAGCAGTTTAATAAATACAAGGTGTGGCGTGAGAGCGTGTGAACTGGCTGAAATGCGTGTGTCTCACGGTGAATATGTGAGACTTGAGCCCAGCTTAAAACGCTAGTTGGTGCTCCAGTATCATCAGCCCGCCGAAACTCATCAAGTGAGAAACGTTCCTCGGTTCAAAAGTGCGATTAAAATGCGTTAAAAAACGTAATGCGTTATTTTTTTTTGTAATTAATGAATCTAAATTAACGCGTTAAAGTCCCGGCCCTAGTTATAATATATATATAATGTTAACCTAGAGAAATGAGCACTGTTCAAGTGTCTGTGTGTGTAAACTGAACAACAGTGCGCTAACTATCGGACACATGGAGTCGACGGTATACTTAAAATACTCTTATATTTTTTGCTAATACAGATAAGTGCTATACATCTTTTAAATCTTTTGAGTCTCTAAATTTCTTTGTGTGCATTTATATTAACAACAAAACATTGCGTTTTTGTAAAACAATGAAAGCAAACAGAATGTGCTTTCTGCTGTCTTAGTCTTTGTGAACTTGAACATGCCACAAATTCGACACCTTGGTGTGGAGATCGGGACAAAAACAGCAGGCTCCTTCTTGAAGGCATTTATCTATTTATTGGCCACGTGCGCAGAAACGTTTGTTTTCTCATTTACTGCTGTGCGGTTTAGTTTTCATCTCTGTTTCCACTCTATATTTAGATCAGCGGCAGTGCAAGTCACCGCCTTCAAAAGCTCCTCAAACTGGGGTGATAAAGAGGTCTCCTCAGCGCTCTCATCTCTTCATCCTTGGATAAGGAGAGGAGATGCATCGCGCCACCCTGGAGAGGGGAAGAAGCAGAGCGCGCTCCCCTACCTGCCTGGCTAGCGTTAGACCCAGAGCTAGAGGATTGAGATAGGGACTTGCCTGTCTCAGTTTCCCCTGCTCACGGTCAGGCTGCGAACCCCGCGAGCACCAACGATGCTCAGCCTCGGCTTGAGCATGACCAGTGCCACGAGAATCGCTCATGAAGTCTCTCTTTTTATTACTAAAGAGAGCCTTCCAGAGTGAAGCACACGTAGTGGTTTCATTCTCTTACAAAGTCTGCAGCTCTCCACATTTTGTTGGAGAACTGCATCAACGTGCTTCGCTCCCTGGCCAACTACACATAGCGTGTGTGTGTCACCCGGCAATATATCTCTCTTGCACGGAGGAACACAGACTCCAGCGTGAGTCGCCCTCGCCCCTTTTCTTTTTGTCTTTTTTTTTTTTAAACGGAGACTATTTTGACTGACACACACACTAAGCAGAATAGTATTGTGTGGTATTGTAGACTGTACTTTGCGTATAAGGAGCGGCGGTACTGCACACATTACACAGAGCGCTTCACTGAATCACTAAAGCTGGCAGCATTTCACATGTTCATGCTTCCTGGCCAGTGACATCACCCGCCATGACGTCCCAACAATTCACTGGCTGATTTTACACACGATTCAGAGCCGTCAAGCTGGAGGCGCTCCCATAGCATCTCATCGACATGGCTCGAATTCCTGAAGAGAAACCTACAATTAACTATTTTGCTCCTACAGTATATTGTGTGGTGTGCCGTGATGTGACAGAACACCACACACCAACAGTTGTGTCCCAACAATGAACACAGAAAATCTTATTAAAGAGTAAATGTTTTACAGGATATAAACACTTGTGCTGTTGCCACAAACTGACAAGTTGATGCTCCATCTCTGCTGTCCAAACCCTTGTGTTTCAATCTTAACACACCTCACATCACAGGAAAATCTGATAAGTTCATCTTTAGAATCACCAAGATAATCGGGACGTTGTATAGGAATGCCAGAAGGGGAGAATCAGTAAAAAAGCAGCCAGATTATCTTGTGGTGTGTACCCAGCATAAGGTACATAAGCTCAGATCAATGAAGCCTATGTTTAGTCAGTTCCAAAAAGAAATATACAATCTGTTCTAATAGAAAGAAAGCATACTGACAAATGGATGGAATCCAATATAGAATAAAGAGACATTTATAAGCAATTTCTGTTCAAAATGAGATAATAGTGAGTGAATACGCTCCATGCATACGATATGTTCTTCAAGTACTTTCATTTCAAATGCGCTAAATCCCAGTCTCGATTTAGAAAGTACCAGTACTTACACAGAAACCTAAACATAGTAGCCATAGAGAAATGCTAATAAAAAAGGCAGACGTATTTAGGCTTTTGCATCTGAACTCTTCAGCTTTAAAATACACAGATTTGTTTTATATACAGTTCATGCTATATACGTCCATAACATTCATTTATGTGAGAACATAATAAAGAAACGAAGTTAATGCAAATTAATCCGACTGTATCGACCTGACAAGTTACATAAACTAAAGTGATTGATCAAGTACACGTTTGTAACACTTGCAGATACCATTTATTTTGTTGTTTTATTGTGCAACTTTTAATGTGCTTCTCTGACAACACTATTACCCCATTAATTTGGAAGTGTCATTGTTACAATTTTACATTTTGATTATTTGTAGACTTTGTATGAAGTAACACTGCTTGAACGTTTCACTTTATAATCTAGTCAATGTCTGTTTGCATACAAAACAGAACTTAAATAGGGGAGGGGGTTACAGCTTGAACATTGCAGATATTTGAATGTGTAAGTAAAATTGAGCTTCTCAACATTTTCAAGAGCCCGAAAATAATTTTGCTAATCAGAAGGGAAAATGGCTCTCTTGTTAAAACCACACTTCAGCGAAATCTTCATGTACTTTTTAAACTTTTGATCCCTCATGCCATATATAAGTGGGCTCAGCAGACGTGGTAAAATGTTAGTAAGAATGAAGGTGCTAAAGTAGATTTCAGACTTGTAGTAAGGAAAGAAAGAAGTTAAGGCCCCATCCAGGACACTTGTAAACAGGGACAGTGTACAGAGCAGTAACTGGACTCCATGCAGTAAAATTGTTTTCCTAGCCTTCTGTGTTTGAGCTGGTTCTGAAGCAGCTGCTTTAGCAGAAAACATCACTTTGAAATAAGTGTAGAAGAGCAACATCCACACTAAACACATGTAGCCAATGTTAAAAACAGCATGACTTATTATATTGTATTCAAAATCAAACACATTTTCGTAGTAGCATGTCCGACTAGTAGTGAAAAAGGAAAGTGGACGAAGAGCCAAAACCACAAGCAGGTCTATTACGCCAGGCACAGCTCCCACCAGCCAGATGATGCCGATCAGGACTTTGGTGTTTTGGATGGTGCATATTTGTGCATGATGTAGAGGGTAGCAGACGGCCACAAATCGCTCAATTGCCATGCCGGCCAGGTTTAGTGGTGTGTTCCTGAAGACACTGCTTCCAATCAAGATGAAAATGCTGCAGATAGCAACATTCATGTTTGGCAGTAAATAAACCAACACAAACAAAATCACACAGACAGATAGAGTAATGATGTCATTGATAATCAGCTGCATGTAGAGTATATAGCGGGGCTCCTGAGCAAAGACGGGATTCTTGAAGAAAGTATAAACCAACAGGCTGTTGATACAACTGATAGAGATACCAAATAAGACCACAATTAAGTTTTTGAATAAGGATTCCTCATAGTATTCTTGTCGATCAATAAACTCTGATATGTTCATTTCACAATGTTTTTGTTTTTTTTAACCAAAAGTTCTGAAAATTAAATATCATTTAGCCTTTAATTAGAATAACAATTCAAAGCAAACTGAAGGCCTTAAATGCTGCAATAGATCCAAAAAGAAAATCTGGGACATCAAGGATATCAATCAGTCATCCCTCTTTCTGTATCTTGATCTATTCTTTCTTTTATTATTACGTGGTGGTATTATTCAGTGGCTCCCATATTCTCATGAGCCCTATTGTAATGGCACTGCTCCCAACAGTCCCCAAAGTCAGAAAAACAATGAGGCTGAAGCAAACAACAATCAAGCTAAAAATAAACTGACCTTTATCATCCAGAAACTGTCTTTACACTCTGGCCACATGTGGTTGGGCATCATCATTCACCAGGGAAACCCTGGGCCTACCACTAAACCTGCCTCACTAGGCTCGATTTAAGCAATTTTTGGGGGTTCAATTCATGCTTCAATAACTGTTAATAGTATCTTTTCTATCTTCTTGTTGGATAATGCCTTTCTGTCATGTTCTAGTTCAGTGGTTTTCAAACTTTTTCCTGGGGACCCACAGCTCTGCACATTTTGCATGTCTCCCTAATTTACACACCTGGTTTAGATCATCAGCTCATTAGGAGAGAGCTCCATGAACTCACTTGAGTGTGTCAGGTAAGGGAGACATGCAAAATGTGCAGAGCAGTGGGTCCCCAGGACCAAGATTGAAAACCACTGGTCTAGTTAACCTAGGCTAGGGTGACCACACATGCCATTTGCCCAGGAAACATCCTCTGTCTGAACAATGAAACCTAGGTCAAAAACCTAGATATTTTAGGCAATAAAGGAACCCTGGCCAGGACACATCCTGGGAAAATGGCATGTATTTGTCACCCTAGTTTAGGGTTGTGTTTGGTGTTGGGCAGGTTTCTCAAATCCTACTCTGGAGGTCCAATGCACTGCAGAGTTTAGCTCCAACCTTAATAAAACTTACCTACCTGTGATTTTCTAATAATCATTAAGACACTGATTAGCATGCTCCGGTGCATTTGATTAGGGTTAGAGTTAAAATATGCAGTGCATTGGACCTCTACACTGTAAAAAATGGCCGTGAATTTAACTGTAAAAAACAGTGAAAATGCTACGGTAAAAACCCGTTAAATATTTAATGGTAAATTCCTGTCAAATAGCCGTAACCGTAAACTGACATTCCCAGAATTCCCCAGAAATAAGAATGTTTCTTTTTAGTTTTTTTGTATCAGTCATGTTTATATCGGTTGTATGTTACGTGTAAGGTTTATTGTCCATTTTAGTTTAATAATTCTTACCATGATGGTGTTTAGTGCTTGTGTGAATGACACTGAGCACCTTCTACATGTGTTACTATTTAAAAGCTGCTTGTGATGAGCTTTGGTTCAACATGTGAGTTTCTCATCACCATCTGCACTTGGTATACGTTTTGATTAATAACGCATTTCGAGAGGAAGCGCGAAACGAACTAACCCCGCACAGCTGGTAGCTCATCAG
>JAUMHQ010000046.1:7234016-7264918 GCA_032361165.1 Enteromius paludinosus
TTAGAGTTAATTAGTTGATTCAGATGATTAGGTTAATAGCTCGTTTAGAGAACCTTTTCATGATATGCTAATTTTTTAAAAGGACCTGTATAGCGGTTTCTCTTTGATTATTTATTATTTTTATTATTATTATTATTTAGGTTTTAGTAATAACTTGAAAATAACATTGAAGGATAATGTAAAAATTAAATGAGTATTCTTCTTGTTGTTATTGTGGCTGTTTACAATAGTTTATTTTATCTATACTATAAATTTTTCCAGACATCCAGACATAGGTAGATAGATAGACTGTAAACAACCAGAATAATATCCATCATAAACTTAAATAATATAAAATATATATATAAAATAGTTTATCTGGGAAAAAAGGGATGAAATAATTTTGATTAAGGCCTCTTAATTATTGTAGTTCATGTCTCAACCAGACGATGGCAGTAAATTCTCAATAATAAGAAAAATGTCTTTCTTCTGTCAGGAGAAAATTCATTGATGACTAGCATCATCACTCTAAAGCTCGAGGAAAAATTCAGTTGATACACCGCTGAGTCTGTTTAATGATGCTTAGGGTGCAAATGTCATTTCTGTCAGAAAGGACGGCGTGTTTTTCAAACAGACATCAGACATTGATACGTGCGCCCTCTGAACTGTGAATTCTCGTTAGATGGTGGGTGAACAGATAAAAAATGTGTGAGATAGTTTTGTATGCAGACGATTTCTCAGTCACACATTGATATAAGCTTATCTGTTCGACAAATGGTCAATACATAGGCACCACAGGAGTCTTATTTTCAGCTTCACGCCAATTTTCTTTCTTCCCTGTCTGTCTCTGAGAAATTCATCACTTTAGAAAACAGTCAAATCTATGGCCAGGCTCTCATTAGCTTTCTTTCCTTGTGGCAAAGTCAGGCTTTTTCATTTACTATTGATAGTGTCGCAGATTCATGTTGGGCTGCCTGAAATCCATTCATCAGTCTATCAGGCAAAAAAAACCCTCAATATTGTAATAAACATTTCATATGCTGAAATATGACTTCTATTTCACCGTGAGCTTTAATATCAGACTTATGAAGTCGTTTAAAGTTAGTCCCATGTATACAGTTCATATTTTTGCAATGGAAATGTTACATATCATTGAACCACAGCTCTCAGTTTCTAATTAAGTGAGTTTATTTTTTAATTAGAGCTATTAATGAGCTATTAAATGTGCTCTAAGAGATTATGGCTACTTTGTTAATCAGACGTTGTCTCTATAAAATCCAGCCCTCCAAAGACGGATCAGCAAAACTGAAAACGTCAAAGGCAGTGAAGCAGAGAGTGTTTTGTTTTGGGCTACAGAAAAAAAAGGTTTTTTTTTGTGTGTGTGCAAGGCTGGCTTTCACAGAGAAAGATGTACTGAACTACAGCTGAAATAAAACATTAAATAGAAGAATAAAAAAACTAGTCTTTTTCTAGTTGAAAAAATATACTTAAAAATGTTAATCAATACTATAAATTATATTAAAATAACAGGAAACATTTGTTCTGTGACAATGAGTCAACTAATAGGGCCATTTCATGCTTGTTATTCTGAAAATATACAAGGCATACAGAACCTTTAATTATGAATTATGAAAAACCACTGTGCACATATAAGGTCTTCTAGAATAAAGACAGAACAAACAGCAAATAAGGTCATTCTCCTAATGCATGGTAATCTTCAATGCATGATAAAAGATGTATGATTCATTTTCTATTATTGTTATATTATTGTGTTCCTTAAACATACTACTGAATGCAAGCTGTGCGATTATGTAAGTTCGCACTGAGTTCCGTCCAACCAAAAGATTGCATTTGTCCTAGAGACAGTCACTTAGTCATCTCCTATATAATCAGTTTAAAACATTACATCGCTGGATAGGGGACGAGAGACAATTTAAATGAAATATCTCCCTGGGTTAAGTGAGGGAAATTGAAGTGCAAACAACAGTGTAACCAAATCAATGTCCTAAGTGTGTTTTATTCATTCTTGGCACATCTCCACAGCTAAAACCCAAAGAGCAAAAAGCTTTTCAGCTTTAGTAAATAGGACTTAATGAGTGTCAAAGCCTTTGAAGCATATGTGAGCGAAAGTGACAAAACAAGGGTGCATCTGAGAGCATATGATGTGTGATAATTTTAACATCGCTCGCCTGAAAGGAACATATGTCCGATATCAGCAGGCTCGGAGCAGGGCTGAATGATGCAAACCTGACGTTTTATTCCATCCCATCCGGAAGTGTTGTCATGTGTCATTTCTCTGCCTTCTGAGCCATGTGTTCTCAGTGTCAGGGCAGAAAGCTTTCAAGAGACACGTTTCTTTAGCTTAATGTGCTAGATTAATTAAGAAAATGTCTTGCTATACTGAGCTGCATGTCAAGTTTTAATTAAACCGGGCTCACACGTCCAGCATTAATCTTAAATCCCAATACTTAAAAAGCCTCTGACATTTTTTAGACAGTTTCTTTGAGAAAAATTAATACAGATAAGACATTATGAGACCTGTTTCTTCAATGAGATTAAATTAAAAAAAGGTAACCGATAAAAATTGCATTCCAGGGGGGTAGAATACTCCGGCACAGCTCCAGGGTAGATGAATGTAATGTTTTGAGGAGTATATCTGTCAGTCACCACACAGAGTGGATACTGATAGAGATTCTAGACTAGGTCTTGGAATATATGACCCAAATAAGAATTATCACTGTATATAGTCACCTGAACAAGTAAAAAGCCACGTTTGTTCTGTCTAACTGAGCAAAAAATGCTGATTTAATCTTACGATCACATATCTCAACAAGCCAAACAACTTTATTCTCAATCTGTTAATGTTAATAAGATCAGCATTGCATGACTATGAGTATTGTGTGTCTTAGCATCTAGATTTCTATATCTGTACAGTCTAATCTCTAATTGATTTTTCGAAATTATGCTCCCTTTAAACTGGTTGTCTTTAAAATACAAAACTAAATACAAAATACAAAAACCAGGCTATCTGTAATCAGATGCACATTTAAATTGGAAAATAACTGAATTTCATGCACAGGTCTTTTGTGACAAAAGGCTATGAATGACAGTGCCATGCTTGAATTTCCCACGAAAACCTACCTGTACCACTCAAATTAGAAAACATTATTATAAACTGATTTGGGAATCAGGCTAAAGCATTGGTTTTGAACACTGGGTGGTTATGTCCTTGCTTAAATATTGATTTTGGATCATGTTTCACCAAAAAAAAAAAGTTACAGACTGCAGATTTAATATTAAGGAATAAAAAGATTTTCAAAAATTACCTTTTTTAGTTTTTTTAACCCCATCAAGATTCAATACATCATGATGCTGGAGGAGAATGAAATTTTGATTACATGTTAAAATGAAGGACACGTGAAAACTTCCTTTTTATCACAACCTGTGAATCTTGTTTCCCCATGCAGTAAGGAGAAGAAAAAATTCAACCAGGAATGTGATTCGCATTTTGACATGTCCTTGAATGAGAACTCGAACAGCCGGCCAGCTCTTTCCAGTAATAGTTTTATGGCAAACAAAACCAGCTTAACCACCTCATTACACCAGACAGACATTTTTCTTGCAGCGTTACAGGTAAATGGAGCCAGTGCAGCTGCCTGGTGTTTTTAAACAGGGTGCGGTGTTCACGATGATAAAGGATCTGGGCTGTTAACTGAAAGGCTGTGGGCTCGGTCCCAAGCATGTGAGTGACCCATTTGGAGAACACAAATACGAAGATCACAGTCTCAGCTGCTGCAAGAAGTTCCTTGAAATTATTTCATGTCGCTTTAGGGGGGGGAAACTGTGCTTCACAGCATAGTATCTGCAACAGTTGAGCAAAAACCTATAATGAGAGAGTGTAGATTGAACATCTCAACTGCACTATTTGTCACAGGTCCACTGATTGCTTTTCCAAAGCAGATCATGTGTCTCTCATTAAAGAGTACATCTCCTGCGGCTAAAGACTGAATATAAAAAAGCAAATAGATTTTTCTCTTTTAGTTATTAGTTTGTTGAACAGAGAAATGCAAATGTCACCACCATTATGAAATTTCAGATCAATGACGGAAATGAATCACAGAATTTCAAGATCTGCTATTTTTGTACAGAAAACAACAACATCAAAGACGACAAATTTCCATGTTCACTCCCCTAGATGCGGACCTTTTCCTTGCTTGTGTAAAGTACTTTATTTCCATTCCCTTTTATGTTAAATTTAAAGATACACTCCTGCAGTGAATGAACAGGGAAAAATTCTTAACAAGCAAACAGAAGCGATGCCTGAAATAAACCAGAGAGCCTGCGAAACAACTACAAGAGTTCATGATACTGGAAACGGGTGGCTATGAGCTGCATACATTGTCATGCTGAAATATATATGCATATGTGCATGTTGTGCAAATGAATGGTATAGAAATACCAACTGTCAGTCCTGTCTCTATTGAACAGAAACTGAAAGTGTGATTGCATAATAGCTCAGAATCTGTTAATCATGTGCCCTTTGGAGAAAAGAAAGAAACTGGCAATGAAAAATGCTATTGTGTTGTGTTTACAGAATCCACATCAACATACCTCAACAAAAGTGATGTCTGAGTATGCAGATGAATGGAAGGTCACAGGTCGAACCATTTACGCAACAAGAGTGCTTTTTGTCTAACTATTGAATACTAGTCATCTGCGATGATTAAGAGGTAATTTTGTTTACAACAGCGGAATAAATGTTGAATGGTTTATAGTTGAACTGGCAGATACAACAAACATTATGTCTCTTGTGACCTCTGTGCACCAAATCATGAAGGACACAGTGTATCTTATGCAATTATCTTAGAGCCCCAAACTGTATTTATCACCTATTTGCTATTTGTGCTACTACAGTACTGAATAATGTACTGTAGTCAGGGGTTATCATTGTAAAATAAAACCAAGATCCCATTAAAAGCACTTATTGAACGCTAATCCCTAAATAAACATGTGGACATAGTGACATGATTTAACCAAATTATTTCGAGTATTTATTTTAAAATCTGCTAAGCCATCTGTGGCTTGCAAATGCAAACTAAAATGTGTTTTTATGCAAACTCTAGCTTATATTTGAACTTGTTTTGCAATTCTCAAAGGACGCATTATGATGCTCCCTACATGCTCTGTAGTTGAGAGAAAACATGCTGAAGCAGACACAGTGTGCTTAATTCTTTATTATATTATTTTAAAATGAGTTTGGGTGGTTTAATGAAAAAGAAAACGTTGGCATGGTTACCAGCCTCAGGTCCACGGCTTTCTCAACCGCACTGTCCTTTATGAGCTCACTGGACTGTAGTCAAACGACAGGAGTTTTTACTTAACTGTGATATTTTTATACATACTGTACATATATTTGGTAGGATCTGCTCTCCTGCATGACTTCAATGCAGTCTTTGATGTTGTTAATAAAGAAAAGAACAAGATGTGTCGAGTTCTCAAAATAAAGTCAAACAGTGCAATCAAAGTAGTGCAAAAAGTGTTAGATAGCAGTCAGCCACATGCTTTCATTTTGACTCAGAAACACAATGTTTTAGTTAATGGTCACTCTGTCCTTGTCTCTTTTTAAATATGGATGAGGAGCATTCCCCACAGACTTTCACTTTATTGCAAATATTATAAAAAAGTAATTTCATTAGGATATTCATTAAATATGCACATTGCTGTTATGAATAATGATATTCACAGCCTGTGTTTAACGGGGAAAAATTGTCTCTAAAGTCTGATGTATTATTCATGGTGGGAACTACAGCAAGCATCACTATGACTATAGTTCGTAATTAGAATCAGGGATTTGATTACTTTGATTACTTACTAAAGTTGTGATTTTTAGTTGGTGGATGATAAAACAAGAGAAGCAAAAATCGCTGAAAGAGGGACCCCAAGTCATATCTAAGGACTGCAATGTCAGATACCACAAAGAAACGACTAGTCCACCCAAAAAAATCTAATTCACACACACACACACACACACACACACACACACACACACAATTTCAACTAACATTCTCGACCCCATTGATTTTTTATTGTATGGACAAACCCACATGAATGTGTGAGTGTTTTACTGTTGTCCTTTTGTATTATTACACACTATTTTCCATATTTAATACTTTAAAGCTGTACTGCTAAAAGCGCTAGAAAGTGACTTGACTTGACAATTCAAAACAAATTATTTAGTATCCATAAGAGTTACTCATGGGTTTGGGATGACATGAAGGTCAATAAATAAATTTGCAAATGCAAAAGTCTGAATTCCTTTTTTCCTGTGTTTTAAAACCATCCCTACAGGGAAGGTGACAAACAATGTCATAGAATTTCCTTACATCGCAGTTACTCTTTCCCCCCATTTCACAAGCTCATTACTGATTTTCCACTGGAACATCGATTGAGAGGACCAAAGCCTGTAATTTCAGAGAGAACTTAGAGCAGATTGAACTTTGTGACTTCAGACACAACATTCCCTTTACTTTACCCTGTTTCACCAATGCTTTTATCATGCTACCATTGACCATTTAACAAAATCAACATCAAAATCTTGAAGTCTGAAAGAAGACTAATTTAGCCTGCCGTGTATCTCCTTTGGTTACTAACAGTGTGAAAAGACGTAAAAATCATCTTGGTTTTAGTTTATAAACGAGCCCTTTTTTCCACTTCAAGGTCTAATAGTCTCTCTAGTTTCTACAATCAGCATCTCTTCAGCTCAAACAAACCACAGAGGCTCTGTGATCAAATGCATGCTGCTGTTGAAACCACAGGACGTTTAGGTACTCACAGCCACATGCCAGGTTTCATGGCCTCTTCAAGCCCATCTACCATCAAGAGACCACAAGACATTTTGAGCAATGTCAAAAGCTTAATTCATACAGGAAAGATAATTTTGAGAATTTGAATTTGGAGCCACTTCATTGCCAATTAGCAAGCTCTGTTATTATCAACAATCCCAGTCAGTTCCAAATCTACTGCACACCTTTTTCCGAAGGTTTGATTCACACAGGTAAGTGCATCGGTGAGATCATCAAAGCATTTCCATTTGAAATAATTCTCAGCAATAATTACAGTGAAGCACTCTTTGCACCACTTTTTGTAACCATTACTGCTACATTTACCAAAAAGAGCCACATTGACACTGGTCATCAGAGAAAACCCTATGACAAGCCTGTAAAATATTTCATAAACATCAGACAGTACTTACATTAGATGTATTAACATCTAAAGAAAATATTTCGAAGCAGGCAGATGTGCTTTTCTGGTGTTTGCCATGCGATGCTGTCTGTATAATTCAAACCTGTTTTTTTATTTCTAAAGCTATTATCTAAAGATAACTTCAAAAAGGTGTTGAATTATTCGGCTTACATGACTTCTGATGTATTTGTCACGTACTAGATATGAAAGCAATTATTCATTTAAATTTCTTCTTTGATACTCTAAAAGAATGTGTATAACATTAATGCATGTGTAATCTATTATTGAACAAAAGTGGCCATGTGAATTATGCACATGTGTCGCTGGGGTGACATCACCTTTCCTCCTTTATATATTTTCTCACCAATCACTATGCCACCACAGTCAGAAGTATGTAAAAAGCACTGAATCACCTCATCCATCAGCACATTGCTCTCATGGTGTTGGCTGCACAAGTCCCACAGATTTTCCAACAGTCTGCTCGGCTCATCATGAACATGAGCATGATTAAATTCAGTGGGGTGCATGTGGAGATGCTGATGAATAAGTTTAGGAAAGGCTGGAAGCAAGAGTTTAGCCTTAATGGGGTGGATAGATTTTCTTTTGGCACTGCCTTTGAGATTGAAGCGAGATTCACTATGGAATAGTAGCTGGCGGTATTGCTGTTTCCTGGGGTACTGATGTTTTTGTCTTCTTCAAACAATCATTACAGAGGAAATTCCAAAGGGTGACACATTTTTAAAAGAGACATAGGTATGGTACTGTCAACTGGAGTACTCTGGCAGCTGCCATCTCACCTCATCAGAGGAGAAACACAACAGAGGGTTAAAAATATTATGAGGGATGTGTACTTTGTAGGGCTTTGTTAAGAAGGATTGGCTCAGATGGGATATACATCAATGCATGAGTATAAGAGGGCACGAGCAGAATGCCCCTGCAAATTTTTGCTTCAGAGCCTTCGCAGTCTGAGCTACTACAGGAGACCCCCTCTGCGAGTTCTGGAGAATAATCGAGTCCTGATTTTAAGAGTTCCTGCTTTCCTGCTCTCTCGTCTTCATCTGGGCGGCTGTCATCGAATCCTGCAGGCTGGTAGCCTTTTTAAAGGCTTGTGTGCAAGTCATCTTGCATATCCAGTAAGTAAAAGACCTCTGAGTGCACGGAGTTGCCACGTTAGGTCTTCCCTGGGCAACCGGGAGAAAGAGCGAATTTTCTTCGGAATGTCAAACCGGCCGTGCGTTTCTGGATGCAGAGTTTCCTCTCCTCTTTGGACGGACATGATCGTTGTCTCGCGTGTCTGGGCTGAGTGCACGCTGAGACAGCTTTTGTGGATAGTCAATGCATTCATTGCGAGCGTATGACCATGGCTACATTGAAGTCCCACTTCTCATTCGCAAGACGGCTCCCCTCGCGTCCTTCCCACGCTGCGGCGAGGCGCCTGGGGGACTTCCAGGTGAGCGTTCTGAATGTTCCGTCTGGGGTGACAGCCGTGCGGACTTCTGATGCACTGTTTAGTCCCGTGGTCCTCCTGGAGGAGACCGCTCCTCCTGTAACAGGGCTGAGTGTGTCCTTCGGGGCACCCCGAGAGGCTGAGATGTCTTCGGCACAATCAGAGGGTGAATCAGAAGGTGAGGCTGAAACCACGCAGTGGTGTCTGCCCCGTCCGCGGCGGAGACCGAACTGTCGGCTCTGCTTCTCCGCACTGCACTAGGAATCGGTCTGGAGGTACCATGTATGCCTTCATCCGACCCTTTGCGGCTGGATGATTGATTTCTGGGAGTCAGAGATGCGGCTCCACCGTGCTCTCTCCCAGTGCCAATCTTCCCGGAGATGTACGAAGAGCTTACCAGATCGTGGCGAGCCTCTTACTCATCCCGCCTGAGCCCAGGCTCTTCGCCCGTCGCCACTCTCGGCCTAGGAGTTCTCCACAGTTCAGGAGCAGACCGAGGTCGATGTCTTACATCATGGCTCGGCCGGCCAGCCTGCTCAGAGACCGGCCTATAAAACCCGGAGGGAGCTTCTGTGTATATGGAAAGAGCAAGTCTTAACAAAATTCTCCGGGCCCAGTGCCCAGAGGTTCCCATCTGACCCAAATGTTTTTTTTGTCTTCTCAGATGCAGACCCAGGGCACTGCTTCGCCAGCACGGGATCCAGGGAGGCAGGTAAGCGCTGCTCAATGCAGCCAGACTCACAGTCCCTGCCCGACTGCTGGCACAGCGGTCAACGTCCCTTGATTCCCCAGCGACTCTGCGGGAAGCCCGTATAGCGCTTCTCAGCCCCTCGCGGTGGTTGATATGGACGGTACGCCTCGGCTATGTGATTCAGTTTGCCAGGCGTTTGCACCGCAGCATTCGCTACATTCAGTCCGTCCAAACAGCGATGCTGCTGTTCTCATGCGGAGGTTGTTGTCCTACTGGGGAAGGACACAATCGAGCCTGTCCCTCCAGCCGAGTTGTGGTCAGGATTTTACAGCCCTCACTTCATCGTGCCCAGAAAGAGTGGTGGGATGAGACCCATCCTGAACCACAAGCTTTGAACTGGTCCCTTCCTAGTGGAGCAGCCGATCAAATGACTCGCTCCAAAGCATGTGCTAAGCATGTAGCAGGAGCCAGGGTTAGTCCGCAGCCACCGACCTGAGGACGCGTCCTTTTATGCCTCGATTTGCCTCGATGCAGACCCCTTTTAATAAAGCTGGTTTCGTTTGAGGATCGAGCATATCAGTACAAAACCCTGTGGCCTGTCCCTCTCAAAAGCTGTTCTCTCCCTGCTGAAGTGGCAGAGGGACATCCGCATCCTAACAGCTATCTCGGCGACTGGCTGATAATGGCTCAGATACGTCAGGCACAAGACAGCGGTCCATCTCAAATGAGGCTCCTGGGGTATATGACAGGTGTGGCAACAAATTTCTATACACTCCACAGTCAGCCAAAAGGCTGTGTTTCCCTTCAATTATATCTATAATCTTATCGATATATTGTAATTCCTTATTCCACATGCTAGAACTGTGTGTTAACTCATGTGCTCCGCACTCAACCACCTGCTTCAGCAGCACTGAAAGCAACTCTGTGTGCCCCCCTCCTTGGGCCACAGAGGGTTGGGAAGGTTACGTGCAGATCCTCTGCTGACGAACTTGAAAAGTAGATCTTGCCTGTTGGCGGGGGGTCTCCTCGTAGGGCGGCCCCAGAGTCGTGGGTAACGTCGAAGTGATTCGACTGAAAGGGTAACGTCTAGGTTACGAACGTAACCACGTTCCCTGAAGGAGAGAATGGAGACATTACACTTTCTCCTGCCACGACTCTGAGGTCGCGCTGACGCCGGCTTGGCTCTTCAGCGAAAACCTGCAGGTGCATTCCGCTCGTGCCCTCTTATGCTCACGCAGTGATGAGGTGCACCTGAGCGCAATCAAATGCACGCGCATTTATTGGCCTTTTGTTTAAAGCTCAAAGGCAATTGGTCTCTCTGGCGAGTTCCCATATGTAACATCTCTGTTCCCTCCTTCAGGGAACGTGGGTTATGTTCGTAACCTAGAAGTTTTTTTGTATCACAGGTTCAACACAAATATTAAGCAGCACAACTGTTTTCAACACAAGAAATGTTTCTTAAACACCAAATCAACACATTATAATGTTTCTGAAAGATTATGTGAAAATTCGGCTTTGACATCACAGAAATAAATAACATTCTTTTTGATATATATTAAAATATATATAATAAACATATAAATTAAAATTATTTATATATTTAAATAGAAAACAGTGATTCTTTTAGTTCACATTACCCTTGAGGCCATCTGCGTATTGCATACCACAAAAAATGGCAAAATTATCTTTTAGCAGATATGAGTTTTTAAAATGAACATTTTAAATAGCCTTTAGGAATTAGGTTTGTTCGCTTCAGTTAACACTATGCAAATATTTACCATCCTATCAGTGCCAACACATAAGGTTGTTATAAAATGAAAAAGTTGTGGAGCATCAATTACTTTTCCCCCTCAGTTTTCTTAATTGTTTTGTCCCATGAACCATAACCACAGGCTTCTCTGAATGACAAATTGAAAGCAAACCAATTCAATGCAAAGTCTTAGCTAAGTGACTTCCTTCCAGCATCTGGGCCATGCCAGGCGATCTGCAGGATGGAGAAATGAAATATAGTGTTTATGCAATGGCAGAACGGAGAGTTTCTGCATTTCCACAGCTGTTATATCCCCTGGCACATTTGAGATTAGATTCCGCTGGCAGGATGTGCCTACTGACTGAGAAAAGGTCAGAGCAATGCTCTATCCCACAAAGGTAAAAAAAAAAAAAAATTAAGTCTAAAATATAATGCCCCTGTGCAAGATAATTAGATTTTAAAATGTGCTTGGGGCACATTTCCAGCCTTTGTCTCTTGCTCTGTATGTCCTCTGTATGAAATCTTTGATATTTTTTGATTGTCTTGTTTGCTGCAGGGCATACATATTTCATGACTGGATAGCTAAAACCGGTATCGATGTAGCTAAGCCTTTGCCAATTATTTCTATGGTCAAGTACTTACAAATAATACACTCCATCTCTGCGGAGAAACAAGATTATGTCTACCATGCCGTGTTGAATGTTGGACTCCCAGGAGCTTTGTGAACATGGCCCATCGACATGACACATTTGAATCTGAGCTGTCCGGTACATCTGAATGCTGAGCCGAAGCAGGCCTTGGTCTCCAGAGACTCGCAGAATGCCAGCGGCAGAATACAAATTTATGGTTTTCTACGACCTTCAAAACCACCAGACAGGCATACTAAGTTTTAAAGCTTAAACCTCTAGTGCTGTAAGGTCTACCATTTTGCCATGTTCAGTTCAAGAGCGATTAAAGTATTAATTGACATCAATTATTTATTTGATTTTCATTGTGAGCCTAAGAGTGCCAAAAAATATGTGCTGTAAAACACTATCACTATGAGCAACATCTAATGATCTGACTGAACTTTTGTTTTGTTTCGTTGTAATTTTTATTCTTGGATTCTACAGATCCGCAGATGCCAACATGTGACGGTGGATGAGTCACGGCAGTGTGACACATGGGGGTGAACATGTCTGTTGCAAGAGATACAGTATGAATGATTTTGCAAAGTTGTTGACATTTTCTGAAAGGTACAAACCATCTGATGTAAAGTTAATCACTAACATACAAAATAATTGTTTTCATTAAAAACATGGACCGTGATGTCAATCGTAGGTTTCCCGAAAACCAAACTTACAACCTTTCAAATCAGCTTACAAAAGCAGTTTTAAAGCTCTAAGTAGGCGGAGCCAGCCGGCGCCATCTTGGCATCACGTCATCGCACGTTACTTTTGGATAGTGAATTAAACATCTTAATTTCTGAGAAAAACTTAAGAGTATTTTCTTGCTAAATGTAGTATAGTTTGTTTTTTTACAACTTCAAAAAATATTTGATTGTATGAGTACTATGAAACATACTGCAATCAGCTGGTCATAATCACTAAAAAATGTTACACAATTAGATTATATTTCAGTTGATGATGCCGTTGTACCTTTTTTTGTTAAAAAAGTGTCAGTTTTTTTTTTTTTTTATCAATGATTTTATCCAATTTATAAAGGTACTGTAAATTGTTATATATTTTCTACTGTATAATTGTACAATAGATTATGTTTTCTGCATAAATTAAACAAACCTATTTCAACAAACTTACAGATGCTGCATCCATTGTGTCTGACATGTTTTCATGTTTACACTCAGAAATACATTCTTTCCGACATTAATGCACTATTAACATATACATTACTGAAGCAATGAATTTTATTGAATAGAAATTGTGGGAGTATTCGTTCTCCATGTCTTCATCAGTGTTCTGCGAGACCACTGTGCTCTTATCAGAGCAGTCCGTGTGTGATTCAACCATGATTGTGAGCTCATTCTCTGAGACCTTAGGTCTGATTGAATTGCTCATTCATAGTCTGAATTGACTTCAATTTGCTCCAAGAGTGCATATATAGTCTTCAGTAAGAAAAAAGTAACCTGGACTCAACAAAGGAGATCCCATATGGCAATTTGGCAGAATGCGAAGTGCAGTCCTGAGAAGCTGTAATTGTGTTTTCCCATGCTGTGGCCAGTAATTTCTAGGTTACAAATATGAGGTGTGATAGTAGAACAAATTGAAACACATTGATCTTTTTGATTGCGCAGGTTTGTGTATCTTTAGGCTATGTGAATATTGCAGGGTAAATACCACATTTATATTTTGCTCTCTCTGCACACACAGAGCGGTGGAATGAGAGAGCGAGAGAGCCCTAAAATTGTTGCTAGGCGACCTGACATCAGTACTTCATTCTACAAGCGTTCTGTTGCCCACGTGTGTGCAGGCTGCGTATAAAGCCAATGGGAGAGAATCCACTCTGCCTTTGAGTGGATACTGCTCGCAGGGCTCCTTTTTCAAAGAGCTGAAGAGAAATTGCAGCAATCGTCTCCTTCAAACATCTGTCTAGCTGAAAAATTGTTTCAGTGACTGGCTTGAAGTTTAGGAAAAGACACCAGTTTCTATCTGCTTTTTCTGAAAATTAATTGGATTGGTGGGCATGAGGATTTTGCCACTGCCAGAAAGAAGAAACTTTACTTTGTTTATCTTGTTTCAAGGTCTTTCTCTATAGTCTAAAATTATGTTTCAAAGTGAAGACTGGAACTCAAGTGAGCTGCTTAACAGCTCCATTGGAAACTCCTCAATGGAGGACACGGAGGACGAGGAGCACCCCTTCCTGACGGATGCTTGGCTGGTGCCCCTTTTCTTCTCTCTCATCATGCTAGTCGGGCTGATCGGAAACTCGCTGGTGATCTATGTCATCTCCAAACACAGACAGATGAGGACCGCCACTAACTTTTACATTGGTGAGTGGCAGCCAATTTACTTTTTTTTTTTCTGCACAAAAGCTTTGGAGCCTTTTACCACGTTTGACAAGCGCTTTTAAAAAGCTCCTAAAACATGTCTTAATATTGGAATAATATATATTTAATATATTTTAGCACAGGAATAGTCAGATGGTCTACAGCTTCTCCAAATTGATTTTCAGTGTCGCTGTCAGAGCTTGCATTTAACTCACTGCATTTTCACCTCACATTTTCACCATTTCTGTCTCCAATTATTTTTGACTACACAAAATTTTAAGCACTGACAGAATGCCTGTACCCCTTGGGGATAACAGTAATACAGCGTCACCTTACATTACACATTTGCTTTTCCCATAGCTTATAATTAAAGAAACTGATTATTCATTTCACATATATTTAATTCCTCAGCTAATTTGGCTGCCACTGACATAATTTTCCTGCTGTGCTGCGTGCCGTTCACTGCAACCCTCTACCCTCTGCCTGGCTGGATATTTGGGGACTTCATGTGCAAATTTGTTGCTTTTCTACAACAGGTAAGCAAAGCACCTCAAGGAAAAACACTGTACAAAGAGGCATTGTAAAAAAATGTGTCATCTCAGATTGTTTTGAGAACAATGGCCATAGCATCAAAGTCACTGTGAAATGAAAAGTAAGAGGAATAAATGTGTTAAGAACAATGCTGATAGGATTCTAGACTTCAGTACAGCACCCAGCAGTATCCCCCAATAGCAATAAATGAATTTGTACTCTAATTAAACAGTAACATAGCCCCTTTTTTTTCTTGGGGATAGACATTTTAGAGTCGGGGCAGCTTAAGATGAGTACATTGTGACATCGCTATATGGCAATGAAATGATTTAGCTCAAGTCATGTTATTCATATACATATTCATGAATTAGGTACTTGGGTTGTATTGCTTTGCGTAAGTTCATCCAACATCCAAAACTTATAGTATTAGTAAAAATAAAAATTATTATTAGATTTATTTATGATTTTCACACCTATTTCACAATCAATGTTCTTCTCTGGACAAGCATGTTCTGACTGTCTGGCAGAGACAATGCTGCTCCTGGAACTGTGATTAGAAAAAAAGGTAAAGAGCAGTCTAGGTTCATGGAAAAAAACAAACAAAAAAAAAACCCATATACTTATAATTCCAGTCTAGTTTCCATCCATGTATATATATAGGTCCTCAAGTCAGTATTTGAACCGACAAGTGGTGCTTAATTTTAAATGCAAAAAATATCATTAACCTTGTTTTTTTTTATGTTATGAGCTAAATGTATAGTATCCCTAGTGTTTAAGGTAAGTAGTCTAACTAAACAAGCATAATATTAAGCTTTTCATAGTGTTTTTATAGTATATTACGGTTAAAATTACATTTTGTAAATTGTCACAGTGTAGTACTAGTTGTAATACTTGTAAATAGTCATTTCTCATTTGAAAGTCCTTGATTTTGGGTTTAGCTCTGATTAAATGATACTTAACATTATATAAAGTATATTTGTTTTGAATTTCAGATACATTGCCTTCTTAAGTAGGTTCAGGATAGTAATCTAATTACTTTTTCTAAAATGAAAACAAGCTACTATAGCCATACTTTAAAACTGTAACATGTAGAGCTGGGCAATTTAATCGTCACTTTATTCATGCGCGTTTTGTCAGTAAAGCCGGTTCTTTGATTAGCGGTAAATCTCAGTCATCTGTTTTCAAAATGAGCGGCAGTTAATAAACAGAGCCATAGACCACTGACGAGCTACGCAATATCGCATTCAAAATCGGAAGAGTTATAGCGCGATAACGCGATATAGCACTGCTCACCAAGTTTCAAAGCTTCCCCAAAAACAGCATTCTCTTTCCAACAATACATAAAAGATTAACTACAACCATTGTATAATTCAAACTTTACATTTCATGAAGGAAGAACTTCTTTTTTTTTGGCATTTCAACATTATGATTCATCCTTCATTTCATGTAGACAATAGAAGATGTGAGTCAATCTCTATTCACTGCCTTGTGAGAGACGGCTTCAGGACACAGTATGTTTATATAAGCTACCATTAAAAACACAGGAAAAGTAAAAGAAAACTACTTATGTGACCAAAGGGATACAGTATGTCAGCCCATTAAACACATGACTAGACATTCATTTCAGCTATACTTTGAAGTAAATTCACTTAAGCAACGTTTCAGGGCAGTTGGAACTAAATAAAAATTTTACTTGTACAGTACCATTCTGCTGTTAACTTGCAAGTCTTCCTTCTTAGTTGTGTTTAATTACTGAACAAATAAACAGCATGCACAAACACCAAACAATCGCTGTGGGAGGAATAACTGCTCTTTACTAATCCTGTATTCTTCATACAGGTTTGTTCCAAAAGCGCTGAGAAGCCTATCTTGTCGGACACACAGGCCTCCTCAGACTGAGGCCAAGCACACATTTTTTGTTCAATCATTAGATACCTTGCACAAAAGACGATGGGATGGAACAGCGCTTTGTTCACACCTGTTGCATCAAAGAGCTAAGGGATAGTTAAGCTTGCATAAAAACACTCGGCACAATGATTGACTTTATTCTCTAAAGCCTCTCCTCCTACCTGATTCTTTTAATTTAAGATGAGCAATCAGGCACTTCAGTTCAATTAATTCACCAGACAAAACCACAAGTGAATAGGGCTATTTTTTTGTGTGTCTAGAATTAATTCAAAAGGCGATGAGCTGAAGACCATCCTGCACTGAAAGCATTATGCGGATGTGTCTTTGATGTGTTAGATTTTAGATTAGTTAAATCAAATTTTCATGTTTACTCTGGTGCTCTGGAGCATGTCTGTCTTGCATGTCCTGATAACGATATGAACACAAGATAACAAAGGATTTGGCAATGTGTAGGTGACCGTACAGGCGACGTGCATCACTCTTACGGCGATGAGCGGAGACCGTTGCTATGTGACTGTGTATCCTCTGAAATCCTTGCACCATCGCACCCCTCGTGTCGCAATGATTGTTAGCATCTGCATCTGGATCGGTAAGTCATTCAATATATCACTTACACAAAACATAAAGAAAGATAAATGTATTATAATGTCATTAATGGATAGTTCAGCCAAAACTGAACAATACCCCATGATTTACTCACCCTTATGCTATGCTAGGTGTAAACTATTAAAAATAAGGGTGTGTAAGCCAGAGTGTCACGGTGAGGGCTATAGTTTCTGTGGTAAAGCGCAACGTGAGCTTCTTCAGTGGCACGGAAGACTCGGAAGGCAGAAATATAATAGAAACAAACTGAACAAAAGCTGGACGAATGGAACCACACGCGAACATGAAACCTCAAGCAACGTTATCGACTGACAAAAAAAACAAGACATGGGACGTGAATTTATATGAATCAAAAAGACTAATCAGAGATATAATGCGGGACACCTGGAGAAACACGTCTGGGAATGAATGAACATAATGACGGGGAGGAGTAACAAATGAGGGAGAACACGAGGATACAGAATGTAAACAAACTCATGAAGGACACGTGGCACAGGATGACAACAAAACACAGGTACGAGAACATAAGACACAAGACACGCCTACGGCATTACATAGCCCTCCCCCAAGGTGCCGCTTCCAGACGCAAGATAACAGTCTTTAAGGGGAGGCGGGGCTGGCAGGTGAGACGCCCTCCAAGGAGGCGAAGACGGCGGAGACGCCCTCCAGGGTGGAGCAGGCGGTGGAGACACCCACCTGGGCGGAGCCGATGGAGGAGATGCCCTCCAGGGTGGCGCGGATGATTGGGATGCCCTCCGGGGCAAACCAGCCAGTGGGAATGCCCTCCAGTTTGGCGCAGAAGATGGTCAAACCAGACAGAGACAAAGACCCCCGGAGCCGCACGGTCAGTGAAACCGCCCTCCAAGGCGGAGCGGGTGGCGGAGAAGCCCACCTGGGCTCACCAAACAGCGAGGATGACCTCCTGGTCCGAACAGTCAGTGAAACTGCCCTCCAAGGCGGAGCGGGCGGTGGAGAAGCCCACCTGGGTTTAAAAGCGATCAAGCCCTCAGGGGCCGACTAGATGACGACCATGCCCTCCAGGGCCGACCAGATGATGACCATGCCCTCCTGGATGGAACAGAGAACCGACAATAGCTCCTTGGACGGAGTGCCCGGAACTGACTGGATGTCACATGGTATTTCAGGCCATGACACGGGGTAAGGACCTGTTAACTGCGGCTTTGGTACTGCGAGGACCGGCAACAGGTCTCCAGGCAGTGTAACCAGGATAGGCAGGACGCTACGTGGTTCCTCACACCGTGGTATGGGGCTAGGACCCGTCAGTTGCGGACTGGGTACCAAGAGAGTGATGGTAGATGTGGTCCTGTCTGTTTAACCGGGACTGACTGGAGCTTGCACGGCTCCTCCACTCGTGACACGGGGCTGGAACCCCTTTCTGGCAGATTGGGTACCGCAAGGATTTTTGACAGCTCCTCAGGCTGTGTAACCGGAACCGACTGGACGAAACACAGCCCCTCTCGCCGTGATACGGGGCTGAGACCCGTTATTTGCCGGTTAGAGACAGCAGGGATAGATGAAAGCTCTCCTGACTGCATAACCGGCACCGACTGAATTATACACGGCCCCTCTCGCCGTGATACGGGATTGGAACCCATACTTTGCAGATTAAAAGCCGCGAGGATTACATACGGCCCTTGAAAATGAAACCGGAAGTGGTTTACACGGCTCGGCGGACAGTGGTGATCTCATAGGCGGACCCCGCTGGATGGCGAGGCGGGACCCAGGCAGTTGTGGATTAGAGGCCGCGGGAGTTTTGCACGGGACTCCAGGACGGAAAACGAAACCGGAACCAAAGTTTCATAAGGCTCGGCAGGCCGAGGTGATATCGGCGGCGAACTGGAGTCCGCAGAGATGTGCACATTCGTGCAGGTGTGGTGTGAAAAAGTCTCATGCTCGAGTGAACGTGGCACTCATGCACGAGATACAGCCACACATGGAATAACTGTCAATGGTCTAGATGTTTGTTTACAAAAAAACAATTAAAAGCAGAGGAGACGAGACTGCAGAAATGCATTATGTGTGAATCAGCTCATAGAATCTCTTTATTTTTTCCAATATTGATTGTCTATTATCGTAGCCTGGTCTCATTAGTATTCATACACAGCATCTACGCACACATTATATTAGGTGGCCTATACTACTATGTACTAATATTAAGCTCAATCAGTTAAGACAATGCGCTTATTGTGTACATACATTTACATTCTACTTTTATTTAAAAAATACCAGAGGTCCATCCACATAGAAAAGTAGTCCCACAAGGTTTAGACAATTCTACATATTTTTCCCATATACAGTATATGCTTTAGTAGAAATTCACATTCACATTAATTTATTTAAACGTATACACTTCCATGTAATTAAATTACAATACCTAACTGCATTTAACCTAGAATACTCCAAAAAAATGTAAAGTAAAAAAAAAAAAGCATTCAAATTCTCATCCTCCTTTTTTTATGCAACAAGGTTCATTCATCCTTTCCATACCAATCTTCCTGTACCAGAGGCTTGAGGATGGCTATTGGTATGGACCAAGAAAATACTGCATGGAGAGGTTTCCATCAAAGACCCACGAGAAAGCTTTCATCCTCTATCAGTTCCTAGCCGTATATCTACTGCCTGTCATTACCATCTCCTTCTGTTATTCCTTCATGCTGAAGAGAGTGGGACAAGCCTCCGTGGAACCTGTGGATAACAACCATCAGGTATGATCGTGGGTAACAACCATCAGTGATGACACTCCACTGAATGGATATGAAAGGCTATATGTGCTTTAATCTATTATTCAGGTGTATATCCTCCTGAGAGGTTGTGAACATCTTGGTTCCTTCTCTTCAAAAGTAAAGAAAAAGAGGAGTTGTAGTAGTAACCTTTATTTAACAAGGTAAAAATAAAAATAACTTAAGGACAAAATAATATACGTAGAGCCTAGCAATAAATAAATAAATAGCATACAGAGCTTGATTTTGTACATGCTACATTTAAAGATCAATAAAATTAACTATATTCATATGAAATATCTCTCATTAAAAAAACTTTGAGAGATTCTGACTTTTTTCATATTTTTTTATATTTTTAATATTTTATGAAGCATTGTCATCTTGTGTAGGTGTGGTACAGATTCACTTAAGCGGTGTCCGAAACCTAAAGTCATGATTTTACAGGCAGCGTTTTGTGTTTGAAGGTTCCCCCATAAGAAAATTAGTTTCTATAACCAAAAAAAAAAATGTTTTATAATAATAATTGGTGTACAGAATAGCAGTTTTTCTAGATTTTACTAGTTGTTATACTCTGCATTAGCAAAGTCAGTAAGTTTTAGTCCAATGCGTTCATGGTAACTTTTCTGGAAAAAGACAATCCTCTCTGGGTTAAAAAATCAGAACAAAGCAAAGCTTTGATGATAAACAAGCATATATTTTATGACTTGTTTTTTGATAGATATGGAATCATATGTTAAAACAAACAGAGAACTACTTAAAATATTTAGTATAGAATACACTTTCACTGCTCAGACACTGCTTTATTCTTTTCACCAGCTGCTGAACTGATCATATGTTGCCTACAAAAACCAAACTACGCTGAACAAATGATTGGATATTACACATACACTGGGTTGAGACGTGCCTTGGACACGTCAGACAGATGAAACATTCATATTTGATTTCATTTTTTTTTTAATTCAGACAGATTGGCGACAGGGTTCACACCTACTGTATGCTTCACAATTTTCAAGCAGTGGCACAATTGTTTTTTACCAGACTGAGATTTTAAGTATTTTCTATTTAATAAGACAGTCAGTCCCTGAAAATGAAAAGCCACCTCACAGCTTGATGCTGCCAACACCACACTTCTCTATCAATATAGTGACTTTCTGAAACATGGTGAATACAGCTCTGCCACACATTCGCTTTGAATTCCAGACTAAAAGCTGCTAAAAGCTCTGTCTTATCCGAGAAAAAGATCTACAGCTGAGTGACCTCTCTCACTCCTGAGTCACCATGTACTGCTTTTTGGCCAGCAGATGTTTACTCTTTCTTACAGGTATTTTTCTTTTTTCCTTGTTGTTAGTTTTCAGAAATCAATCACTTTTATTTACAGTATGTAGTGCTTTTAACAATACATATAATTTAATAACATAATTTGCTTTCATTTTTCATAAAAACAAAAAACTGACATTATCACCTGTCATACAAGAGACTCTTGTCTGTCAAGTTACTATTAGATCAGATTTTACAACATGAATTACATTTTAAAACAAAATTTTATTTATTTTAAATATGTAAATATGAATGAAGGAATATGCAAACTACTTATATCAACATTACTTTTTTATTAGAATTTTAAATTTTTACTTTAAACAATATGAAAACTGTCAAAGTCCATTTGAATTTCATCAAAAAGAGGTGCATTCCATTACTTTCAATATATATCTTAATAAAAAAATTAAAAATAAGTAAAAAAAGTTTATTTTCTCGTCAGATTTCAGCACAATAGAAGTACAAAAGAAATGCATTTCCCTGTATAACTTGGTTAGAATGACTGTAATTCTGTATACATTTGCATAATATGTTCAAAAATACGTGGACTTCTCAGTGATCTTTTTTTTTTCTTTGTAAAATCATATATCAGACATCATTTGCCTGCTAAAATCTTATCAAAACCTTGTTTGTTTCAGGTCCACCTGCTCTCAGAGAGAACTATCTCCATTAGGAGTAAGATTTCCAAAATGGTAGTGGTCATTGTTGTTCTCTTCACCATCTGCTGGGGTCCCATTCAGATCTTTGTCCTGTTCCAATCTTTCTATCCCAACTTCAAAGCCAACTACGCAACATATAAGATCAAGACATGGGCCAACTGCATGTCCTATGCCAACTCCTCTATCAACCCTATTGTCTACGGTTTTATGGGTGCCAGCTTCCGCAAGTCCTTCAGGAAGACCTTTCCCTTCCTCTTCAGACACAAAGTGAGAGACAGCAGCGTCGCCTCCCGCACAGCCAATGCAGAAATAAAGTTTGTAGCAACGGAGGAAAGCAACACAGAGAGGAAATGAGAGCAGATGACACCTCAACCATGAACCCTTGACAACTGTCTAGTCGCCGAAGGGCAGACTTCCCTCATAAATAAGGGTTATAATCAGTTCACTGAGTTGTGAAAAAATTCTAATGTGGTGCATAAGACCATTTAGAAGCCAAAGAACTGCTGAAGTGCACATAAATAATTACAGTTATAATTACGGCTGGAGTTAAGTACTGTTATTTGATATTGAAATCCAACAACTCATGATTGGCTCTGCTGTGTTACGAGAGCTTGCGTTTTTATAGTTGTATGGAAAACTCCTTTTACAGGGTGTAAGTTTGCGGATAGGGAACCGAACGGATGTTCTGCCAGGCAGCGGAGATGTGTAGGAGCTTGCCTGAGAGGATGTTGAGTAAATCAAACATGGCAACTGTTGACTCATCTATTGTGTTTGACATATACACGACACCTCCCTGTGCACACTTCCTCGTGAAACTGCCCTTCATCGGTTGTATTTATGTATTCTGAGCATTCTATGACATGGCTCAACCTGAAGAGGTGTACTCACAAGGTATAGACTCTCTCAAAGCACACCACTTTCGCAAGACTGAACCAATGTTGCTGAAGCACAGAATAATAAATTCTGCTAGCAAAACTATACTACACTGTAAAAAAAAAAAATGGCTGTGATTTTAACGGTAATAAACTGTGAAAATGCCACGGTAAAAACCTGTTGAATTGTTAATGGTAAACACCTGTAAAATTTGCAGGGAAAAAATGTAAACTAACATTCCCAGAATAACTATGTTTCTTCTTAGTTTTATGTTTATTAGGGTTGCATGTTACATGTAATGTTGTTAAATTAATGTTTGTTGCCTATTTCAGATTAATGAGTCTCACCATGATGGTGTTTAGTGCTTGTGTGAATGACACTGAGCACCTTCTATAAATGATCATATTTACTGTAAAAGCTGCCTGTGACGTGCTTTGGTTCATCATCTGACCATCATCACCACCTGCATTTGGTAGTTATCCAAATGTACAAAACAGATTTCAGTACTTTAATAGGTTGGTATATTAGTTGATGAAATTACGGTATTTAACTGCCAATTTAACTTAAAACCGTAAAACCTTAAATGATGTTAGCAACCACAGCTGTTGTTTTTTTTATTGTAAATTTTATGTATTTTTTTTTTACAGTGTAGCAAAGACACTGAGGGTTAACAAACGTGCCTGAATGGAAATGAGGATGATAAAGATAATATGTGATAAATGTAAGATTTATTGTATTAAAAAAAAATTGGATGCAGCAACACGCCTCAACAACAATGAGCTTTTCAATGAGAAGTTCACCTAGAATGTTTTTGATATTAAGTAATTTACTAAGGAAAATGCAGATTAGAGACTTTTTTTTTAATGTTTCAGTACTTTCAATCAGAGCGGCACATTTATAGTACATCAAGGCATTGTGCAAGTTGCTGCTAAAAATGCTGGCTGGGCACACAACAGTTAACTACTACTAAAAACAAATCTACTTTAGTAAAAAAGTTATATATTTAAAGTACATTTATTTCATAAAGTATTATTTAAATCTATTAACATATTTACTGACGCATTGCTCGATTTTATTTGCAATTATATTTGGAGTACTACTTGTGCACATTGCACGTTTCTTAATATTAAGCCAAAATGTGTTTGAATTAATAATTTCAGTGTTTAAATGCAATATATTCAAATTGTTCTTAAAGTGATATTGAAATAGTTCCTCTTTAGCACAGTCAAGCAGTGTATCTTTAGTTGGACTTCCGCACTACTTCGGCACGCAAAAAAAAATAGTTGCTCCAATTTAGACTTTCAAACAGACTTTAAGTATGCCAGTATAGTATACTAAAACCTAGTACCTGAGTACATAAATTTGTCGATTAATTTGAATTATACATTTATTTTGGATTGATTTTAGTGCATTTTGACTGTGTATTTTGAAGTGCATTGGAACAACATTTTCTTTGTGAACACTGAAGAGCTCCGAAGAGTTGCCGTAAAAATGCAGCACTCATGTGCAAGTCTGAAAAAGCAATGCAAAGCTTAGAGGCAATTCATACAGAAAGCAAATGTGTGTGTGTTGAAAAACACAGATCACAAAAGGTCTAGAGGCTCATATTCAAAATGTTTACTTTTTCTTTTAAATGAGCAAATTGTGAAATATGTACGGACAAGATTACAAGCACACAAAGGAGTTTAGAAAAGTGAAATGCAAAAATGCTAATGCCTAAATTCTCTGTCTCTAAAAAAAATACAAATTCACACATACAAAGAACAGGTTTTAGTGTTGAAAATTGTTGGACGCAAGCAAATTTGTCAAGGAAATTCACTCTGTAAATGCATTTTTTACTTTCATCTTGTTTTTAAAATGCTTTAAAACACCATGTTTGTAAAATGTTGTCCCCTGCTAGACAGTGCAAAAGCACAATGGTTAAACACATCTCTCTGGTGCATGTATAAATAGAAAAGCAATGGAACACAGTGAATTGCAAAATGTGTTCTGTTAAAATTGCTCTAAGTTGTCTGTACCTTGACCCCTGAGGACATCTAAACAAAACACAAAAACAACGGTCAAAGTCTGAAAACCATTAACAAGAAGAAAGTGAAGTGCAAAATACGTTCTGCATGAACTGTCACTTAACATATTCAGTGTTCTGGATTTAGTAAATGAATACCATCCTCCAAGGCTTTCCGGATGTGCCCATCATTCTGATGTAATAATTGAGGTAAAATAGCTCTTTCATGCATAAATGGCAATACAACGCGTCTACAGGGTAGATCTATTTACCATGCCAAGTGAGAAGGAATTCAAAGGGGAATTAAGCGTGATTTTGTTTTGCTAGCGTGTGATACAGCAAAGCTTGCTTAATTACTTTTGGCCAAAGCAGAAATAGATGTCTTATCATTAGCATTTGTGAAATGTTTTGACAAGCAGAGCTAAGTAGCTAAAAGCTTTTCTTGAAGTGCTGTCGGTTAAACCTTGCGAATAAATAAATTATTCAGTATCCTTCAAGCATGGTCCTGTTAGCTCTATAAATGCCTTAATGAATTCAAATCTGACTTTACTTGAGTAGCTTTGATTGTCTTTCTATTTTGCCTTTTTTTATTTCCATATTCCTTCATAATTTAGAAAGGATTTAATTAGTTATGGATTTGTAGAAAGAGACCCTGTCTATATGTCCTGGTTATTAAAGAATCTTATAATCAATACTGTGTGCATTTAGAATTCTTATTATTTTTTTAAATCTACAAATATGATCTGAGTTTTTCGAATGGATTATCACTGAACTTTATCAATCGAATGTGAATTTGCATAAATAAATTAGCCAGATCTATTAATAAGTATTCGACTTGTTTCAGTGACATCAAATTTTGATATTCACTGCATAATGCGTCTTTAATTACCATGCAGAGCGTATTGCTCTGAGAAATGGCAAGGCAAAATCAAGCAGTTGGACTGATGGACTAATAGCATGGAAATAACCCCATGATGCCACCTACACAGGCAGCCAATTGTTATCTTGATCAGTGGAAAAGGGGCAGGAAGTGCGTAATCAGTCCTGCTATTTCAAAGCGCTAAACTAGCATCTGTCCTCTTATTGGCCTCAGGTCAGTAAACAGAGCAGAGGCATTGCAATAGTTTGACTTTAAAACTGTGAGATGCAATGAGTCACTCTATTCATTATATTACACTCAAAAAGAAGCTATCTAGCTAATTTATTCCAAAATTAATTAGCCTAAACCATTGAAATTTCGCCTCAGACATATTTAAAATGTCAGCAGCACTTTTCAGTGTCAATTATATATACAGTTTTATCATGTATAATACAAATAAGCTAGAAGTACATAAAGGTTGATGGTACATTACTAACACATATTCTGTGAAATTGACGTAAAAGTGGTATGACCTTAATGCAAAAATCAGTGAAAATGTTTTATTATGTGAATATTCTTATACAGTATATGAAAGACATGGAATACTTCATTTAATAAATTTAAAAATGTTTTGTAAATAGGTAAGAATATTGGAACTAAAATGACAGTAAAACCTACACCTCATTCACATTCTAATTTAACAGTTATAAAAAAAATATAAAAAATTAAACATTTGTATCTTTTAAAGGCTAAACTGTACAGTACCTGTACATTAAACTACATGTTTACATTTACAATTTAAGATATGATTTATTGCAAATAATTAATATTTTGTTCATCCTCTTCAGATGATCAGGTGTTGATCTATACTAAAACTATAAATTTCCTTGAGAGGAGGTAGATGTCACATATATTGATTGCCACAATAATCCCTGCATTCTTTTTTATTATTATTATTATTTTTTTTATTTTTTTTTTATGTTGGACATGATGAGGTTGTCCACTAGCATGGAGGTAAACACTTATTAGAATTGTTCTTTTTTCAATGCATTTATTCAGAGGTTCAGCATCTCAACAGGCACAGAGAGACTGCCTCTGTAATCACTCTCCAGTGCACTCACTTGTAACTGAAGTGTGTGTTTGAGTGTGTTTGGAATTTGGTGTTGATTCATTTGCATTGCAGAAGAAATGAAAACATATTGCTTGCAGAAGAAAATATGGCTCTGCTAAGAAAATATTGCTTGCAAACTGTCTTCACTTTTTTTTTTTACACCATATTCTCGCAGAATTTATGAGGAGCAATTACATTTTTATTACTAAATCATAAATTATTATTACTGAATGGATGTAGAGATAGTACTGGATTTTAACACTCCCAACGCTAACGCCTCAACACGCTCAACATCACTGTCAGCAGTGTCCTTCAGGTTTCTGGATTCAATCTCCCGGAGCCTGTGGGAGACTTATATTGATGTAAAAAGCTTCAACATTGCGTTCCTTCAGCAGCTGAGGAAGTTAAACCTACCACACTAGCTTCTGATGCAGTTCTGCTCAGCAGGCACTGAGTCTATAGCTGTCTCGTTTGTCTCAGCCACCAAATCAGACAAAAATAGGCTATAACAGACAGTCAAGACGACAGAGAAAAAAGATCATTAGTGCTCCCCGGCCTGTCCTTGTTCACTTCCAGAGTGAGAAAACGGCATGCAAAATCATCTCCCTCCCGTCGACCATTTTTGCCCAGGCAGTCTCTTTTACCAACAGTTACAGTCCGCGCTAAGGTTTCTTGTATAACACATTCATTTATACTGTGAAATATGTAAATTCATTTCAGACATTTACTCACCCATCTGTGTGATATCCAAACATTTTTTACTATCCAAACATTTTCTTGATGCTGAAATTTCCATTTTACTTGTACTGTACCATTGTAAATATAGCCTACTTATTCTTTTTTAGCATGCAACTCTCCATACTGAACAAATACTAAAAATGTACTACTATTTAATACTACTATTTAATACTATTCAGCTATTGCAGTAATCAGTTACATTGAATAAAGTACAGGGTTAAGTTGTGATTTTGTACCACACAAGCATGTGAACTGTATTCAATTCAATTAGATGTCCGTCATAATAAGATGAATAAAAAATCCTTCATATTGTATTCATGTTAATCCATACGGTGTAAATTAGAGAACATAATCCTAATCTAACAAATATCATAAACCTAAGCTAAAAAAGGAATATTATGAACTCATTCTGGTCCAAAATGACTCAAGTAGTAGTCAAAAATAATAATAGATTTTGCATTTTATTTATCAAGTGAATGCCTACAATCTACTACATTTTACATTTTGTGAGCGTTCACATTCTGTTTCAATCTATTTGATTATTTGCTCTATCCGCAAGCATTACGGCGGTTATTCACTGCAGAGATCTGTCAATGATTTGCAAATTCACTGCAAATCCATTCTGTACCCTAAGAGGGAAGCAGAGAGTCAGAGACGGCTGAAAAAAAAAAAACACAAGCAATACAGAAAGTGATAAATGATAAACGTCTACATGAAGGAGCTTTGCCATCTTTATTTACTTATAATTGCTTTCACACAATAGGGAATAATTTTCAAATGGTGGTAACGGGTGAGAACATTTAAGATGTCAAATTTTCCAAGCTTTGAGCAGCAATCAGAGACGCAGGCCATGGCTGGTCTGGAAAACCTCTAACCCGTACCTGACACCCGTGGGGAATCGTGTGTATTAGAACACCCTGCGGTGTCTAATCACAGCTACCGTTTGGCAGAGTAGACAATTTGAAGTAAAGCGTTTAAGATCGGCGTGGTTCTCCTGACCCTTTTTTCGCCCCCGCCTGAACAGGCAGACGGAGGGAGCTGGGGCAGCTGGAGTCGTGTTGGATTTGGTCTTTGAAGGGGAAAAATGTTGTCAGCACAGAGACATGGCACTACAGCAGCACAAAGAACCCATTCTACACGCTCTTTGTGTGTGAGAGAGATGGTGTGTATGTAAGCATGTGTGCTCCACCGCTCTGCGTCACAACACGGCCAGGAAACCACCCTCAGCCTCTGGCACTGCATGGTCTTTACTGAGGCGGGCCGTCTGGGACCCTCACAGCAGCCTTAATGAAACCCAATAGTGCACCCAACTAAAAATAAACTCGTCCATATGGTCCCAAACACAACAGTATGTACATATGGCAAGAAGGAGGTTTGTTTTTCTTTCTGCAGGTTTATTTGAGGTTAAATTAATAATGCGCCTCCTGAAGGCACGTTTCCATTACTACCGTCTAACTTACTGTATTAAGTACTTTCTTTCTTGTTAGAAGTAACATTAAAAAGTTGCTAGAGGATTCAAATCCAACACATATAATTGCTATATATTAATGCAGCGCTTTGAGCCCTATTAGAGAGCTTTTACTGCTAACTGAACTTTGCCCTTAAATTTATCAATACAGTAACCATAACGATTTAGTATATTACGTGTAATGTTTTAAAAATGAATTCCAGAAGCAGCATTGCCTTTTCCCTACTCTGAAAAAGTACTTCTCACAGTTTTCCTACACTATAATTGCAATGGCCACTGCAGCTAAACATGAAATTAACTGTGCATCTAGTGACAAATTTTATTAACGATAAATTGGGTTTGTGTGCTGTGCATGGAAAATGTCCATCATATTGCTTTACAGTAAACAAAAAAAAATGTAAAAATTGTTATGCAGTTAAATAACATCTGTATGATGTTAGAAATTCACACAAGCATTTATAGTGAATAAAGGTTCTTTAGAATACTAAAATGTGTGTCATATTAAAGGGTTACTTCACCATTAATCACTTACTCCCATGTCGTTCCAAACTCATAAAAGCTTTGTTCGTCTTTGCAACACAATTTAAGATATTTTGGATGAAAACCGGGAGGCTTCTGACTGTCCCATTGACTGCCAAGTAAACAGCACTGTCAGGGTCCAGAAAAGAATGAAAGACATGGACAGGATAGTGCCATCAGTGGTTCAACTGTTACATTATGAAGCTATGAGAATACATTTTGTGGAAAGAAAACATATAAAGCTATTACCGGTTTGGAACGACATGGGTGTAAGTGATTAATAACAACATTTTCATTTTGGGGTGGAGTAACCCTTTAAGGAAAAAATGATTCTTTTAAGACCTGTTGACTGAAAGTTTACTACATGCTTTTTTTATGGTGACGCTTTGACAAAATCCCTTCTGAAATGTAGCCTATATATTTTTAAATGTAGTATTCACACCGAACAAGCATGAGGCCGATCCACCTGGCGCAGGTATTTGCTGTGTGTCTGCCAAGAGACACTTAAAATGTAGTCGTTCAGTCTAGCACAAACACGCTCTCCTCGGCGCTCGTCAGACACGGACAGCTGCCTGCCACAGAAAAGAATGGGGGATGGATGAGGCTGTTGAGTGGGTGTTGGATTTTCTAGTTATCATCCTCTACGGCACTCCCTTTCAAAAAGATGACATAAAAATGGCTGTCTATCACAATCGTCAGAAGCTAACCTTGGATGCTAATTCACAAAAGCAAATCTCACACTCACTGCCAAGCATCTGTAGGAGTCGAGTAATTATAGTAGTCTGCTGCAAATTTCGCATTTCCTTGCCAGCAGATTTTTCTCTACAGAAGTTTTTGAGTCGTGAAATTAAACAGCGCTCTAAAAGATGTGACAAAGCAGCTGGACTCGTACCGAGGAGTGGTGAACAGATTTACTATGGCAGTGGATTTCCTCTCAAAGCTGAAGCTGGAGAGATGTTCTCCAGTGACCCCTTCCATTCAGCTTTAACAGTGCCTGACTGCCTTTTTAAAACACCACCACCATCATCTCCAGTGAAAACAAACACGGCTTTGGAATACGGGTAGTGTGTGGAAACAAGCGCTCTGCTATGGCTATGGCCCAGGTAGCTAAATTTTGTGAAGCATTTTGTGCTCAAAGTCACTAAGAGGACACCAGCTACCGTTTATAAAAGAACAAAGGGAGAAGATGGCAAATAAGTGACCATTTCTGATTGCTTGTTGACAGTGTTAGGTGTAACGCGTTAGTAAGTAACGCATTACTGTAATTAAATTACTTTTTCACTGAAAAAATAGAGTAACTGATTACTGTTCATTTTTAGGTATTTTAATTACAGTTACTTACAATGTACTTGCGTTACATTTCAAAATTAATTTAACTCGCTGTATATCATTATTTAATTTTATTAATTTATATTCTAAAGGTAAAATGAAACTCTGCCGCTTTAACATCGTTGTAACACAAGTGCATGTGATTTTCC
>JAUMHQ010000046.1:7265018-7277207 GCA_032361165.1 Enteromius paludinosus
AAAATACAATATTGATGAAGTAATTAGTAATAAGTAATTAATTACTTTTTTTAAGTAACTTACCCAACACTGCTTGTTGAGATGACAAATAGCACTTCAGCCATTATTTTCGATAGTATAATAATTACTCCAGATTTCCATCTGGGTGTACCGAGAACAACGGCACACTCTTGTTTTTCTGGACTTAACCTTATGTTAGTCTCAAAGAATTTACTAGAGAAAATGAGACGCAAAATTATTTTTTTTATTAATTTTATATCTAAAAGGTCTACATAAACTAAGAAAGCTCAAATGTTATTTTTATTGTATGAAAATAAGAGGAGGGGGGGCATTCAAAATATCAGATAATTATATTTGAAAAACAATCCAACAAACAGCCTTTTCTTAAATTAGGTTTTAGTTGTGGCGTGAATATACCTGAAAATGAGAAAAGGGAAGATTGGTCGTCTTTATTTTTCAATAATAAACAGATGCTTTGAGGGTCCCTTTTTCTACATCCTCTTCGAAGAAAACAAATGAACATAATTTACATTTGAAAAACAGGCTAAATATATTTCAAAACAGCTTCTCTTGCAGGAGCGGCATTGAATTAAAGCAGCTTTTGTATGGTTACGAGTCATTAAACACGGAGAAGCAATACATTCAGTAAACTCCAATCAAGGTTAAGCCAACAACAGAAATTTTACCTGTTTGCTCGCTGAAAGTGCCTTCTAAAATTGTTGTTGACATTTCAAGGCTCATTTGAACAATGTATTTTGATAAGTGTACTGTAAGATCTACAGTTTTGTAGAATATAATAATTATAATCTAATCTAATCTAAACAAAAACTGATCATTTATCATAGAATTTCAGACAATACAGCCAATTTTAAATATATATTTGCCTGCAAAAGCCTTTTAGATCTTATAAAGCCACTTTCTGTGCTTGAGGAATAAAACACCTTTTATTTGTTTAAACACTTTTCATTCATTTCATATGGCTCTGAAGTGGATATTGTTATTAGGATATTAAGTGGATATTATTAGCTCCTACAATATGCATACGGATATTAGCGTTCGTTCATTTCTTTAGATTGCTGTACGTAGCCAGTAGAAAAGGGAAGGATGTCAGGCACCTACATTGCAGAACAGAGACAACTGCCTGATGTGCACATACTGTAAAACCTATTTATTCAGCCAGTGCATATCCTCCTAATTATTCTAGTAGGTCTTAAGCAGACTATTTAAAGGTGCCGCAGTGGCTGACATTTAACAGCCTCCAACTGTTTCACATGGAAAGGACAATAGGTTTTAAATGCATGGAATGATTAATAATGTTTGTCAGGCTGTCTTAAGAAAGGCAAGTCTCGTATCGCTGAAAACGACACTCCTCTTCACATCAATAACGAGCGCTGCCTGAGCTCTCGCACACGCACAGACACATTTTCATGTAATCGAGTTTCTTATGGAGATCAAATTCATGTATAACTTCATATTATACAGGATTCGGGGTCTTTTTTTGCACGGCCTCCTCCTGAGCCCAGCTTGGTGAAATCAGAGCTATACTGCTGCTTCTTGCTTTTACATGATAATCTAGAGATTGTTGTTTTTATGCATTAGCTGGCTGAATCCGTGCTGTGGAATGGAGGGGAGTCATACTTCATAGATCATTGTTTGTTCCTTCCTGTGTGAGTCATTGTGCAGAATTATTGTACTTTACTATGGAGTCTCATTAAGAGCTGCGTGACTTGTGCCCTCTGGATTAAGTGAATCACAATCATTTTTGCCCAGTTGATGCATTATTTAGTTTCCCACCAAGCAATTCAATTTTTTGATTTGTATGAAACTGACTGAATTGCACTTTAGGCATCATGCACAGGTTTTCATATACAGAGGCACTGCAGAAATGCGTTATTCACAGCCATTATGATTAATTTATTGCATTCTGTAATGCTGGACCACATGAGGTGACCCACTCCATCTAAGGGAAAACAAACAAACAAGTGTATATAAAAAAAAACAACTTTTTAAAAGTTGTACTGCACATATTTATTAGTGCTGTCAAAGGATTAATCCAAAATAAAAGTACATAATATATTTTTGTGTACTGAATATATTTATTATGTATATATCAATACACACACACACACACACACACACATGCAGTACTTAATCTTGAAATTATTAACATTTGTAACCATTAATATATTTATATTATTATATTTTAAATCATATATAAATATATTTAATATTTAAACATAAAATATTTGTATGTTTGTAATTATTTATACATAATAAATAATAAATATACCCAGTACACACTCATTTATTATGTAAAGAAAAACTTATTGTGATTAATTGTTTGACAGCAATAATATATATACACATATATTACATTTTCATGTTTTAATCAATCAGACTTTCTCAGTTTCTTTGTAATTAATATGACATTTGCTTTTTATTCTGCACCATTTCACATTAATTCAATGTTTTGTTGTAATTATTTGCGCAATTTCTGTCCTAAACTTTTTCAGAGTATGAAATGCATAAAATGTTTAGTACCTAAAAAAAAAAAAACCTGTATGCATTGCCTACTATTACTGCTCTGATCGTTTCATCACTCATGCAGCTGCACGCATTGTTCAATATATAATCATTTCAGCTTTACAGCTGCACACTATATTCTTAGACACATCCTAAATATTTGTTTAGGCATAATATGCCTCCAGATGAAAGCTTATTCATAAATAAATTAAAAAAACAAATCTATAGTGCAATATTTTGGCCCAAAGCTCCTTCATAAATAATTAGTTTCCCTTTGAAACGTCTCGTTAGAGTAAAAAAGCACGGGAGAATATGAGCCGTGCTCACTTAAGGAGTATTCTTGTTACCCAGTGACTCATTCACCTTGAATGGGAACATACTTCACATCTGAGTCAGTGAGGTTACACCCCTTGACAAGTCATCAAGATTGCACCCTCGGCAACAGTAACTCAACCAGTTTCTCTGCAGCAGTTTGATGCTGCTGCCACTACGATTTCCACACCCAAACCAATCTTTTTCTCTAGAACCTAATTTCTCAGGGAATAAAAACAACATTTAGACAATGAAATGCCAAATCCTGTTAGTTCTGTATACAAAGAAAACTGGTTCGAGCTAAAAGTAGTTTCAATGCAGTGGCTGTGGTTACACACAAGTGTACTGTTTCAACGTCATCTAATACGATGCATCCTCGTGATGCTCTAAGATGAAGGGCTATTTTGCAGAACAGCAAGATTTTGAAGGGAAATGGACACGAGAGAAAATAGCGCTCATCATCCTTGTACCTTAGCAAGAGATTCAGCCACATGAATGAATCATCAAAAACATGCATCTGAAAACACCCTATCTCTCTCTCTCTCTCTCTCCTTTCGACAGAGTGCTGATCCCACTGATAATGCTTTTAGTCCGGGTGTAGTAAATGCACTCGCCCAAGCATACATTATGTATATGATGCCAAACCTAATTTTTCTGTGCTCTGAAAGAGGAGTCATTAAAAGAAAGATGATGCCTTTTAATCCAATCAATGATGGATAAATGAAGTTTCCTGAGACCTGATGATATAAATAATCAGTTAATTGTTTGCAATTACATGTCTGTGAAGACTTTGCAGGTGCTGAGTTATATGGATTTGTAGGAAAAGATGGGTATTTAGAGAAATGTGGTCACAACGGTTGACTAATAACCTATTTGTGAAATACTGTAGACAGCTAGTCTCTCAGGATCTATTTCCTGCCATCACAGGAATTGCATCAATAAAATAAATTCTTATAATACATAAAGAAATACACATTATACAGTATATATAAATGTGTGTGTACGTATGCATATTTTGTTTTAAGAAAACACTCAAAAATGAATTTAAAACGCAATGTATAAATTTAGCTTTCCCTGTTTAGTAAAGTAATGCAAACAGCATTTGATTGTAATGTTTCTCAATGTTCTCAAAGAGTAAAAAAAAACCAACAACAAAGGATAAAAAATAACAAGCGTTTCACATCCTAGCTTTTTATCCTTGTTCTAATTAAAATTTTCCACAAACAGAAGAATACAGATCTAAATCTGAATGAACAGTGCATCTAAACATGTGATTCAACCTCACTTTAGCGTCATGTTGAGAAAAACCCATTCCCAAAGCATTACATTTCATGCTGTAAACAAAGTCATTTTTAAACCAATACGAACTTTTGTCAATAAACACCCGTACAATCTGGGAAACTAAAACTATTTTTCTCCAGAGACACAGTCATCCGGTCAGTGACTAATATCAAAGGTTCTCAGAGCGGGAAGCCATGCCTGCAACATGATGCAGAGTTGTCTTGATCATCCCCTGCCTTCGAGTATCCCATAATGACTGAAAGGTCTGGGAATGGGAGCGCTAAACTTGGTTGTGTCTGTAAACCCTAAAAGGTACAGCGGTTTGTTCATTCTCTGTTCAGTTGGCCATTCAAACATGAAACTTACGCCAGTCTGGATCAAGCATGCAGTCTGATGGCTTTTCCAGCCCAGCCTGGCATCCCAGTCTCATTGCCATCTAGAGAGTTGTCCGGGGACATGGCCAAGCGATGAAGAAACTATGGGTGTGGATGGCGCCTGACAAATGAGTTGATTCCATTTTGTTAATCGCACTTCTGATTACATAGCAAAATCATAAAGAGTTCAGAGCTCTGTAAACCGGTCAACTGATTATTTAACGTTCAAGGGTATTCATACAACAGATTTACAGCTGTCGTAAATCTGAGTGGAATAATGAGCCATTTTCATAGGTTTCATAACATGTGACTTGGTTTTTGTCATGTCTGGTGCAATAAGCAGTCAGGTGGGTGAATCAAAAAGAAGCTTTATTTTTTTCAAAACAGAGCTCAGAACCGAACAGCAACTGCTGTATATCGACGAAAGAAAATAAGGCAGGTAAGTATCAAAGTCTTATCTGAGATTTCTCAATCAAAGTTAATTCAAATCCAATTCTAAGGTCGGGTAGCTGGGCAGAGTGGGGCAGAAGGGTAAGTACCATAGGAATGCAACCATAAGACCAGCAGATGAGTGAATGAGGGATTGCTGTTATATGGAGGTAATTCTTATGGTGAACAGGTGTTAGAAGTCAGGTGATTGTGACTGTGGATATGTGGCGGGAATGTCGGGCTGATCATGTGATTGAGTGGTAGTGGGAATGCCAGGCTGATCAGTTGACGGTGTGACAGGTTTACATTCACTAGCATTGATTTAGTACATGAAAAGGGAAATAATAGACAAAATGCATAAGAAAAACTTGCTGTCCATGAAGTGGGGGTTTGCCTGTTGTAACATAATTTATTCCACATAGCCCAGAGAGAAATGCAGGAAGAGAAAAATCAAGAGAGAGAAAGAGAGAGAGAGAGAGACATGAGCATTGCCAAAGCCTAATACTAAGAGCTGATTCCAACTTTCCTCTCTTCCTTGCACGCACTGACACACAGTTATTCCCTAATGTTCTGGGAACAATTACCGTTTCCGAGGTTTAAATGGGGACAGAATGTCCCCTTATGCGTCAGTGACACCTGTTTGAAGTGGTTACCACAACCATACAGCCGTATAGGGCAAAAGCAAAACAAAAACAAACTGAAAAAAGAAACCATGTTACTTTAGATGATATATATATATATTATTATTAAATAAAATGAAATACAATAAAAGTAAAGCTAAATACATTTAAAAAAATTATAAATGTCATAGTCAGTCAAATCAACTAGTACAATTATATTTTACAAGTGTTTTATTTAATTTAGAAAAAAATTACAATTTAATAAATAAAATAAAATAAAATGCAACAGTTATAGATTAAAAAACCCTTTTAATCTGACATTATCCTGTTCTAAAAAAAATCTGCAATTCTGTACAAAAAGAAAAAAGTCATCATGCTATGTGTTTATGTGCAAAACAAGAATGCAATTGCAAGGGGAGTCTGGAGAGGCTCTAGTGAACTTACAGTAATGATCACTGGCATAGAAAGTAGCATCACATTCTGGTTTCTGTTAGCTTGCAATATTGTATGAGGGAGTGTTTATTGATGCACATAAAAAACAGTACTCTGCATCTCCACAGCTGGCACCCACCTTGGATCCCCAATTAGGAGTAAATGAATGAGCCGCCTAAGTGCGGTGGTTGCCAGGATTGCATGGTAATGATGACAGTGATCCATCCCAGATAAAGCAGCTTACTACCCCTTCTATACCTGAAGGTAATTAAAAAAAGGGACCTTTGAAAATCAAAAAAGAAACAGTGCCCAAGGAAAAAAATCATTTAGTTCATATTTATTCTACAGTAACTATTTATTTTGATTTTTGTTTATTTATACATTTTAATGTTACTTATTATATTAGTTTAATATGAATGTCTCTTTGCTACTTTAATTTCAAAACTGAAACTTCTCTTTAAATCATTTAAAGGTTTGTGAATAAAGAAAACCAATACCTGATGTCCATCTGCAGTGGATCTTTTTTCTTAGAATTGTTTTCTTAGATTATCAAGGATTAATGATCATGTTCTAGAACAACAGAGGAGAGCAGCGGCTGGAAAAGGCGAGCTCGATAAATCCAGCTCACAGCAAAAGGGCAAATGAGGCTATCATTTACCTGAAACGGGCTCTCTTGTTTTATGCTACAGTATCTATCATCACATCCCCCCCCCGCACCCTGACCGGGAACCTGCGGGAACCACCCCTGAGTTCAACCGTGAGCGCAGATGCATCAAGGCTACTGTGTGTATTCCCCTCTGCCCACCCATAACCCGCCAGTCGCTACCCTAACTCTATTTCCACTCTCTAGTGGGCGCTACAGTCAGATACTGACCTGTTTCCAAACCACAAAATGACTCATATGGAAATCAGAGCAGGACATTAACCCAAATGAAGTAAAGGGAGGAGGGAATCAGAAAGACTTTAGGAGCCTAAAATAATAAACCATGCACTGTTGTCAAATGTGCACGGTGGTCTGACTGAACTTGTCTTTTTAATGTTCTTTTTTCCCATTGCTTAAAGGAATAGTTCACCCAGAAATTCTAATCCTGTCAGTATTTACTCACTTTCATGTCGGCCCAAAGCCTGTATGACTTTTCTTCTTTTGTTGAACACAAAAGGTGAATTTTTGAAGAATATTCTTGCCACTCTTTTTAATATAATGAAAGTGAATGCAAATAGACACTGTCAAGCCTCAAAGGTGCATGCTAAAGCCCTATTAAAATAACATTAAAGTACTTTCAGAGCACGTAAAGATCATTTTTGTGGTGCTTTTGTGCCTTTTTTTGAAGCATGACATCACCAAACCTCATTTATGTTTATTATTTTAGATTGAAAAGAGACATGCTTACTCCCAAATCCTTTCTTTATTCTTTCTTTCTTTCCTTCTCTCCCTAGTTGCTGCTAACAATGAGTCATTTCAAAATAAACATAAAGTCATACATAATATTTTATTATATAACTTATTTTATAATTTCATTATATAAATAGTTATAATAATACAGTAATTGTACATACTATATACAAACTAGCATATATATGTATATATACATATATAATATAAATACATACACACACACATTGTAAAAAAAGGGGGGCACAACATGATTTATTCATATCAAGGAATTTACTGTCTTTATTTTACAGGTGTTTCACCTTTATATTCATTTATAAACTAAACTAAACTAATTAATAAATCACCATATATTACAACAAATTTACTTTGATTAAAAATAAACATATTTTGGATAAAAAATATGCTTCTAATTGACAAAAATGTATTTTTATATTAAATTAATTTATACAAAATATTTGGATATCAAATAAAAAACAGATAACTTTGTGTAAAATATCCAAACAATACTATTTAATATATACAATTTAATCACATACATATATACATCTATATACAGTATATATATATATATATAACATCAGATTAAAAGATATGCAGGTTTTGCAGTCCTCAGACTAACAGGCCCCAGCTCTGTGTGGCACACACAGATTTTTTTCTGAATGACAGTCTTTAGGTTTATTTTGAAATGACTCATTGTTATTAGCAACTATCAAAACCCCACATCGCTAAACAACCAAACAGGAAATGGAAGAACCACATCACCCTCCATGTGAGCTAAATCCATAGTCTCAATCACTACCCTCTCCATCACTCACAATACATAGGATGTGAAAACTAATGAGGTCATTTCCAGAGCTGTAGAAAGAGGTGCGGAGAGCCGGTCTAAGGCCTGAACACTGTGTTACTCTCAACACAGCAGAAGTTTTCAACACCAGTCAAGCAGCCATTATTACAAAAGAAAGAGAGGAAAACAGACAGGCAATGAAAATGGAAGTGTTTTCACACTTAGGTCCTACAGCTACATTTAGTCTCTCAGCACATCGCCACTAAGAAGAGAAGAGAGAACCCAAACACAACTGAAACATAACAGTACGCGCACCAGGATCCTGTCGAAACGTTATTGCTAAATGTCAAATTCTAAAATTATAATTATTTGATTTTGCTCAATCTAACAAATGCAGTTTTAAAAGTTGAAGCCATTTTGTAAAACAGGTGGAGTGATTTTAATAAAAGGTATAATGAACAGTGGTTACCTAACTGGGGTAGTTCACCCAGAAATACAAATGATGTCATCGTTTATACAATGACGGTGTTCCAAACCCAAAGACAAAAATGAGATTAAATTAAACTTTTTTACACAATTAAATGAAGCCTTTTCAACAAAAATAATTAGTTTGAACTGATTTGTTATAATTGGTGTTCTAACTTGAATGCATTTAGTTATGCAATGAAAATGAGAATGAGCCGGCGGGATTTGAACTTGGATCACCCACCCACACACACACATCAGACCACATGCACTGCTTAAACTTTAAACTCTGCTAATGAAGTCTCTCTCGTTTAATAACTTAACAAAAAGCACAGTTAAAACATTTACCACAATATTATGCTGCATTTTACTATTACAATTGTAATGCATTCACACAATTGTAGAATTTCTACCAAAATAGCATTCGTATTTTTCTTTCTTTCTTTAGATATAACAAGTCATGTCATGTTATTAGGTATCGCAATTTCACTATTTCATTTAAAAGCAGCTTTACAGAAAATCATTCATTAATGCCTTAAGCCCTAAATCCCCAAAAGGTATTAAAGAAATAACCATATCTTTGAATAGATACAAAAATAAACAAATAAAATTTGCACTGAACCTGACAGTCAGTGATCACAATACGATTTTATTATATGGAAAATATGAATATGTTGACTCCCTTTGTGTTCCATGGGAAAATACCAGTTTCACTCAATGTAAGGGAGGGTAAATGTTGACAGAATTGTCAGTTTGAAGCAAATTAGCTGCGGAAGGACTTAGGCATGTGAATGGGTGTGAAATAGGTGGACATTTCTGCAAAAGCATGACAGACAAACAGTTTTAATGCACATAAATGGCAAAAGGATGGCGTAAAACACCAGTGTAGTCACTGATATTAATTGAAATTATTCTTTTGCTATTTTTTTTTTTAGTTGAATAGGTCTTAATTGGTTATTTATTCTTTAGTTTAAATTAAATAATTTCTTTAATTAAAAAAAAAAAAAAAAGATTACTTATATATAAGTTAGTTTGCAAATGACCATTTAATTGATAAGACAAATTATTTTAAAGGCTGGATTTTTTCATGGAAAGCTCACCAGATAGCCCCCCACACAAATAAAGAAATGATTAAATTAAATAAATAAATAAAGAAAAACTCTTTGGCATCATTCTCATGTTGTGCCAAACCTGTTTTTTTTTCTTCTCATAAAACAACATGCTCAGTATGTGTCGCAATATCAAAATTGCAATCTACATAATTTTTATAATATATATTTTTACTCTATGACACTTCCTTATAACACATCAAGGCGGGCAGCTCAATAAATGCTTTCCACTCTATGTAACTGGCATCTGAAAAGTGTTCTCAGTGCTCCTTAAAATACATCAGAGCACCTCTGGAGAGGACAAATGAGGTAAAGACCAAGAGTGGATCCTAGCCTCACTATCGACCATCTGGTGATTATCAGCACACGAGAGTGTGAGAGAGAAAGAGAGAGAGAGAGAGAGAGAAAGAGGCATGTTAACAGTAAGCACCAGCTGTCTGTCTCACCCAAGCCAGACTGAAGAGTCTCATGGTGGTGCAAGTGTGGGAAAAAGACACGGCCCCAACCTCAGGCTAGTTCTTGGGTTTGTGTTCATAGGAGAGGAGATTACAATGGCTGGCTTTACAACTGGTTCCCGTGTACACGGCTAGCCACCGAACAAAGTGCCTGAGGGCAGTGACTCATGGCATAAGCTTCCCTTCGCTTTTGCGACCGAACGAAAGGCGGAAATTGGATCCAGATGCTGCAAGATAGCCAGAAACACACGGTTTGATGGCACTCATGTTGACTGTTCCCCCATCAGGGTCAAATCCATTTGTATTGAATTTCGAAGTGTCAACCTGATATTACCTGATTCGCTTAAGCAGTCCTGAAAAACCTGCTGGAACGTCAACAAAATAAAAACACAAACGAAACGCTTGGTGCTACAATAAATATGCCAATAATTACCTCCTTTTATAGTCGATGAAAAAGAGCTGTGTGAACAAAAAAAGCAATCCTTATATAACAACCTCCTCATTGTATCAAACACGTTCAGTGGGGTTGAGAAGTTTTGAAAACTTTGGAACGTTTTGGGATTTCTGCACTATTTCTTGTTTAATAAGCAAATAAACAAAATGTTGTGACCATGCATTTCTTTGCATAAAAGGCTGGGTTTCTTTTTATTGATGTACAAGATGCTCTTTGGATTTTCTCAAATCATGTTGGATTGCATGATAATTAGGTTTTCTTAAACATCTGGGGTTTAGGTCAGTTTGAATGATGCTGTTGCTAAGGCTAAAGAAAGAAAAAAAGATAAAATACTGTAGTAACCTGATTCAATTCTAAATAAAAATTGCATGCTTAAAAAATGTATGGTTTTAATTTAGAAAAATGCTAAATAATAATAATAAACATTTCATTAATTAAATTCGAATTTTAAACACCATGGTATATTCAAATTCTTTTTCTTTATAATTCAGATTTTTTACAGAAACAAGAAAGAAAGTGCAAGAATCCTAAAAGTAGGTCATGAAAGACTTGTCATTATGACACACACACACTCAAACACACACACAAAAATCATGTCATCATGTAAAAGTAGTGCAGCGCTGTTGAGAACACAAAGTGTTCCTGTAGTAAGATTAAAGGCATATTTCTTCAAGCGTCTCTCTAATACTACAGCTATGTGACATGCCCTCACTGGTAAAACACAGCGAACACGTGTTACAGTTGAATAGGACAGCATGGCTTACCAGTGAAACATATAACAATTTCAACAATTTAGACAAAATAAAACATTGAACATCTGCAGCCAATAAGGATAACGGAGATGCTTAGCCAAAAGTTAACAGAGATGCTTTTGTTATTGCATTTAAGCAGGCCCTCTACTGTTTAGCACAAAATGAAGTTGAATTAAATTCTAAATTGAATTTAAATTTAATTTTGCATAAATTTTTCTCAAAGAACAGCAAAATGAACTCTCATATCCAGTGATAAATGACACTCATCACAATATTTATATGTCATACTCTGTGGAAAGTAAAGTTAAGTCATCATGGAAAAGTTAGGCTACATTTTATAAACATTATAAGTAGTGGTGGGCCATTATCTGAGACTCTTATCACGCGCTAAAAAAAATATCACCGCTAATCTATTCACAAAGTTGTGTTGGGAGCTGGGTCTATACTACGCAAGCTTTGATGACTTTCACCTTGATAGTTTAGTGCGGATGTATACCTAGCCGAATTGCACTGTAGCCCTATTGGGCGGGACTAGTTTTCTAAACTACGTGTGCGCTTCGATTCTTATCCCCTGTCGTCTGTGATTTTCATGTACCATTTCGGACAGGACTAACACCTCCGTGTTTATTACAGAGGTGAGAGGGTCTGTTTTGAACATCTGGGCGTCACAGAGATCACGTGCTCTGTATGCGTGCATTGCTATAGTCATTCAGACTGATTACAATCAGTATAATCACAAATACCATGGTGAAGCTAAATGGCTAGTACAGCAAAACCATGTTAATGTGTGGTTACTTTAGTTC
>JAUMHQ010000046.1:7277307-7296199 GCA_032361165.1 Enteromius paludinosus
TTCGGACAGGACTAACACCTCCGTGTTTATTACAGAGGTGAGAGGGTCTGTTTTGAACATCTGGGCGTCACAGAGATAACGATCTGTATGCGTGCATTGCTATAGTCATTCAGATTGATTACAATCAGTATAATCACAAATACCATGGAGAAGCTAAATGGCTAGTACAGCAAAACCATGTTAATGTGTGGTTACTTTAGTTCAACTATTCTGATTTTTTATTTTTGTAAAACTATTCCCGTCCAAATAGGTCTTCAGTTTTAGTCATTATTTAGGTAGCACACACATTCTGAGTGCCTTTGGCAGAATTCAAATGATCCATTTTAATCTAGATTGTTCTAGATTTTAAAAAAATGATCAATGCCCACCTCTAATTATAAGTCATAAGTACATATTTAATGCCATTTATTTTTGATGGTTTGATTATTTAATTGTTCATTTGTGTTTTTCAAAACAAAACAATTCATAAATATAAATATAATTAATAAAAGTACACAATGATTCTTGATTTTTGCATTTAAAAACAGTTTTGTTTATGTGCTTGTTTAGGTGCTCATAAAGGAAGGCATCCTCATAAGCATTAATTATAATAACAAACAGATTGAATAATTTCAATTGTAAACTGAATTTGCAAATTGAAGTTTTAAAAGGAATATTTGTTGTGCACGCATGCCTTTTATTTCTTGTGATATTATCAGTAGCCCACATGGGTTTTTAATTTTCACTCTGGAGTATTCAGAAGACTGAAGAAGATTCATTACAAATAAAGTGTGCTCTAACTTTCTCTGCCTTTTGCCCTGAAATTAAAACCAGTGGATCTTGTCAGAAGTTCATCTGGGGATCAGAGCTAAACTGATTATGGAGCACTGAAATATGATTTAATCTAAATGAAAACAAACAGGTCTGGTCACAATATTAGGCTGACTATCAGTCTCAGACTGCAGCATTCTTATTCCTCTTATACAGTACGTCGTGCAAAGTGTCATATTTACTGCAGACATATGAAAAAAATGATAAAAAGAATGAATAAAATGAATTATGAACAAATTTAAAATGGCAAAGAAAATAAAACTGAATTTTCGGTTTAATGTTTTTTTTTAAAGGAACTTCTATATACCTCTGCAATATTTTAGTCCTCCAGTCTTCGATCAGTGAGGTCACAATGATAACAGGCCTGAGGAGCCCTGTGTCTGTGTGAGAAAAGTAGATGACTCTGTCTGCCGCTTTCCCAATCAGCCACAAATATGCAAAACAAAATGCCAGAGTATCTCATTCTTCACGTCTTATGCTTTTAATTATGATGCACACTTTTCTGGGTGTAACTATGAACAGATGCATGTGTGCAAAGTGGTTGAAGCCTTTAGGTCAAAGGACCAAATACGTTTCAGCAGTTGCATGCATTATTTTAATATAATCAGTCGATAAGACACAATAACCCAAACAGAGATGCAGTGAGTACCAGACAATGCATGCTAGACAACACTAGATTCTTTATTAGCATTGATATTTACAGAAAGAACCTTTAACATCTGTGAAACCTTTTCATTGCATAGAATTCGAAAACAAAATGGTTATTTTAAAGGCCTGTCCACACCAAAGATGATAACTATAATGATAATGTTGTTTTTATAGAAGTCACAGCTTTAAAAATCATTATAGTGGACAGATTTACTAAACAGGGCAAATTATCTTTGGGAGGGGAAAATTCTGCGTGTGATTTACTGACAATGTGCACATTAAAGAACACAGAACATTTCCATAATGACCAGTGCAATCTACCAAGAGCAGCGCAAATTACCGCCTGCTTTAAGACGTGTTTTCTTGGGCGTTAAATAAAGGCGCAAATACCAGTAATTTGACAGACGCAAACGTTTGTAAAAAATTCATAATAATAACTGTGTCCACGCCTTTTCAGTGCTAATTCTTCACTGCACGTCTATAGTAAATCCTGACACTACTATTTTAATGCTAAGAGATGGTTTGTGCTGATGCAAGCTGTTAGTAAATCTGGCTCTAAATTTAAAAGAGTCTACAGCAATAACGACACAAAGGACCGAAATCACTGGAATCACTTTCAAAGCATTTTATTTGGTTTTATTTTCAGCTAATGATTGATAAAAACATTGACAGCCAATCAGCATCCATTCTGCTTTTAAACGCTTAAGCAGTGTGCTTATTATGAACAAACCAACCGTACAATAGTGAGGATGCTAATATAGTTATTGCTCTTGGAGTGAATGGGCTTTAGAAACTATTTGGGTAACCCAAAATAGTTTTTTACGGCATCGCTGTGAAAACACCCCTTTTTTACATACACTAGCACAAACTTTGTTGCTCTCTAAGTCACTTCCTCTGGAGGCTGTCTTTGATGCACTACTAGCATATATATTAAATTACAATGTGGGCATTTCATCAACTAGACAAGACCAAATGGCTCACTGCTGCTGACCTTTGCTGGAGTTCATTTGACTTGGCTTTTTTTTTTTTCTTTAGCAGCTTGACATGTACTGTTTGCACATTTGTGAAGCAGTTTTTCTTCTCCCACTGAATGAAAGAAACACCAGCCACATTGGGTGTGTCCAAATCCATCTGAACCTACATTTCATTGTCAGACTGTCAGAACTTGCCAGAGATAGCAGCATACATGCCTATTATATGAAGTCGTACAGTCAGATCTTGATAAATGTACAAATAAAATCCCTTAATGGATGCCTCTAGGTGCTAGTTTTGCTTGTATGAGGGCAAAACTGCTCTATAAAGTTGGGCGATTCATTCACTAATACATGATGTGGTGATAGGCAAGCTTTAGGTAATAGTTAACCTACTTCCAACCGGCCAATAGGAAGTATTAATCACTCTTCAATAGCTATATGATAATGACTGGTCTTCAGGACCAAAATCACCTTTTCAATGCACACGGTTAAATAAGGCAAAGGTTGCATGGCAATGTTGGGAGTGTATGAACGGTGGGTACACGTATGAATGAAATGTAGCATAATCACCTGCTTCTAAGCCGAAGTGATTAGTTAATTGCCGTGCAGTCTGCTAAATAAAACTACAGAGCGCACATGCAGTTTCTCCCCAGCATAATCAGTCAAGCCCCCGGATAAGTGCTTCCAGACGCCATTCCTACTTTACAGTTCCCTTCAAAACAAAACCCCCTTGTTCCCACACCCAACTTGAATACATCAACAAGGTGAAAAGTCAGTCAGTGATTATGAAAGTTAGTGTATAAATAGTTTGTTTGCATGTTATTTGCATGTACTATGTTTCAAGATATTGCACAAATCGTGACAGGAACAAAAATCCCAAGAGCCAGATTGGATGAAACGGCGAGCAGATTTCAACATGAATGATTCTTAATTGGTGCAAACAAACCCATCGATGTGGGAAACCAATGCAGGTGGCAAGAAGAAGACGTGCTTTATTTGGACCGAGCAGCAAGCAAACAAAATATTTGATTTTGGCTTTCCAGCCAGCTGGCAGATTACTTCAGAGGAAAACCCAATGTCCCTTATTAAGTGGCACACATGACCACATGGGCCTTATTTTCTTTCGCGCAAAGCTCAGGCCTAAAGTTACCTAGTGTTCTAGAGACTACAAAGCAAATATCAGAATATTATTTCCCTCAGATTCATTTTAAATTGAGAACAGGATCAATTTTGATTTGTGCGGTCAACAGATCAACAGGGACTGAGAGGAACAGGGGTAATGTAGTGACAAAGGCACCATTTTGAATGTGGTAGAGTGAAAAATTAAAACACTCATGAAAAAAATAAGTTAATATCACAATTCTGACCTTTTGACTGACATAAACTAAAGAACTGTGAGAATTGAAAAATGCTTACCCAAAATTCACAAAGAGTTATAATAATAAAGTGTACACTCATTATTCAAAGTAAAAAGTCAGGATTTCAAGATGCAAACTCAGAATAAAGAAAAAAGAAAAAAATATAAGTCTGGGTTTGTGTTATGGAAATAAAATACATTTAATCCAAATTTGTTTTATGTTTCCTAAATTAAAAACAAAGAATCTCTTGATCTTGTTGGAGCTTCAGTGTAAGCAAGAACACTCAACCTTTTGTGCAAAGGAATTAACATGGGCAATGTCACACATTTGCTTACATTTGGTTAGTGAAGTAGTGCTAAACTTTGCCTAGCTCATAATCCCAATCAGACAGGATGGTGCTCCCATGAAACGTTCCATGTCCTGGATTCCCTTCTACTCCAAAATTAGGCGACACACATAAACACACATTAACAAACCAAAATACTTATGTTTCTTAAAAGTGTATTTTAAGGCTGCATAGCTATAAATAAAGAAGCTGTCTTGATAAAAAAAATCTTAGTTACTTAACAAATTAGTTTCTGTTATTCAAATTTTTCAATAAAGGAGAAGAATACGGAATACACGTTCAATTTTCTTAGTGTGCTGTACTTTTACGCCATTGGTCAATTTGTATAAAGCAAGCGAAATAGCTTTGGGATTGGACAGCTGGAAAGATCTCATCATTACCCAAGTTTAACTGACATTTGAACAAAGAGAGCTGTTGTCTGGGCAGTTCTTCCCAGGACAGAGTAAGTGACAGGCTCAATTGCCCTCCTACGCAGGGTGGAGTCTCCCATACAGTATGACTCATACATACACAAACTTAATACATGCATGCACTCACACACACACAGTTGTGCGCGTGCACAGTTTCCCCCTACAGTAGATTTCCTTTTCAGGGAGTTACAGGTGAAAGTGTTCACGAAGGTCTGGCTGTCTGGCTGTCTGACTCCCCGATAGGGAGTGTGTGAGCAAACTTTGTTTTCACTTGCTGTCCGGGCAACCGGCCAGACAAAATAGGACTTTTATACTTTGTTTCTAGACCTCTCTTTTGTAAGCAGGTCCTCACGGGGCTGTTAATTGTGTCATTTCCTTTCCACAGTATAGTGCTCTGATTAGTCAAAGCCATAACCTGCAGGAACGTCTCTGAAGGCTGCCTCAAGAAGCCCATGGTAACTAAACAAGAGTCCAGACAGTGATTGCAATGAATAAATAAAAATATTTACAACATTCTAGTTGTGATAACTTTGACATCTTGTGGAAAAAGATGAGAGTAGGCACCATCTGTTTTTAATCCAAAGTTAGTCCAAAAGATTCTCAGTCAGTCGAAAATAGAATATGCCATTACTGAGTTTGCAAACGATTTCCCTTAATGAAAAATAAATCATATGGTAGCACTTTAGTAAAGCGACCAAGTCTCGCTATTAACTATATCCTTAATAGCATGCTTACTATTGATATATTGGTTATTTATTAGTATAAAGCACACATTCTGCATCACCATATTTTACACACCCCTATACTTAACAACTACCGTACTTACTAAAAATAGCAAATAAGTAACTTATTGCAAACAGGCAAACTATTCAAAACAGACTGAATATCTAAAAACTATCAGGCTCAGATACAATCCAATAACTAAAACATATTGAACAGCTTTCTTTATCTGCCAATTCTGTAATTTGTCCATTTCAAAAAGTTACTTGGCTTCTATATGTTTAACTTGCTTAACCTCCACTTTAGCCAACTGATGGTCGATATGCGCTAGAAAGGATTTGCATTTTAAAACGTACATTATGAGAGGTTCACTGCAGCCTCAGGTCTGTTTTAAGTAAAGCAAAGATAGATGCAAATAATAAAATAAGCTTTTCGGCTTTTAGCAGAGGATAAAAGTTTCCCTTGTTGTTGTGTATCCAATCAAACTACTGTGTTTTCCTGCAAATTCGTCTGTCACTTTAGGCAAATTAGGCACATGTCAGCATGGACAGGTTGCGTGACATCCTCATCCTTGAACAGTGAACAAAACTCTGTAAAAGAACATAAGCCAGAATGCATAAAACATGGGGTAATTTGCAACGACGGCACAGTTTTGTGCCAACCACAATGAATTTTATGCTATGAATAAATGACTGCCAAGAGTATAAAACGCTGAAATTAAATTTTGGTAAATTGTTGGGTCGCCACATGATGTCCGATGTAAAAATCTGGGTTTGGTTGTGAACCGCTGCAATAGATGAGTCGAGCCATCATTTACACAGCTAAACAACAAGTATTGATGGATGTGGATATGTGGTATCTAGTTTCAGTGCAAGTGGGCTGTGATTGAGACTGATTGAATTAGGATGATAACGTAGAAGCCAGTTACCTAGCAACACAAACAGTTATGCTGTAAACACAACTCGGTCATCAAACATAAAGAGCACTGCTCATGCGTGTCTGAAACCGTGCTCTCGTTTTGGATGATAACAAGGTATGATTTAAGACAGAATAATTAGAGATGATCATAAGCCTGGAAGATTGATAGCTTGAGAACTTTTGCATGTAAATGACAATAAAACCTATGGCATGTTGTGATTTGTGATGAAGTCTCATCTTAGAGGTGTCTTCCTCTCATGAAAAGAAAGCTCCTGCGTGACCTCAGATGTCACTTACTTTCTGTTTCCTCTTTGTTTTCCAAACACAGCCTCCTGCCTGATTCCTTTGAGGCCGAAAACATAAGTTTCCTCCCCTCTCTGGTGTTATTTAAGGAAAAGGCAGCCTCTCCCCTCCTCTCTCTGTTCTGGGATGGGTGTGGTTTTCAAAGACAAACTTCTGAATGATGTGTACGCCTCCGTTTCAGTTCCTGAGTCTGACTAGTGGAGGAGTGTAGAGCAGAGCTTTGCTCAGGACTCTTAACAGTGGAGATCAGTCTCCGCATGTATGGACGCTCTGTATGGCCCTGGTGAACGTTTGGCTGCGAGGATCACCACGGTCATGGCCACAACAGTGCCAGCCTTGGTTTATTTCAACTTGGAGAGTGCGAGTCACCCGGACTTAATTGTGAGTAAAAAAAAAAAAAAGAAAAAAAAAAAGAGGGTTTTCTTTTTCTTTCATTTTGGGATGCAGCAATGTGGTAGCTTTCAACAAAACCGCTGCATTAATATTTTGCCAAATATTCTGCTGCCTCTGGATTTGCTAGACCTGAATTTTTGGATTATATACTACGGGCTTGAACCTTGCGGCTTTTCCCCTTTGTCTGCATACGGTATTGTTTCTGCGATAATTCACCTGTTCGGGTTTTTTAGCGTGAACTTTTGGGATACGTAATAATAAAATAAAGGAATTATAAAGAAAGAATTATCCAGGGTTAAAAATCGGCAATTTTGTAATAGCAGATCAGTATTTTTGAAAAAGCATAAACCATGGCATTCATTGTAGGACTTGAAAATTGCTGATTGAAATCTCTAGTGTATATTTATGAACCGAGTTCCAATAAAAAGAGGACGAAATATAAAATAAGTGCAAGTTTTATTCAAAATATTTGACATTTTTTTAATTTACATTGCTGCTTTTAAATGTTTTCATTTTCAAAGAGAATAAGATTAAATTTGCCATTTTCAGCCCTCATAAATGGCTGTTTTAATAACAGAAATTTACTCTCATTATAATGTGGCGGGAGCTTTTATGGGCCTGTGTTTATCGAGCTTGGAATGAGATTTTAAAGCTTGAACCTCTATTTAACCTCATATATTGCTAGAAACCACATTTCCGAAATAAATTTTCACTGTAAACAGACATCAAACAAGATTTAGACATAAAATAAGAGTAAAAATGTAATATGCAGTAAAACACTTCATAGTTTAGCAATGCATTTATATGTATCCATTTAGACTCCCAATGCATGGGGAACTGCATTTATATTGGGTTTAATAGCCGCCAGATTCTGTTGATACTTCTAACAATTTGTTGGGGCTTCATGGTTTAGTAAAACATGAAGCAGCTGTTTTAATTTTTTTTCCTAAAAAAGGGGTTCACTACCAAACATATTATTACCAAAACTATATTTAAAAACAGTAATCGATTAATAAAGGAATACAAAACAACAGCCGATTAAAAAAATATGATTGTATTTTACAGACAAATAAAGACAGCGGATGAAATGCATATGTAATTGAATTCCAGGTCTTTCATGATTAAGAGACCCTGAGCATGTGCTTTGTCTTGCTGCTTTGCCTCTCTCAATTGGGTCCTGGCAGAGAGAGAGGAAGTAAGCCATCTTTTCCACCTGACATCACTGACGTGATTAGAACAACAGCGTGGCCGAGGTTCTGTGCGCCTTGGCCTTTAGCTGCACTCAATGAGCCTCAATGTATAGCCAGGACTAAATCCATAAATACTACACAGTGTCTAATCGTAAAAGAATAATCAACAAACAAGACTGCAATATTTCTGTGCATTTGTTGAATAAGATTAACTGCAGGTACTTAATATACGGTTATAGGAAGGGAACTTATATGAATATATGCATATTTTATTGTTACAGTATCATACTAATATGTAAGTGTAACGTGTAATGCAAATTTAATAAATACATTCAGATTTTCTTTTTGCATTAGAAATACATTTCACTAAATGTCTTTACAATTCAAACGTGTTCCATTTCCTGTTTCTCAATATATAGCTACTTAATAAAAATATTTACTCAAATCTATAAACATATAAAATAAATAAGCCTTTTCTAAATAATGATTACAAACTCCAAATTTAAAAAAAGTAATGACTTCAGTAAACTAATTTCTAAAGCTTTGTGAGCTTACAAATTATTCAAATGAAATGATGTATAAATTAAGAGTTCTTTCTGTGAGAGCTTAGATTAATTTTAATTCCATGCTCACTACAATTTTAAAAAGGCTGTGTACTAACGAGATCTTCCTTGTTTCCGAGTGACTAAACAATCTGAGCGTGCCTAGCAAAATAGCATGAGTCATGCACTTCAACAACTGTGTCATATTCTTCATTTTCAGAATAATTCAACCTAACAGAAAGTCAAATCAAATTAGGATGTAAACCCTGTAATCCTGCAGCTACATATCTCTGAGGTAAATTAGAAGCAACAGGGTTAATCTGGAAGAATTCAAGTTACACAAAACTGTCTGTGTGGTGCTGCTACCAGTAAATGGGTAGCTGTATGAAAATGTCCCTTCCTGGCAGCTGAAAGACCACTAGACGAGAGCAGGGGGAACGGAAATGGCACATGATGCACGCAAACAAATTATGAGGAGGGGGAAGGGAAATTACATCATAACGGCCCATATCTGAACAAATCACGTTAGGATTCATTACTAATTTCCTCTACAATGGCAGCCTAAGAAAGTAACAATGTTAATTAGCAGCAAAACGTAAGAAAAAACAAACAAACATAAGGAACACAGACGTTACATACCCAAAATGCATCACAATGATGTTATTGTTCAAGTAAGAAGCAATCACAATAAGGACATTCTTAAGTAGTCGCACTGTATATGATGTGGCTAATTGCTTCGATTTTAAAATAAGACAAGTATAATAACAGTATTCGAGATAAATCCATTAAACCTCATCATCATGATAAATCTTCAGCATGTCAAGAGCCCTGTTAGGTGTCACAGTGATAATGTGAGTAAGAGCAGAAGACAGCAGGCAGACAGCGGGCTAAAAAGAAAAGAGGCAAATAAAGATGAAAGGGTAATTATGAGCAAAGACCTGGTGTGAGAGGTTTTGTTCTCTACGACTTGTTTACAGGAAGTCTTCTAAGGTCCAACAGATGGGTGCATTCAGAGAGAGAGATTTTATTGCATTTTTCCAAGTCCAATAAAGTCCCCAAATTTTCCCTACCTTCATTTATGCGTGGGAAAGCAGTGCAGAAGCTACTTGTCTCAGCGCTGCTAATCAGCGAATGCGGCTGGCAAGCATAACTTTAATAAATTAGCCAAAATCACCGATTATCTATTATTTTAATAATGTGTTCTTTTGAGAAGACTGGGACACCGTATTCTAGAATATTCTGTACATATATCAGAGCCGTATTAGGCTCAAAGCAGAATCTCACGGTCTCTTGTAGTGTTGAGCCAGGCTATTGAAACCTTCAGTGTTTTGCTGTCCTTTCATATGACATTGTACATTTATTTAAGGGTTGTACTGAGCTTATGCAACCAAGCTCTCATTTAGTCTGAGTCTGATTAAGATCATCCTCTTGTGTCCTCAGAGAGCGCTTTTTGAAGTTATGCAGCATACACTCTCTGCTGTGTAGTAAATAATTGTCAAAGTTATTATGCCTCCAGACAGCTCCTTCAACTGAGGGCCTGTTAGATATTTAGTAAATGATGAGTGTCTTTGAAAGTACTTTGGCAAATGTGGTTCAACCTCGGTGTGATTATTTTTTTGATGTGGTCCCTCTGGAGGAAAATGCAAACCATCCATGACAGACTGTGATAAATTCCTCTGAGTTTGTTATTCCATAGGATTACCTTCTGATTAAATATGATTAAATAAACTGGTTAAGCATTTTTCAAGATTTGCAATTACCAAAAAACTAATTTATGCGTGATGTAATTTTTCTTATACATAAAAAGAGTATTAAAATACTAAGAAATAAAAATAACATGTGGTTTTATTTATTATAAATCAAAACATTGACCTTTTAATTCAATGTGGTTAAACAGGAAATAAATTGGATAAGTATGTTAAAGATTTACGATTGCATAAAAGATTTGGAGGAATATTCTTCTCATTAATGATTTTTATTAACCACTTGATTTCAAAAACCTGAAAAAGCATGTGTTTTTTTTTATATTGTAAATCACAACTTTGACCTTTGGATTTAATGTAATGTATTTCAAGATTTGTAATAACGTTAAAAGAATTGAAAGAAGAATTTTGTTCTCATTACTTAAATATTTTTAAAAAATCATCACATGGGTTTATAGACAGTAGATTAAATCCTTGACCTTTTCTGTTTTGTATTAAAATGATGATTAATGATACCGCAGATCAGTTATAGTCTGCTTGAAGTCACAAACAAGTACTTCAAGTACACTTAAAGTAATTGCAATGTGCGATCTCTGTGGTAACAAAATCCTGGATGGGAGGTGACCCTCTAGAAACCGGCAAATCTCATTTTGGATGCGTAATGTGTTCATCAACTGAACCTAGAGCCACATTTACCAAAGAATTCAATAACAGATTTGACGTCCAAAGCTTCAGGGGACATTTCATCTCTTACTAAAGGCTTTTTTTTTGCTAGCTGACTATGTGTGCGCTTGTGTGCTTATTGATTATCATGCAGTAGGCTGTTGTTATCACGAGTCCTGCACCTTTGCCTTTGGTTTCTCTGTCTCTGATCTGCATCATGGTTCCCTTCTCTGAACCCCAGCCCCCTGCCAAAGGGCCTTTTCCATACGCACCGGGCACACAGTCAACTTTATCTGCAGCATCAGCTTGGGAAGCCCGCCCACCCACTTCCCAGCATGCAATGCCTCCCTTTGTCCACATAAGTGTTTCCTCCCTGCCAGGACAAGGCAATGGCGTCAGAGCAGCCAAACCAATCACGTGTGTCCTGGGCTGCCCCTGAGGCCGTCTAGCCATAACAGCTGAGACTGTGAAAATCATGTGTAATCATGGGGAGAGGGGCGCTGGCGTTATTTCAGACATGCCGCACAAGTCCTGTGATTGTCTGCCAGGGGCATAACAGAGTGTCAAATACTAGATGCAGGCAGAAAATAAAATACAAGGTGCCAGAGCTGGTCTCAATTGCCGTAATTTTAGAGGCATGCTGCAGCAGCTCAAGGCGAGTAGATGATAGACATCTTGACAGCGAGCGAACTTGTCACTAAAAGCCAAAAGCACGTTTTTTCAACAACATTGTTGGAAATTGATATCTTAATTCATGCTCTTGATGGATGACGGGAAAAAGATAGCAAAATAATGTTTTTTTGGACACTTATAAGTGCATTAATCTTGCAATAAGAGAACAACAAATTGAAAGAGCAAAAAGCATGCCAAAGGTTTCTTGATTTTTCCAAACTCCCTGCAATGTGACTTTTAGTTCACATGGCTATTGATGAAGCTACAATATGTTATGAGTCATTGTATCAGACAAGTCCACTTTCACTGCCTTTATATGAAATTGGTCTTGATCAAGGGTAACGCTTTTACATACATTTCTCATTTTTAAATATTTACGTTTTATTGCTTGACAGAGTTTTATTCACATGCTTTCAAGTAATAGCATTTACTCTTTAAGGCTTGAATCGAGCAAGTCCCTAATTGTCTCGAACTGATGAGGCTTTTGAAAGGTGCTTTAGTCGTTTCACAAGTGATGTGACAATTATTTGGTTTCAGTGAGCTTTCTTCATGGAACTGAACTAAGTAACACATATTAAGCTGTCAGGGAGAAATGGAAAATACAGTTTCCCCACTAGAAACCCTTGAGCTTTCTGAATGAAAAGGCCTTAACTAAACTTAATCTGCCTAAAAGCTTGCACTTGATTGACATATAAGACAATTACAAGACCTGTGGATGTCATTTAACGACACTAAGTGTTTCATCAAAGGAATGGATCACTAAAAATGAAGAATTAATGTAGAAAACAAATCTGCACTTTGCAATATTTCTTTTTCTTAGCAAAGAATACAAATAACATGGCAAATAAGCACAAAAGTGTACATGTTTGCATGAAAATTTTTATGTTACATAAAATAAAACACACATTTCTTTATTTTTTTTAATATTTTTGGCCAGAAATAAATAGAGTAATCAATTCAGCATGCTTTATTAAAAATAACATGGTTATATAAATGGCCATATATGAATGTTTGACAGATTTCCGTTTTGTTTTTGTTTTTTTAAGGAAATTAAGAAATGAAGAAAAGCTAGGCAAATGATTCAACATGTGATCTTTGCAGAAAACTGAAAAAGATAAACGTTATTAAACAAATAATACTTTAAATATATTCTGAAGGTGCCTCAAACATGCACTCAATACATGATTAAAGCATAAACAGTTGATAGTTGAAAGTTTCATTTCTGCTGTAATTGCTTTTTACAAAAAATTTTTGGTGCCAGAAATGTGTTTTTTAAATAAAGTAAAAAAAAAAACATAATATAGCTGATTCAACTTTAATATTCTGATATAAGGCACAAAGTTATTATATAAAAAAGACCTTTCGTAAAGAGTTCCTTGCATGTAGTACAAGAGACGTTTTTCACAGCCTGCTTCATAACATCAATGTATCGTTCAGAGATAATGAAAGACATTCAGCTTTCAAACTGAACAAAAAGTCTCTCTTCCTCTTTTTCTTTCAGAGCCTTTCCATAATGCCTGTCTGGAGATAATCACAAACAAGCAGACATGGGTGAGTTTACCATCACAAGAAAACGTCATGCTCACAAAGCAGAGATTCACAGACATGTCCATTTAAAGAAATATTAAAAGGCAATTGTCTAGGGACAGAGCAACACGTCCTCTTTCAATTTAAGCCACCCAGTGAATTTCACACGCAGTCAGCAATATGACACGCACCCTCATAATAGAAACCCACAACCCAGTAATAAAGGTTCGAGCTAAGCACTACGAGAAAACAGCTCTTTATAAAAACATCCATTTGCATTTAGCTCAGACAACAAGCTTCTGGCTTTTAATGTGGCCTCTAATGCAATTAGTTTCTGGCTACAGTCACTGGGATGAAAAATCGCAGCATCTCCACGGACATGAGAGGAGGAGCAGAGGCCGATCGCAATCACGGCCCCATGTCGTGAGCCACCGCACAAAACAACAGCTCGATGATTCATGCGGAAAATGAAGTCTATTATGTAGCCGTTGCACTGACCCTGACAATTTTCTGTGTTTCTCATTATGTCAGTCACTTGATATGATACACTCATTCCGCATGATGAGCATCATTTAACAGGGTAAACCCTTCGATGTGTGGATCATACTTGGCTAAAGATGGTAACAATTTGCTAGCGAGAGGACAAATCTTGTCAACAGGATCTAATGGCCAGGTGCGCGCACACACACACACACACACACACTCACAGAAGACCCAGGGTCATGTAAACAGAGGACACTATGGCTCCATTCAAAGTCTGTTTTCTCAAGAGTGTGTGCAAATTATCCCCGTGAGCGGAGTGTGAAACAAGAGCCGTGCGATACCACAGCGGTGAGGAGCGGCGTGTGTCACCAGCGTTTACTGGCAGCCTACTACGTTAGCTGCTGGTTTTCTTCCTCACTTTCTCCTGGTCATCTCGTCAATGGGCCAGCTGGAGGGATTCCTGGCAGAGTGATTTGGGATTGTGTCATAAAATCACATTGCCAGGGATTTCCAACCAGCTGTGAACTGTTTACTCCAGAAAAGTCTCCGTTGAGTCGCCCCTGCTTACACCCTGATGGATGAAGCCGTCAAATCTGAAACGGACCAAACCTTTTTTGTCCCGCCACGGCCCAAGGACTGAATAATTTACCCTCAGAATGAACCATAGCTGAGGACTGAAGCGTACTGAAATAGAAAGTTCATATCTGTAGGCTCGACATATGTTTTGTTTGCCGCTTTTGTTCTTTACATAAACACTGGCTCTGTGGTTTTGGGAAACTGGAAATGTGATACTAGGGTATCGTGCCATACACACATACTGTATGTGGCCCGCCATAATGTTCATATAAAAAGCTGGGGCTTTAGCAGCTGAGGCCGTCTTGAAATGGGTGGTGCCACACCATTTTGTTAAATAACTGGATGTATGAGGAAAAATGTAATAATGGACTCATTAAGTAGAGGATGTAGTGTTTTTTTTAACTACTCATATATTTTATTGTACTCAAATACCATATTGAAAAATGCTGTTAGTTTTTTTCTCTTTTTTTTCCCCAGAAGGTCACAAATATTTTACACAGCCATTTTCACATCACCACAAATTATATTTTGTTTTTATTTTTACATACAATTTTTCAGACACATTTATTTAAACGTTTAATAGCATAGTTGGTCAGAAATTACTTTTTAAAATCTTGTTACAACCCCTTTTTAGTCTTGAACATAAGTTCTATATATAAAATTTAAAAAGTAGCAAAAATAACTAAAGAAAGAATGACAAAAAAAACTTCAAGACAGTTCTAAAGTTCTCTATATAAAACAAGTAAAAAAAAAAAAAAAAAATCAACCACATGGATATAAAATGCCGCAAGCTTTAGAAACACCAATATAAGAAACATGTCAGCACATATTAAGTCATTTTTATTTGTATATTTATTCCTTTTTAAAAGTTGGTGAACATCTGGATTTTATGTCTGATGAAGTTTCGTGAGGTGCAGGACTTAGCTCACTCTGTGAACAGATCTCGGATATCCTATGTTCACAGTGGCTAAGTTCCGCTCCTCTGAGGCCCACACTCAAAATCAGCCAAGAGGTGAGAACACAAACATGACGGCTGGCCATGCTATAGCAAACCGGAAAAAGGACACAAACCTGATCCAGAGGAACTATGGGAAATGACCCGACAGGGAAAGAAGTCACAGTGTAATCCTCCGTCCCACCCGCCCGGTCAGACAGGGTGGTCTGGTCAAGTTGGCGATAAGCCAGAGCACTATTCAACAAACATGAATGGAGCAAAGACAGCGCTGAACTTCCCTGAAGCCCCTTTATGTTTCTGCCAGTCAATGTATTATACAAGCTGTAAAAAAATGTACTAGTAATTTTACACCAGAATATTAGACATTCATGTGATGAATATTTCTGTTAACCCTAACCCAGTGAAATGAAGCGCAAAATTCAAAATATAGGTAAAACACAAGTAAAAAAAAAAATCTATATGGAAGCATTTCATTCATTTATTTTAGAAACAGTACATTGCGCCCTATTTTCATAGATTTTTTTTTACAGTGTATAAAAAAAACACCAAAAGTCTGAGGCAACACTGAAATCTAGGATTGAAAAAAAGTTTATAACCCTAATAAAGAATATATATATATATACATTTAAAACAGCTGAGTTTGAACTATAATTCAATAATATCAATAATATACAAGATTTTTAAGTAAAAAAAATGAACTATGCTCAGACTTTTGGAAACCACTGTTCACTAGATTGTTATTTCACATGTGTGTGTGTTTAAGCATTTTTAATAAATGAAATGATTTCTGAATTTATGAAATGAAAATATATTCCTATCTGTGATCAAACAGCAGCAGATCTGCAGAATTTCTAAATATACTTAACATTTACATACGGACTAGTTTTATGCCCAAGCACATCTTTTTTAAATTATCTATTGAGCCAACACTTCACTCTGATGCAATACTTTCTATATTTTACATCCTAAATAAATCTGCTCTCCAGCTCTGATCACGATACGGACTTACAATCGATCTGAAGGAAAACATGGAGCTTTGTAGAGACCCTTGTAACTGGCAGAGGCCAGTGTGAGATACAGCACTGGGTTCAACCTCCTGTGCCTACTGAGCTGATAACAGTTGATGTATTTAGCACTGGCTCAGTTCAGCAGGAACCGGAGTTAAGCCCCTTAAGACCAAGAACGCTTTCGAAGACTCTGCGGCTTACTGAAAATGCAGTCATCTGTACAGATCATACTCCTAAGAAAGATTTTCATTATCTGGCAAGATCTAAAGACTATGGAGGAAAGCTGCTCCTGTAATTTGAGCTTTAAACAAATAATAGGAGCAGAGGTTTTCCAGATACATTTCCAACTGGATCATCTGTGCCAGGCCAAATGTAATAATTCAGCTAATTGACTCCTAATATGTCAATCTTACTCTGCTCAAAACCTCCATCATGTTTCAATTCCACAAGGGAGTGAGTATCATGAACTGGAAGATGGAAAATAACAGAAATAATAAAATGACATCTTAAACTGCCGTTCGCTTCCGTTTATTTATTGCATGAATGAATGCAGAAGGTGTTAAATGAGAAAAACACCAGACTTTGGCATTGCAGAAAGGCTCCATTTCCAAAGTTTCATAACAGATCGATTAATGAGACTTGAAGAGAGACATTTAGGTTTACAGAGCACACAGATTCATTGCAGCTGTGGACCCTCAACAGTTACATAATAAGCGTTTCAGCGGCTCGCGTGTGACGAGATCATCTTCTCTTCATCCTCTCACGCTCAGAGAGGGAGCAGCGACAGATGCCTCTTTGTTAGAGATATATAGTTTGTGAGCTTAGGCCAAACTTTGTGTCAGGAAGAGGTAAAAGGCTGTCACAACTATCCGTAGCTGAACTCTGAAATGTAAATCTATTGGTTGCTTTTTCCCTGCTCTAAGCATCTCACCAGCCTGAAGTCAATTAAGCGGCTGTCGAGGGGTTGCGGTAGACTGTGCACCGTGTAACCGGATGAAATTGGATTCAGATATAGTGCAGACTCGAAAGATAGATCTGGGGGAAGGTAGAAAGTGTGTATTCACACTGCAAAGCTTTTCTTGTTATGCTACATCGAGCACACAGGGATGCTATTCTCCTTAATGAAAGCGAAATGTTTCATTAGCAAAACATACTAACAAGACAAGCCTTAAAACTAAATCTCTAAAAGTTGTCTGTCATTAAGTTGTACAAAAAAAAAATGTTTGGCTTCTTGTTTTATGAAAGGGAAACAGTTGATGTTCTATTAGCCATCAGATTATCTGGCTTCTAACATGGTCCTGCTGAATAATGTAGAAAACAAAAACCAGAGGCCCTGTATAATTTAATAACAATGACATGCTGTAATCCTAATAGTGTGGACTAAATGAGATAAAAAAAAAAAAAGAATTCTGGGTAGTTTCTCTTTGGGATAAAATGAGGCAACATTATTATATGCCAGTTGAGACCTATTAACAAGCAACCCAACAATACACATTGGCAATACCATTAAAAAAAACTACCAAGGCTTTTTTTAAAGTACAAAATGAAAACACTTAAAATGTTAAATATGATTGCAATTTAATAGAAATTAATATATATATATATATATATTTTTTTTAATTCTATATATACTGTATATACATATTTTTATCAATTTACCAATATTTTATAATTTTTTTATTAATTACTTGTTGAATGAAAGTTCTAGTATTATATATATATGTAGGGTTAAACATCGGGTCAGTCCAATATCTTTAGCAATGTCAAGAACATAAAACAAATATTTCACACAAAATGGAAATTAGTGAAGAACAGATCCAGATTTGGTATTTGGTAGACAACCTTCGGTGAATTGTTACCATAAGGACTGCTGTGTGAAAAGATGAGTCATTGTGAATAAATCAGCCCGATATACTGCATGAATCAGATCAATTGATTCCACCAAAAGAACAAGTTCAACTCACTGACTCACTAATCAGGCTGCAGGAGCTCTTTGGTTATCAGCTCAGTGTAAGGTACAATTATCAGTGAATAACAACTTTGAGGAATGTGAACACAAGCTTTTGTGTTCCAAAGAGAAAAAATGGTGTGGAATGACATGAGGGTGAATAAATAATGTCAGTTCAAATTTTGAGGTGAACTCATAAATGATTAACCCTACAGTTTACATGTTTCACAAAGAAGTGAAATGAAAACATATGGTGTCTCTCTTAGTTTGCTGGTAAATTCAAAAACTTCCAGAGGATGCAACTGCAAAAAAATATATATATATATTTATTTGTCCTTTTATTAAATTTTTTTAATGTTATGTACACCAAATTAATCCAAAAAATGGAAAACAGCATGACTCAGAGCAATCTAATAAAAATGAAGGACCAAAACACAAGTATGCTGGATTCAAAAAATTATTAACATTACTGTATGTATGTCAATATAACCTAGAAGCTAACAAGAATTAATTTACTTTCCCTTCATATTTCAGATGCTTCTAAGAACAACTTAAAATCCCATGCCACTCAACTGCTACTTTTATATGAGGCATATCAAACTGGACCAAAAATGCTGAACAACTATGGTATAGAACTTTCTCACAGAAACCGGAAATACTCAATCGCAGTGTATGCAGACTTCCTGTGTAATGTAAACACACAGCAAAAAGCCGGGTAACGTTAATTTAAAAATGGAGAGATTCTA
>JAUMHQ010000046.1:7328194-7369744 GCA_032361165.1 Enteromius paludinosus
TCATATGATGCCATTATTGATGACTTTGCATCTAGAAAGGCCAGAAATGTCAGATTTTAGTTTCAGTTTGTGTTTTCGGTTCGGCAGAGAAATAAATAATAAAATGTTCTTTAGTGTGATTCATTCTGCCGGGAGGGAGTCTCGCCCGGGGAGCAATTTAGTGAAGAACCGCCACTGGCTAAGAATGAGATGCAGAGGGAAGGGGCATATATGTTAGCTTAGTTTATTTAAGCTTTTGGTTAGCTTCTGAATTGTAAGTTCTTGATCTCTTGTTTCGAGTGTTGTAATTCTTGTTTCATTGCCCAGGCATTGCAGATTGAAATCTAGCTAAAATAAATGTATTTTAAGAATTTTCTCCAAATAAAGGGCCATTCACATGTGGTGTGCTCAAGTTTGTTAATTCAAATGTAACTGAGCGGTTTGCATGCTTTTAATGGAAGAGATGCAGTCTCAACATGCACACAAATGCTCACGTACACACGGTGTGATGCGTTTGTTTATTTCCAGGCGTGTGTCTGCGCGGCATCGGGATGAAAACATCTAAAATTTTTAGAACACCACAAGCACTGTGGGTCATGTGACAAGAATGAACTAATCCGCTTCATCATTTGCTGTAACAACATTGAAAGCTCAGCCAAAACATGCAATAACTGGTCAAAGCTTAGAGTTAGGTGCTTCTACACCCATGTTGAACAGCTATCATTTCACACAGATTTTGGAATCAATTTTGGGTAGCTTTAGGTTTAATGGTAGTGGATGGAATAAGAAGGGCAGTCCAAACTCAGTCCAGGGCTGGGGTCCTACTGAGTTTAGCTGTAATTTGCCTCAACACACCTGTAAAGCCGAGTTCAGACTGCACGATTTTAGCCCTGATTTTGACTGGCCGACAGGTTTTGAGAAATCGCCGACAAATGGCCGAAATCACAGGCAAATCGGTGCTTGTGCACGCAAGTGACAATCACACAGTGTGAACTATCAAAGACGCAATCTGAGAGAATCGCCGACATGTCGCCGACACCCGTGAGATATTTGGCATGCTAAATATCTGGACCTGTTGGCGATTCAAAATCATGCCGTGTGAAATGTGTTCTGACTGAATAACATCGCCGATTATACCTACAGCCAATGAGAGAGCAACATCCAGGGCAGCGGGATGTTGGGGGAGGAGTTACGAAGGTATAGAAGGTAAATATCCTCCTATAATCTTCTTTTCGTTGCAAATGAACTCACATGCAATGACAAGCTTTTTTTGCTTGATATAATTTTTAATAATAATCCTAGTCTCACGTGAGAACTCCGGTCTTGCACATGTGATCTCGCGTTGTTTCCATGTTTCGCGTGTGTTTGGCAGTGAGACAAAGTTGTCGGCGATCCTATTGTAAAGTCATGCAGTGTGAAAGCCCCTGTCGCCGATCTATCATGCAGTGTGAACACAGCAGCGACTGAATGCTACCCCAGATAGTCGTGCAGTGTGAAAAGATCTGTGACATGACTGCTTTGAAAGTCGTGCAGCCTGAACTCGGCATTAAGGTACAATTTAAGAACGACATAGCGCTAAGGTGGTTTCGGAGAAGTACAGCCAAGTACATCTGGAGACGTGGAGGGGGCTGTAGAAGGGCAACAAACCAGCAGCAGGACCGCTACCTCCTCATTTGTGCAAGGAGAAACAGGAGGAGTACTGCCAGAGCCCTGCAAATTGACCTTCAGCAGGTCACAAATGTGCATGTGTCTTACAGCCCAACACCGTGCAGGATGTTTTGGCATTTGCTAGAGAACACCAAGATTGGCAAATTCGCCACTGGCGCACTTCACAGTTGAAAGCAGGTTCACACTGAGCACATGTGACAGACGAGACAGAGTCTGGAGACGCCATGGAGAACGTTCTCCTGCCTGCAACATCCTCCAGCATGACCGGTGTGGCAGTGGGTCAGTAATGGTGTGGGGTGGCATTTCTTTGTGCTCGCCAGAGGTAGCCTGACTGCCATTAGGTACCGAGATCAGATCCTCAGACCCCTTGTGAGAACATACGCCGGTGCTGTTGGCCTTGGGTTCCTCCTAATGCAAGACAATGTCAAACCTCATGTGGCTGGAGTGTGTCAGCAGTTCCTGCAAGATGAAATCCAGACCTCCTTGGGTTGATAAATTTGATTTCCATTGATAATTTTTGTGGGATTTTGTTGTCAGCACATTCAACTATGTAAAGAACAAAGTATTTAAGAAGAAAATATCATTCATTCAGATCTAGGATGTGTTATTTTAGTGTTCCCGTTATTTTTTAATATTTGATTTTGTTCATGAATGCCTCACTGTTTTCTTGGAATTGTTGAATATTCCTAATGCAAATCTAGAATGTTTCCTATGCTATCCTTTTGCTATTCTTTTCTAGATGGAATTATCAAATGCGCGCGTCTGTGTGAAAAGGTACAAGCGCTGGCGGCAGGCCTGTCTGCGGGGCTGTGGTGAGTCTGGGTTTCCCCAGCTGGATATGCTTGTTTATGCTTCCATTTCAAGGCAGCTAGAGGACTGCGTGCCCGTCAACACAGGTGTGCAAACCACAGAGTCTAACAAAGACGGTGTATTATTAAAACTCATGCAGACTTAAATTTTTTAGACCTTTATATAAATACACTCAGCGAGGAATAGACATGTTATTAGTAATTGTAACATGTTATTAGATTCACTTTTGAAACTTAAAAACAATATTAGCAATTAATAGTGTTAAAGACTTCAAGAGAAACGAACTGGTTTTCTGTGGATGGTCCCAGAGGCAAGAAAGCCCGCTCAGCACCAGTCAACACATACATGCTTACACTCTCTCATTTAAACATCCAGAGAAAGAGGGACTCGCCTGTCTCCGCTGCAGTGATGGATTTAGGCGATGAGAGGCATTTTGTTTGGAATATTGGGCCTCCTTGTGCCTTGGCCTCGTCCCTTTGGGCCAAACGTGCCAGACTGAATACATAGCTCTGAATGAGGGCGAGAACTCCCTTGTACAAGAACACCATTTAAAGTGTCTTACTATAATAGTTTACAAGTGTCCACATTTACAAGTGCCTTTTAGAGTGTTTACCCAATTTAATATGTCTGTAATTAAAGTTTAAAACAAGTCAGTTCACTTTTTTTTTTTAATTGTATGAAAGCTGAATTTGACTGTTGTGGGTTGCTGTTTTTCATATTTCAGTCTTTATTATAGCCTAAACAGCACCTCCTTGTGATTAAACACCTTCATGACTCAAATGAAGGTTTTTCATTCAAAACTTCTACTTCCAAGTCAATGCACACGCTTGTAAATTCTTGCAGCTGTTGCACTAAAACATGAACTATTTAAAAACTCTCATAAACATTACAATACAAATCTAACTGCAATTACTAACGTTCATTGTTTACTGGTAAAAGTCTGCTTTCGAAAGAAGCGTTTTGTTCAAGTCACACAAGACCGCTTGACCTTGAGTCAAGCTGTAAGCAGCTACAAAGAATGTCAAATTTGCCAAAACTGTCATTTAATAATTTTTTATTTTTTTACTCTCTCAATACTTCAAACATGACACATAACCATTATATTTAATAAAAAAAAACGAACAGCAATGTAACTTGTGCTGCAGAAAAGCTTGAGCACACTTTTTTTTGGATTGTCTTCATTACCCACAAGGCCACTTCCATGTCAGTACTGTGAATGAGTTTCAAAAAAGGGCTACAGCTACCATATATGGACAGACGTTTAAACCCAGAGCACCCGAGGACACATATGGCGCAGCTTTCAGCGCTACACAACACGTTGCGCTGGCCACATAAAATGGCTCTGCCAGTCTCCTCACTACGTTCATTACGTTTTATTGCCTCTCACATGTGTTTAATTATAATCTGATGGTCTTTTACCCAGAGTGCCATACCGCGCACAACCACTTTATGATTATTCCCTCTCCTATTTCGAATGTAGACAGCTCTGCCCTCCGAATTGCAGTACAATTTGTAGAGAGCAGCCCAGAAAGATTTACATCCCCAAATAAAGCCCTTGAAGCACACAATGCAACTCTGACATGGCTGGCATTCAAACTGTTATTGTTTTCACCAAACAAACCACTTCTAAACGCTGGATTTGCATTACAAGTTCATATTTACGCCCTTCTGTAAACATTGCTGGGCAGAATGAATCAATTAAAAGAGCATTACGTTAGTTCCTGTTTATTTAAAACATGTTTACACTGCAGGGGCCGCCTTGAAAATTCGTATTGTTCCTGCGTTGGAACAGGACCTAGAAATTGCAAACACATTTGTTATTTTTAAGCAATTTCTGTAAATATTGATCTGTGCTCTGTATAATGAGGTCAGTGAACTAATGATAGTTAGAGACTATCAGGACCTATAAACAAGACCTATAGATGGACACAGGCTGAGAAACTTCAGAGCACTTCCTGTTGTGGTATTATACGAAGGGCTTTGGTTAGGTTCTTTAATATCCAGAAATTTGTACTTGTTTAGACATAATAATATTGCACTGATTCTTTAAATACATAAAGTGGCCAGGCTTTTTATGAAATTGTCATCACCACCACCCCATTCCAGCTACATCAGCCATCCAAAAACCATAATACTTGTTAAAACAGATAAACAGTGAATATAAATGTAATCTTTTTGCGCATTTTCAGTCATGCTGAGAGAGAGAGACCCGTGCCAGTCACCGTAAATGTAAAGTGCACACACACACACACACTTCTAACTAATCAGCCCTATTGAATTCAACCAACAATGAGCGCTCATCCTCTGGCCACCCAAGCAGCACAGCAGATCATGTGTTCCTTCTTTTGTTCTCACCCAATTTTTTCCTCCCCTTTTGCCTGCCCCATATAGACACTGCTTCGCTCCAATTGTTGCAATCCAGACGCAGCTATCTGTTGTTAAAGGTGTCAGCTGTTATCTCACCCGTACATTACAGACTATTTAAAAGATTCTTTCAGTTTGTGCCAGCTGCTGCCCTCCGTTTCTGCAGCACGGCTCTCTCTAAACCGCTCTAACAGTTGAGTTCTCTCACACACACACAGAGCTCTGTTTTTAAATCTCAGTTTCAATCTGCTCTGATAAAGTTTATAGAACGCAATGGGAGGGAGAGAGTCAGACCCCCCATTTTGAATCACACAGTGCCAGTGCCGTTTGGCTCCCGCAGCTCACGATACGCTGCCAAAGCCAGACATGAATGAGAGACAGCCCTATCTCTCCTGCGATCAGCTCTCTCTGTCTAGTTTCCTCACTCTGAGCATGTTCAGTACGTCACCGAGCTCCTCAGGAAGATGTAGTTAAACTACGTCAGCTCTCCTAATCTCAGCGCTTCCCAACGGAAGCTGTTGAAAGCGCCGGACCTCCAGTGAAGATATTTAGGATATTTTTTAGGAGTTTATCTTGATAGTGCTCTTTTATTTTAATACTTTGCATTTTTTATAGTCACAAGATGTTCTGCGTCTTGGCACGCACATCAAGAATTTTCCTACCTTGCTTTGGTGTTTATAACCTGTTAAATGCCAGAGGATACAGTTTAAAGTCACGTTAAATGTGTCTACTAAATCCTGATATATATTTTAATGCAGAGGCTACCTAAACCTAACAATTTCATGATAACTGATAGTGTCTTTAAACTTTGATTTGCTTGTTGGCCCATAAACGTCTACTGTAAAAACAATTCTCAATCCGGAACTTCTACAAAAATATGTCAGAAGAGTTTTCCTTTATTGAAAATAAACACAGGAATGTTAAGAATAAGTAAATAGTATGTGAACATCAGAGATAGGTATTTTTGTAAGATTCAAGCATTTATCCTATTTTCCATTCCTATTGATTTAATTATTTCAGGTCAGGTCGGGGTTTAATTTAAATTCAGATCAATTAGAGGTTTACATTAAGGCTTTTTAATGAGGGTTTTTTGGCTGCATGCAAACATAGCTATTGTAAATGCATTGCAACGAATTGTAGTTTAACATCAGCAGTTTTGACAAGGCGGCAGCTTTCAGCATGTTCCTTTTGAGAAACTGAAACTCTTAACTAGTAGAACGTGATCGTGCCCCACGGCCTCAATCGCTGCTCTCCGACTCCACAAGGCAAAACCCTTGACCCGCTCTGTGTCTTTCCTGATACTAAGGGGCCTCGACAGTGACTTCAAAAGCCAGAGGTGTATCAGATTCAGACAGGCCCGAGGTAGCTGACAGATGAGCCCGTGTTGTGGGAAGCCGAGGAATTTACAGCACACGCCTTTCATCTCCATTGGTGGGCTTATTGTACTGAGGACACTAGCCTAGGGAGTCACAACAATAAAACAGGAAGTGTGGAGCTGATAACTACCTTCCCTCCCCTCACCTAATCACCTCTCACATCTTTTCAGTATTTAGTCACCCAAAATAGAGTTTGTTTAAGTGACAAAATTTGTTTGGGATAAAATATACAAACAACGTCAAAATAAAGTAATGTTTCAAACAAAAAGCAGTCGATAAGATTTTTTTTTTTTACATTTTATTTTGTTAGTTGAATTCCTATAAAGGGTGAAGGAAATGATGGTCACAAATGGTTTTTCTTTTCTTTTTTTCTTCAAAGTTTTCTGAAGTCACAGTGTTTTAGACAACAACAATAACAGAAACTCTTCAATTTTTTTTACATGAAGAAGGAAAGGTCTACACAAGGTGGACTATCGTAGCCACCCCTTTCCTTCATTATTTTCAACAGCAAAGTATTCAAAGCCCGCTCCACCCGACCCCCCCCCCAAAATAAAACAAAACAAAATCTCAGAAACAAATAGATATAATTATATATTTATATTTATAATATATTTACTCTTTAAAAATATAACTTCAGTCTAGTGACTAACATCTGTACAAACTACAAAAATAAAAATTTTATATAAATAATTTATATGGCATGACATACATTTGAAACAAAACCCCTATGCAGGACCCCCATCCCCTACCATTGTCTCCTGTCTGCCCAAGCCACTTCTGTCCTTAAGCTGTACATGTGCTTTAGATTGCTTATTTTGTGTTGCTTTGTTTTCCAGATACAGTAGCTACATGGTTTGTTTCCGTTTTTTAGATGTAGAGAGAAAAAGAAAAGGTGAGAAAAGCTGCCACTTACATTAACACTTTTTTTTCCCTGCATTTAATCTGGCAGTGACATGACCAATACTGAATGAGTGAGCTTTTTAGCGGAAATTGGACCTAAGAAAGAGAACCGAGTTGCAGACAGAATACTAGGAAGACTAGCACCAGAGCTGTTTATCTGTCCCTACACTGGCCTTGTGGGAGAAGCCCAGAGGTCAACTACCATGTAAAAATGACTATTTAAAAAGCAGCCAACAAGATGGCAATAAAGGAGAACGCAAACAAAAATCTCCTTTTGCACTCATGCAAAATTCCCTTTCTGAATGATATTTGGGTAAACAACATGTTTGCCTGATGTCTCCCAAATTTTAGCTGGGGCATATATAGTGACAAACTGAAGCTTACTCGTGTATGGATAAAATAACCATAAGGGAAAATCAATGTGTCATTTAACCACCCCTTCAAGTATATAAATGTAGACCGCAAATTAGTATATAATGGAACAATGGAACAGGAAACACTTAGACCCATATTCCTGCTGTTCACTGCAAACTGTACTACATATAGACCATTTCACACATGTGATGTGTAAAACTATGAAAAGTCATAAAACATGATAATATTACACTGATAGTCCATCTGATAGATCATGTTGACCCTTAACAGTATAGTGATGTACTACTGAACAGTTTGACAAATCAATTTTGTGAGAAAATAAAAGTTAAGAAGGCACAATGGTTGCTGTCAGTAAAAAGTCAAATAAATAGGCTAAAGGAAAAAGCTGAGGAAATTGTAACTGAGAAAAACTGTTATCTAAACAGGTCTTGATTTTGTACAGTGCAATCAAAGATAAGTCTACATAAACTTGTTAATATAAAGTTAAATCTTGGCTTATGTTGAGGAAAGGGGTACTGCATATTTTCAAGACAAGTCATCTTAAATTTGAAGTGTAGCAGCAAAAAAAAAAGGAAAAAAAGAGAACACTGACCTTGCATTTCAATAACCTAATATCATTTCACTTATTTTACATATAGCACATTTTAAAATCTATACAATGGAGGGAACAAGGCCTCCAAATCCTCTTATACATCTTATTTTTACACAAGAGAATACACAAGTTATACAACACATTTTAAAATAGTTTCCCTCTTTTTAGTATTAAAATATATATATTTATAAATGTCTAAGAAGACCTTTTTAATAATTTTAAAATAAATCCTCTTGTCTGTGTGAGGTCTATGTACAGTTCAAAGAGATAAAAAAAAAAAACACACAAGGCTGGGGTTGGGAAGTTCCCAAAACAGCCAGAGATTCCAGACAAAGGGATGTGGGGGCTGGGAGCAGTCTAGCAATCTTTGGCTGCTTGGATCCATGCACCACCTGTAACACATGCAAAAGATAGAACATTGTTATGACCGGTACAGACAATAACAATCTAAACTACATGATTCTCTAGTACTGGGATTTGAAATTTGAAAGCTATGAGAAGTTCATAGTCTTTACCTAGCGCCTGGTTAGCTTGATGCTGGTTCTTCTCTGTGGATTCTAGATCTTGAAGTTCCAAAGAGTTCCTCTTATAATGTGTAGCATTCCCATACGTTTGAGAAGTCCTCTTAGAGTCATCAAAAGAGTCTGACTCATTATCCTCAAACCCCTCGTGCATGTAACCCTGGTACGACCCCGGCAAACTGGGGTGTACTGCCACTGTCACAGAGGCTGTTGCTGTAACCATGGTGATTGCATTGTTAGGGTGCTGCAATGCCCCAGGGCTGTGGGCTGGGGCTGTAGTCCTGTTTTGCTGCTGCCCTCTCCCTCGTTGCGGCCCTGGGCCACACTGAGTAGTCCTACGAGGACAGTGGGTCCTGTCGCTAGGTAAATGCTGTCTTCTCTGCCCTTGGTACTCGTGTTTATTGTCCCACCGCATGATCTGCGAACTGACTGAGTTGACTGCATTCTGCTTGGACTCGCTGTTCTGTCCTTTAGAGCTTTCGTTAAAAGGTTTCACCACCTTGGAAGCAAGAACAGGCACAAACACATTAAAAAAAGTTCTCAAGCGCTACATCGCAGACATTTTGATTCATATTTTTTTCTGTCAGGTTGACTCACTGTGAGCTTAGGGAAGCTGGGGTTCTTGCTGGCTTCAAGCAGGATATGAGAGGTTGGTGCTTGAGCCGGAGACGTGATGTATGCGCTCCTGTCACAGTACTTGTACTCCTCCTCGCCGATGCCAGAGGTGGTTGTGGTTTCAGAATAGTATTCGGAATCAGAGGTCTCGGAGAATGCCTGACGTGGTCCCTTGGGGATGTGCTCAGCGTAATACCCGTGGTGGTTCATCGGAGGAGGCATGGGTTCAGGAGATGGACTTTGCAAATAATTGCCATTGTTAGCGGGTACGACCTCAGCTGGGGGTCCCATGAGCGAAAGCAGTACCGGAAGTAGCACTAAACCATTAAGGATCCCCAACAATGTCAGTATGGCCAAAACTGCAAAGAAGTATCTGCAGGCAAGAACACAAATGAAGAGAATGTTAAAGTTAAAGCAGCAACCAAACATCTACAGCATGTTCATACAAGATATGAGACAATAGGATCATCATCTGAGAGGAAGGTGATATCCAAGAGTTCCTGTAGGATGTTGCTTTCCCTCTTTACCATCATTTCTTTCCCTACATTTCCTCTCTCCTGGCGACCTAACAAAGCTGGATAGAAATTCCTGGGTTCCATCTTCGTAGCGAGTACTAGCTCCCTCTGGGAGCCCTCATCTATCATCACTGCCCTGCCACTTCCTGAGGAGATGTGTTTACATTAGTGAACAGATTCTACGCGTCAGAAACACTCATCCCTCTCCATTGATTTTCTCCCACTGCTTTCTTCCCTCCCTCTAAAAGCTGCCACTGCTGTTAATGTAATTTTCTCTTTCTAAACTTTATACCCCCTCTTATTGAGATCCTGTTTCACCCTGGCCAGGGCACGCCACCTTTATGTTTATGCTGAGCACACCAGGCTAGACCTTTGCTTTCTAACTTTTTCTTCCTCCTACTTTCTCTCCCTCTTCCTGTCCCTCCATAGCCATAACGCCTCAAGAACTAATCACGAAACACTAGTGTGAAGATATGCTGAAAGGTATTTCTTTCATGTGCAATAATCTCTTATTTGCAAATCTGCTAAAATTTACCATCGACTAGGTAATCATGTATTCTATGTCCAAAAGGGATTTGTTCTAAGATCAAGAATAGGATTAAGACCAGCTATTTTCTCAGTGGAGGTGACTAAAGCAGGAACCTCAATCCAGTGCTAAAGACTAGCAGGAAACACCGCCCTCCATCTCTAGAGCCAAGAACATGGAGGTCTGGTTGGCACAGGCGCTAGCGGGTCTGGTGGAGCAGTGTGAAGTGGTGCAGAGTTGCTTAAGGCTGGAATCAGCACCGAAAGTGTATGTTTGAATGAAGGGGCCAAGGGAGAGAGTGGTGAATGAGGTTTCCCAGACTTTAGCTCATGGGTGAGGACTAGCAGTAAAGGCTAGAGATATAAGGCTTAGAAGAGCTGTAGCAGTTTTTCCCTGTATACTGGCTTGCGTGTTAACATGCAGTGCTCGCTAATAGGCTGCAGGGCTGTGAGGGTGTCTGCGCCTCTGTGCTTCAGCTCAGAGCATTGAGGAAGGGCTCTGATTCACCACAAGAAAGACAGTGCATGAGAAAATTAGAGAGCACTCCAGTTAAATGGTTACACTAAAAAGAGACAATTCAGCTGTGGTTCAGAGTTCTGGAGGTAAGAAAAAGAGGAACAGAATCTGGAGAAAAAAAAAAAAGTCTGGAATGTTCTTTTAACCTCCCACCCTCTGACCATTTTTGCTTCTGTCACATCTACAAGAACCTTGGGTTTAAGAAAGAAAGAAAGAGTTGAAAAAGTTCATCTTTGGTGTATCTGCTTGGAGCATTCCAGACGTACAGTGGAAACTGCTGTCCATTGACCCGTCTTCTCCAATGAGGCCATGTGTTTACTTTGGCTCCCTGAGAACCGTCAAACAAATGAATCAAAAAAACCCTGTTAAAAAGATTACAGGTCTGACGGTCATCGCACGACTGAACCTCAATTTTGGATCTATTTTGGTTTTGTCTCTATCGCAGCTCCCTGAGGAACCAAGACCTGTACTGTATCACAGAACCTCTGGTTTTAGAAGACTATAATTACCTATTTTCAGTCATTATGCACAGTCAGGGAGAGGTAATATTAAAATTGACCTCTAAAACCCAAATTTCCAAGGTGGCCCAACGGGGTCTGTGCGTCAAATGCAGCGCTACCGGAGACTCTGGTCAGAATTATATGCCACATTTAGACCAGAGACTGAGCTATGCTATGGGTTTCTCAGACGGTGACAAGCAAGCCTGCTTTCATTCCCTCCGTTCCCGCCTCCGACTTCTTTCACGTCTGTTTCATTAACATAGTTAAGTGTGAACTGTTTTCAATTTCAGTCATCTCTCTATGGCAATGGCTAGAAACATTTAGAAGAATCACATAGTTTGAATGACTCTTTGATAGGAGTTCAAGAAAGGCACAAATCACTTTCCAACACAGTTTGTAATGTTCAGTGAAAACATGAAGGCTGTTTAAGAATGGGAAAAAAACCCCAGACAAATCAGCCAACCATCTCTGGCTGCACTTACGTCCACCTTTTGTTAGTTAAAAGCGCTCATTTTGTCTGATGGTCCTGTATACATGAAAAGATTGGAAAAAGGGCACATGTTTATTTTACTAAGTCAACATTCCGAAAGTAGAGCGTGATTTATTTAAGGAGTAAAAAAAAAAAACAGAGAAAAGGAAAAAAATGGGGGAAAAAAAGACTAAACCATCCATGGGCCTCGCCTGGGTTAGACCTCCAGAGTAGACCTAGTGTTAGGAATTCTGTTGTTTATATAAACTGTAATCTTTTCCATTCCAAGTCAGGGGTTGGAAAGGGTGGCTCGTTCTAAGAGGGGCCGCTGAGCTTGTTCTCCTGTTTATTCAGTGTCCCACAGCCAGGAGATGTTTACAGCAATGTATTTATGCTACTCCCCAGCTAGAGGGCCAGACCTCTCTCTCTTTCTCTCTACTTCTAAACAGGACCTCCCACCGTGAATGCCCCAGTGCTGGCACACTGCTTGCACCAAATGGTTTGCTCCAATCCCCAACCCCCAATCTTTCCTCCGGGCTTTACCACTGTCCTAAGGCAATCTGCTATAACAACCCCCTGCAGTTTCCTGGAGACCCAAACCACACTTGCTCTGTTTCTAAATTATTCTTTGGTGCAAAAAGTGGGTGCTTGAAAAACGATCAAGAGACATATTTTTAATTTTCAACATGAAACTATGTTGTACTGGAATCTCTTAACTAAGTCATTTTAATGTCATGGGTCTGTTTGAGGCGGATCTCAAGGTTGTGGTTTGCTTTCAGAAGAGCCGGGAACCAGTTGGAAAAAAAAAGCTTTTTGACATTTTTTTTCTTTCTGTGAAGCAAGCATTAAACCAGGCAGAAATGCTGCTCAAATGCATTGGCTAGAGGGAGTTCACAACCAAATGATTGGACAGTTGACATCCTCCCCGCAATCAGGGTGGGAAAAACTGTGAGCAAGTGTGTGCATGTTGAGTCACTGCGCAGTGGGTTGTATATTTACATGTTTACAAGCAGCTGCTGCACTCCCTTGATGTTTCCTCCATTTGTTGTGCATTCAAGCTGTTCAAGGATGTTTGTAAGAGTGCTGTGGTGGTCTAAGGGGAGTTAACATCCAGACTGACAACGCCAGGTGATAAGGAGGCAAACGTTACCACCTGTACCCTACAGCCACATGGACAACTGTCTCCCTGCCCACCACCATTTTGAAAGTCAGCATATGGGCTGACCTCAGAGACCAGCCTGAAGAAGTGTCAATCACTCACCTCATGATGAAGTCAAATTCAGAGCCGGCGAGCATGAGCACTCCCAGCAGAGTAGAGATGGCGCCGTCAATCACAGGAGCGAACATATGCTCCATAGCCACGGCTGAACGAGTGTTCCTGTCCCCAATGGCAGTCAGGAAACCCTACAATGTGGAAAATAGAGAGAATGAAATTGGACTGTTTGATTTTATTGGCAGAAAAACAAATACTGATGAATTACTGTGTAAGATGGCCTTACCAGTGCAATGTGCACAGTAAACTCCACTCCAATACCAACGGAGGCTATAAGGATGACGACAGGAATGGCGCTCAGTTTAATACCAATCAGGCCCATGATGCCAAAAAGTTCCACTGTCATCATGGCCAAAATAAAAACCTGTTGAGTAGAAGACAAAATCATGTTACATGAGAATGAACCATGTATATGGAAATAAAACTAAATGAATCACAATGTAAGAATGGGACTCACTGGACCAAAAAATCCTCTACATTTCACTGTCACCTGCCCTGAGTCTCAGATTACATAATGACTATATCCTGACCTCTCCCTGTGTTTTTTCGATTTCAGGGCTAGGAAATGAGTAAGAATATGATAAAGGAGCAAAAGGACCATTCTGCTATCGCTTTTCTTGGTGCAGTATAGTTCTCAGTGCTTTCCTACTCAAGAGAAACAGTTTTTCTATAAATTAAATAGGGCACTTGGTTAAGTCTTTGCCCTGAAAACCTTTGATGTTGGCAGGGGTTCCAATTTGGTCATGCTTAAATTGGAGATGGTAAAACCCATTTTACTGCGGCCACATATAGGCTGTGAAACTGAAGAGGACAGAGCTGGTTTTGAGTTTAAAAAAGCAAGTTCAGTAAACTTTACTTTATCATTTAAATAAATGCCATAGGAGAAATGAGTCTGACATAGTACAGCTAAACCAGAAATACATGTCAACCAAGGCCAATGGCCACTTCTAGTTCCTTGCCTCTTCATGATGAGCTACAAACCCCACCAGCTTGTGTGAATCACCTCCTAGCCCATGAACTAACTCACCCAGCCACTACCCCCACTACACCCAGTCCCTGATGGATGGGTTTAGCAGGCCAAGGTCGTGACTGGGCAGATCTGTCCTGTCCCCAAATTTCTGGACAAAGGCAGTTGGAAGTAAAAGCCTTTAGGAGAGCTTTGCATTTCTTCTTTAGAAAGTCTTGCTGCACCCATTTGAATGACAAAAGAGATGAGGGGGAGAGTCCGTATGTGTGTGACTGTGTGTATATATGTGTGTAAGCAAGCAGCACCCTCTAGACAACCCGCCAAGGCCCTCCCCAGAAAACTGCCCTGGTGGCAAAGTTATTGAGCTGTGTTGAGGGGATCAGGGGGAGCAAGAGAAATAAGAGAATAGGGGAAGGGGCTAGAAAAAAAAAGGAGTTAGAAATGGATTAACGTGAGAGGAAGGCAGACTTACAATGACGCCTGCGGTCCATGGGTTGAGCAGGAGGATGGCGCACACCAGGAAGGTGCAGGCAAGAACTACGCTGATGGACAGCAAAAACCAGTGGCGCAGACCAATGTACTGTTCCCAGAACAAAAAGGGGTAGCCGTTGGGATAGTTCTGGATTCCCTGACGCATAAATTCCTCGCAAACTGTGCGGACACTCTCAATGGCTTCAATGAAGTCTGAGGCTTGTCTGAGGCCATTAAGGTAGAAAGGAAACTGAGCAAACTCTAGAGGCTCTGCCGCAGGGACTGAAAGAGAGAAGAGGTAATGCTTTTGAAACATGCATAAATATGACATCCTTTCTAATATCATTGTCTTTGTGTTTACTTACTGCGAAGGTTCTCCCCAGTGGTGTCGTACTTATCATGGATCCACTCCCGAGGATGGGGGTAAAAGTTGGCTTGGGAGGCAGCATATCCTAACGGATCATTACTAACCCATACTGTCAGGTAGATGTAAAAAACCTCTGGTGGAATGAGACCCTCCTCGTCCACCAGACGGCGGGAAGTAAGCTTTAAAAGTGTACACAAAATGCGTAAATGTAAGTTTTGGGGTAAATGCAGAATTTTGGATGGGTATTTAAATTGAATGCTCTAATAGTTGATCACACACCTGGCTGTAGTTAAAAGGTTCTTTTTTAGAGCCAGTTTGTATGAGGAGCTTGTAAGCCAGCGCTCCATCCTCTGTGCCATTGCGATAGCTGTCATAGGTGATTCTGCCAGCTTCCCAATCAGCATCAAATGTAGCCTGCAGACCTACATGAAGCATGGATGGGTACAATTAAAACCTCTGTGGAAAAAAAAAGCTGTTCAAAACAATCCTACTTTTCATAATTCGGTAAGCTATGACAGTGGATTGTTAAAAATGCTCCTCCCTTAGAAAGGGGGGGAAAACTTCAGATTTAGTCAGATTTAATGCCAATCCACACGCACAAACAGGCGTATAAAACAAAAGTACCCCTCCCCTTGCTGGGTTCTCCATCTTTCTGCCTGGTGCTGAATAAATGTGTGTGGGCTGAATAAACTAACCAGAGAAAGCTTTTCGTGCTCTCCAAATTACAAAGTCTGGCAACAGCTGAAAAACAGTTTCCACAACCATTCTGTAATTACAGAGATCTCCTCACAAGAAAAGGAAATAGCATAGGGGAGAAAGAGAGAGTCTTTCAACTACCTCCAGTTTCCACAGCCTTTCAAAATAAATAGCTTCTTTTCAATTCACTGGGTTTTAGTTGTTGTGGATTCACCTCACAGTTAAGCTCTCAATACAAACTAATGTGAGCAGAGAGGTCACAAACAGTCAGAGATAACCCCTGACCTTCCCGTAATCTTTTCTATGTCCAGGTGGGTAAAACACAAAAGCAGATGACAGAAGTGAACTTTCACTGAACTCTCAGTTTCACCTTTAGGGATAAGAGCATTTGCTTCACAATAAGTAAGCGCACATAAAAATGATAGTTTGTGGCATTTTTTACCATAGCTATGATTCATATTTACTGATATTTTGTAGATGCTTATATACCCTTATCTATAAACAACAATATGGTACGAGACAAGGTATGAGCCGATTTTTGCAGACATAGTGAAAATAGTCAGAGGAGTAAAAATGGTAGCAAGAACTGCTAAAAAATGATCTTACCTTTGAGCCAGTCCTGGAAGTAGTGCAGCCACATTCTGGGAAGTTTGTGATTGCTATCCTTAACTACATATTTGACAGAGTTGAAGGCATTGTGAAGCTGAAGAAGCTGTCTCTGAGAACGGGCATAGTCAAAGCCATCCATGGTAACCAGGTACATGTTATAGAAGGAGAAGTATTTAAACTGGGCATTGATAAAGTCATACTCCTTTGTGTCTCTGGGGACAATATCAGTCAAGTAGAGTCCATCATGGACCATTGTGGTACCATAGAGGCTTAGGCTCAGAAGAGCCACGAAAACAACAACCACCACAGTCTTAGTTTCGGGCTTTAACAACAGAGGTGCGTACTTTTCCCGTGCAAAGTTTGACAGATTCCAACGAAAGAAGGGCAAGGGCACACACTCGTGGCCTTCTTTGGGCTCCTCCACCTGGGCTAGAAGGTCTCGGGTGGAGCTGGAGGTGGTGAACAGCTGGGAGTCATAAGGGTCCGTGGTCGGAGTGGGTGTGGGTAGGACCATGGATGGAGGACTTGTGGAGATCTGGGAAGTGGGTGGCAGAATGGTGACAATATGCTGACCAGCTGCATCACACTGGGTGAATGCCTGCACAGTGGTGGTGATGTGGGTGCTGGTGGTTATAGTGGAGCCAGTGTAGGTGGGGGTGGATGGAGCGTGCTGGTGGTTGTCGTTAGCATCTGAGAACTCCTGAGGCTGGATCTGGATCACCCGAGATGAACAGGGGCTGGAAGAAAAGAAACATATAAATGAACATTTTGAGTACTGAAGGCTTTGGCATAATTTAAATGGCTAAAATAAAGTAAGGGCAGCGCATCTTAGTTACCTGTAGAAACAGCAGAGGATGTCCAGTCTTTTGTCCTCCCGCCTGTGCAGGTCTAAGCTCAGAATGGCAGGGAAGATCAGCAGAACCATGGCAAAGTTAAAGACAACCACAATAGCTGCCTGAAATGAAGAGTAGAGAGAAAGAGAGACTTCAGGATAAAGTCCAAGTCTTTTCGTTCATGAGTTCTACGCTGCCACCCGACTCCACAGCTGCTGTCTGAACTTGAGAAAAAACACTCTGCATTCAGGATCCCTCGCTGTTTTAGTGCCTCGGATTGAATCCCAGAAAGTAAAATATGCACCCTAAATCAACCAGCAACCCCCTCCCCATCACTCCACAAATAGTCAACAATCCAAGGAAAGGGGACTCTCAAGGTCACAGCGAGTCTGAGCAGAACCCCCCCCCCCCCAACTCCGCCAGCCTCAGACAGACATTATATTCTGTATCATTACAGTGCAGACCACCCAGGGTTAGCCTGGGGAGATCAGAGAAGCACAGTCTGATGGCTGGGTGATATACTGATATATTTACTCATCTCATTACCTCTCTCTCTTGGATGAGGGGGTTTGGCCATAAAATAAAGAGAGAATGCAAGAAAGAGCAACAACAAAGGCCATCCTCACTTTCAATTAACTTTGCTCGTTTTTTAAAGCCAACTTTCACTGCCCTTTTCAGACAGTCAACGCCCCTGCCAGTCTTTCTCAATGGAAATCGCAGGGTGCAACGGTTGATGACATGTACTCGCACACAAAATACAAACTCTTACCTGAAGTGAGAAGGCCCGGAGAGCAGGAATAGGCACTAGGGCAGCCATGAAAAAAGCAATCATGTTATTGATGGAGGTGAGAGCCACACTGGTGCCAGTTCTTCTTAGGCAGTCACCTGTCCTCTCCTATGGAGAGATTTGGCAAATAATAAGCTGTGATGTTCAAAAACAACAACAACAGAACATCTTCATCCCCCCAGAAGCATATTTATGAGATCCGTGCCTTGAACGGGATGTTGGATCTGGTCTCGGTGAAGGAATGAGCCAGCAAAAACATGTCATCAACTCCAATGCCCAGGGCCAGGAATGGCAGCACCTGTGGAGGAACGCACAGTTCTGAGTTACAGCCAAGCCCTGAGGCTGAGTGTGAATTTAAGACATTTAGGTGTGTATTTACCTGTGTGGTGGCGGCATTGAAGGACAGCCCCAGCAGTGAGCACAGACCAAGTCCTGCAGCCACAGACAGAGCAACTAGAAGCACTCCGGCCAGCCCTACAGCACCCTGAGACTTAGCACAGTCCCAGCGCAGCATGGTCACGCATGCGTATGCCAGCTGTGCACAGAGAGAGACACATGTAAGGGAATAGCTCCACACATATGGAGACACGCTCATCACATTTCCATTAGCCTTAATTAGAGTTGCCACAGTAATGGATGTCTTACCATGAGCAGATAACCACCTGCCACCCTGATTACACTGACGTCGGAGAAGGACTTCATGATGTCATTAAGAGTAGTGGTAGAGAAGGCATAAACGTTGGAGGAAGAGTTCTGAGGAATGCTCCCATGGACAACCTAGAGACAAAACCACAGTTTTACACAGCAAACCAAAGAATTCAACTAAAACATTTCTGTATTTGGATTGAAAAGAGCATATATCCATGGGTCAAATCAAAGAGGCTTGTGACTGGCTGCAATTTAATAAAATTCGTTATGAGCAAAGTTGCTTAACCCAACATTGTGTGTTTTGAATGAACTTGTGCACTCATTGCGGAACAGAATCTTGAATTACTTTTTCTGACAAGCCACACAAACATTAATTTTTCCCCTCATCAACCTTGTATTTTATCCTAATAACATAGCACGAGACCCTATGAAGCTTGACAAGCAAGAAATAATGAGCACAGATGCCAGAGGGCAGAGGTCAGATGGATCAGATGAGATCACATGGTCTCTCAGGCTACTCCATCAGCACCATGAATGGCCGACAACCTTAAGGGGAAAGGAATACCTCTGCATTTTGTTTTTACAGTGCCCTATCCCCCCAACCTCCCCTGACTCCACTTCCCTTACTCTTGCTCTCTTTTTGAGGCAGCAGACATTACTGGAGGCTCTTCTCACTCTATAATTCCCCCTCTCTCTTTCTCTCTTTCAGTGTGCACGCTGGGTGTCAGTTATCACAAAAACAGCTTGTTCCTATAACTGGGAGTCTGTCAGTGGCCTCCTAGGAGGACTCCGTTTACTAGGCAGCTGAGGATTGATGGAATTCAGGCAGACGTTGCCATCCACTGGTCTAAGGAAAACAACCCTCTTGCACCACTTCTGACCTCCTGTGCTCTTTTTACCTTTCCACCCCAGCTGGGCTGAAACCATTCAGACCTCACAAAGTGATTGGAAACAGGAAGTTACCTCAACGAATTTCCTCTGCCAGGACTCCAAGATGGCAGTGGCCTTGTCCTCGTTCCAGTTGATGTCATGGATCTCATAGTCATCTTTAAAGTGCTCATAGAGCTGTTTGGGACTCATGAGGAGGAACATGGTCTGAAGAGCCTCCGCACTGTACAGGAAAATACAGAAGGCTGAGTGAGACACGAACGTACAAACAGATTGTGTCGCAAAGTGATAATAATAAGACATTAATACATTATAATAAATAGTGAAATGATGGGCTTGGGCTTCTTTAAATGATCATAACACTTCCACCGAGATTAGAACAATATTCAAATGTTGGGCAAAAGGCAAATATACCGCTCTCTGCAGACTTTCATTTATTGCAGATTAAACTCACGGATTAAATTACAGGTGTCAAATACTTGTGCTCTTGCTTTTAGTTTAACTACAGTTTGTTTACTTGGTATCATATGTAATTTTTTTCTGTTCAGCGTGTTTTTATTATTCTCCACTCTGCATTTCAGAACTGCCCATAGGTTATGTGGCTGTCCATCATGTTTAATTGGTCTTTCCTATACTGGGGTCAGAGGTGGAAACTGATCCCTCTTCATGTAAGGAATTCCTTGGATGTGTGAGGTTATTTGGAGTCAGAAAGATTCCTCCCTCTCTCCATCTCTGTCTCTTTTTGGTTTTCTCTCTTACTTCCTCTCTTGTCAGGGCCTCCTAAGAGAGGCCCACCCACATACCCCCTCATCTTGCCTCTCCTTCTTTCTTTCCCCCTCTTTCTCACCTCAACAAGGCATTCTGGGAGTCCTTTACTCTTTCACCCAGGATCAACTCCTCCTGCCAGTGCATGAACTTCTTGGAGAAACCATGGCAACCGCCCTGAAGTTCAGCAGCTATGTCGGGGACCTAAATAAAACACAGACCACACAATTAACACAAGCGTATAAATTCCGGACTCATATTAATAAGACATTGTCATTTGCATTACAAAACTGTACACACCTGTCGTGGGTCCTTATTAGGGGCACTGTGAGGGCAGTCTGTGTCATTGGGATCCAAGCATGGGCGGTTCATATAGGCATGGCCCACCTGAGCCTTATCTAGCATCTCTCGGAAACCCTCTAGAGATGTAAATTGGCTCAACTCCTCCATTAGCTTGAGGGGGTCCAGATTCATCCACTGAATATCAGGCATGCCTCTACAAGAAGAAACACAATAAACTAAATTGAGACATTTCAATTAAGTTAGCAGACTAAATGTGTCAATTGAATCACTTTTTTTCAAACAAACCCCTTTCCCCTGCCCTGCTACTGCTTCTTCGAGCTTGCCGGCACCAGTCCCTCCCTGGTTGTGGCGGACTACAGATGGCGTATAAAGTAGCGTTTATTATCCTGTTACACGGAGGGGCATAATGTGCCGGCGGTCTACAGGCTTCTGTCTCTTAACTTTGTGCATCGAGTCATAATGATTACCTCTGCCTCTAAAACATCTTGATAAGGATGGAGGCGGGCAGTGGGAATGCTGAGAAGGGCTGTGCCAAATGTCTTGAATGTTGCTTTGAGCCCAGTGTTCTCAATGCCTTAGCCTGCAGGTTTTAATTTATCATCTCTCACTCAGTGGGTATTGAGAAAGTGGACTGTTTTTATTGATGTGCCACAGACTAATTCTCTAGGTGAACTGGAATTACAGTTGGATTCTTTTTTAACATCTCTTTTAACATCAACATTCTTTTTTCATTCTGATTTACAAGGGAAAGGTGATTTTGGGAACACTCACAACCTCGAACTTGTAACATTATTTCATTGTTATGGCAATGAAAATTATTATATATCACAATAAAAAATTCCAAATCAACACCTATGTAGTAAAAAAAAAAACAAGTAAAAATGCCAAAGAACCCAGAGTGATACCCCCTGAGAGAAAGAAGGGCCTTTCACCGTGATGAGTATTTGTGGGTAAAGAAGAATAAAAGTGAATAGTGTCCCAACTCCAGGCCCGATCTCACTCTAATAACTCATGAAGAGCAGCTTCAAATAAAGCTGGTCCTCTCCCATTCCCACATACCAAGCGCCTTTGCTCCTGCTTGCAAAGAGAGTCTCCTTTATCTCCTATTTTTTGCTTGAGTGAACCGGCCTGGGCCCTTTTGTTTTTCCATAGATTGCTGCTCTTTGTTCCCTCAAGTTTTTTTCTCCCTCACTCACTCTCTCCCTCCCTTTCTCTCTCTGTCTCTCTCACTCTTTTCCCTTTAGATGAAAAAAAAAAAACAGCTGAACTGAAGCGGAAGCCTGAGAGGACATTAGCCTCAGTGGCTAACGCAGGCTCTCTTCATACATGTCCAAAGAGAATAAGTAACAAAAATTTTAAAGGCCAGTCATGCTTCTCAGAAAACCTGGGAATTAGTCAACCTAAGCTGATGAAAGAAAAAAAAGCCAATGAGAATTGACAGAATCTATCTCAGCCAACTGAAACCAATTTACATCCTACATGGCAAAGAATACAACATGGCTTTCAATTTTCCAACAATCAAATATTAAAGAGATGTTTTGCGTGGAAGTGTAAACTACATTTTCCAACATCCAAAGTTAATTTTCCCTATTTTTTTCTCCCTCTTTCTCTCTCTGGGCCCACGACTTGAATAATGCCCATTTTATTTGTTGGACAACTTACAGCTCCAAGCCTGGGCGATTACCATGAGAATGCACAGTGTTACCCAGTGCTGACAAAGCCGGGCCCCCTCCAGGGCCCCCTCACTGATGGACACTCACTCGTAAACTGAAATAATGCTTACCATTGTCTGACCCAAAGGCTCCCCTAACCCCCCACCCTTCCCTCCTACCCACCCAGTAGCAGTCATCTCTCTCCCTCCCTCTCTGTCTCTGTCCCCTTTCCGTAAGGGCTTCTTCAGGCTGGGGGATTGGGTGGTGGGACAGGGGTGCAGGATTAGAGATTGTCCTGTAAAGCCCCCTCACCACACTGTTGACAGCTCAAGCCACACTGACGACGGAACCAGGCTTCAGCTTATCAACAGACTAAATAGAGCTTTTGCTAGGGGCTTGATGTCAGAGTTTGTCGCAGCCGGCACCGTTTTGGTTGAAGGTAAAGGCCAATTGTTATAGGAGCGTGTGTTATAACAAGGAGGGGGGTCAAAAGTTTCAGAGCTACAGTTCAGGCACAGCACCTTGTTTAATTCTGGTCTCTAAAGTTTAGATATATTTATAACGGTCCAGTGAAGCTACATGTGACTTCATCAGAGATAGGTGGTTATGTATTACATTAGAATATGCAGAAGGCTTACGGTAAATAGGCAGAGCCTCCTTGCAGCTTAGAGCCTTCCCAAAAGCAGTCCAAAGGAGTCACAATCATACAGGGGAAAAGTTTGTCAATCATCTGCAAAGAAATAGATTATAATCTTTAGTAAAACAGATTTCATGGCACAGAACAAAAAATAGCTTAAGTTAAGTTGAATAAACACTATAATAGCCGTGTAAAGCACAAAGCAAACAGTAATAAGAAAATGATTATGAAACAAGCCAAAAATGGCATAATAAAAACATGCTTACCCTCTCAATCATGACATTTTCTATAATTGGGACTCCGGATTTGAAGCAAATTTTATTAAGATCCCAAGATCTGTGGGTAGAAATTGTACAACCACATATTAGAAGACTGGCCCTTGTGTTTATAAGTGTTTGAAATTCCCTGTAATCCTTCTGGGGGTTGTACTTACTTTCCATAAAGAGACACTTGAACTTTGCTGGCTGACACAGCAGCCTCCAGGTGGAGCAGCAAAGCCTCCTGGGTAAGAATATTGTTTCCTTCCTGTTTGGGTGTCTGTATGAGCATCTGTGAGGTGAACACTGACTCCTCTCCCTGCTTCTCTTTTGTGTAGCGTAGCTCCTTGCTCACCCGACTGCCCGCTGAGAAAGAGAGACAATAACGTTTGTTATTTTCAAATGTTCAAAAAGGAGACAACTTTACATGTCAGAGACACAACAAGTAAGTGGAATAATATGGTTAATGGTCACAATGCAACAAAAGAATCATGGTCCTCACACAGAGGTTAATGTCATAATTAAACCCAAATTAAATGCATTACAGTTCTCCTTCCCCTGTGTATATTCCAGTTAACCCAGAAACAGATGTGCGGATCACATTTGTGTCTGTAGCACACTAAAAGGTAATAATAACCATGACATGGCCCACACTTCCACACAAGGCTAACAAACAGGCTTTTGCGCAAAATCCTCCATAAATTCTCCAGTGTGGCTGACTTAAAACTGACAGAAACGCTTTCCCAGTCTTATCTTGCCACTACAAGTTTAGCACAGACTGTAGTTTCTGAAAGTAAGGTTGCTCAAGACAGTAGGTCTTGATCTACAGGTCACCGTGTCTGACCCAAGATGTGAGCAGTTAATGAAAGGAGAGAGCAAGGCAGACGAGCACAGGCAGAAATGCTGTTCGTGTGGTATGTTGAGACGGGATGAAAAGCATCAAAGAGCGCAGAGGAAACTTCGTAGTCCAGCCCCCTAATTAACGGAGGCGGTGGTGAAAAGAGAACGCGGGGTATCTGCGGCCATGCCAAATGCACATGAAACGCACCGGCCCAGATCAGAGCCTGCCGTCTGTCCCTCCACATCCCAATACATGATGACAAGCCTGCAGTGGCTGGCTGAGCCCACCGAGCCACTTTTTCTCCCCGGCACATCTCACTGCCTGCCTTAGTTAACTGAGAGAGGGAGTGGAAGAGAAAGAGACACAGAGAAACAGAAAGAGAGAGAGGGGTACTGTTTCTGTCAGGGGTAGCCCACAGCTTCGTAAGTGGCTTAGAGATCCTTTAAGAACAATCCTTTAACACACATCAAAGGTTTTGTTTAATGAAAGAAAAAGCTGAGCAGCTGAGAAATAATAATTGCACCGCAAATATAAATACCACGTGACCTGCCCCGAAGCTTACAACTTGCATGCAAACGTTCAACCTCCTGCTTCCATTCATGCAGCTATCTGACATGCAGGTTACGTAAACACATTACTTCAAAAAATGTGGCGGGCTGAATCTGAAAGCCGTTTCCCTTTGCAAAATGCAAACACGTATTTGTGTCGATCTACAGACAGCATGTTCATATTTAATGCATTCAGGCATCTGCAGGAATTGAGCTCCAATCCTTGGGCCTGTAATTACAGGGGCTCCTGAAGTAAATTATAGCTATTTGTGTCTGGTTCCTCCCATCTGGACCACCCAGCTAGAGGCCCGAGTGGGCCCCGCCGCTCAGTCACCGCTCCACTCAGCCACCCTCCAGATGGGAGCTTTGCTCTGTTCTCTCGGCTCGCTGCTGCCGTACACTTAAAGAGACAGGCACGCAAATACTTTCACAGCCAGAAACGCACCACAGAATGGGGGAAAGGAACTGTGATGCACAAGGGTGATCTGTGATGTACATTTGAGATTCAAACAGCTAGAACTGTCAAACACAGAGGCCTGGGGGATTTTCAAAGCACTAATCTTTGCTTTGAGTTGCTGGGACAGAAACAGGGTAGAGGGGTTTGTGATTATGAAAGCTTTTACTTTTCAAAAAACTCTAAATGAGGGCAGCCTAAAGGTGTTTCGTGATATCGATCCAGCAGACTGCCAAACAGGGCTTACTCTCTTCCAGTGCTAAATTCGTAAATTTCGAGGTCCCTGAACAATGCGGGGTGACGGATCCGGCATGTGATTAGAAGAAGGAGAGGTAAAACCGTGCATTTAGTCTTGTGAGAACAGAGCCAGCGCTGTTCAGAAGTCGCGTTTATTGCAGGCTCATGGTCTTTATTGCAATGTAGGCTAGATGTACGGCAAATGTGCACATAATATAAGATTTTTCATATGAACAGTCGAGTATAACAACTGTGAAAGTATAACAAGAGTTTGTTGCGTGAGGAGCGGGATCCGCCAAAATGAGGTGCTGTAGCGGATTTCGGAGGTGCCGTATCCAGCTTGTTCCGGCACAAACTAAGCATTGCTCTCTCCCAAGCGGAGACCCTCCTTTCTTTGTTGTCCTTCATTTTTCACAGCCTTGGGGGTGACATCACCATCATGGGCCAATTATCCACGAGGAGGGTCTGACCAATGTTCCCCAACATAGCAGGAAAGAAAACCAGCCAAAGTGTCTCGCAGATTAGATAGTTCTGCAACTGCAAATACTCTGTAGCACATAAATTGGTAAAAGCTGATCTACAGTCTGCCCTCACTGGCTAGAACACAATGGTAGCAAGCTTCAGCAAGCCTGTCTCAAGGTCCCACCCAGAAGCAGACCAGCAAAATGAGCTGGTGTGAGGGGGTTCCCTCCCAGTGGGCAGTATGGAAAGTGACATGTAATTAACTATGAAGAAGAAGCCCCCTGCTCCCCAGTGTCACCCCGCCAGTGGACCCTGTCAGCTCCAATCTCACTCATGTCCACCCTCGCTTGGCCTATGCGATGCTCCGCAACACATTGCGCATAACTTCCTGACCTGAAATATAGTTACGATTACCATATTGATGCACCAAGGGAAGCAAGAAAAGTCAGAATGAAAAAATTGCATAATAAAGACACTAAGAACTAATTACAACAAGGATCTATGGGACTATGGAAAGACTATGGAAAATTATGCCATCACTTTCTACGAATTTAAACGAATTTGCATGTGGCGCAGTAGCAATGAGCAGCAAGTTCTGAAACCCAGTGCTTTCTCCATTAGGACAGGCCACCTTCAAAGTGTTGTGGGCCAGATTAGAGGGATTAAGAGGCTTCTGAAAGGACTCACGCTGTTCTAGAGGAAGTCCCACAAGGAAGAGTGCTGAAAGAGACATTTTTACCTGTTTTCACCACCCAAGTAAACCCAAGAGCTCAGATGCACAGTCGGGTGCCAGTGCGTGCCTACGCACACACACTCTCCCATACGCGTTTTCACTCTCTTTTTCTGTTTCCCTTTTTCTCCCACACACATTAGTATATGAAACCACCAAGAACAAAACAAGCTGGTGCAGCTTTTTTGCCTTGGGTCTGTCAAGACCCCATAATGTCCATTCCAAGTTCTTTGTTTGATTTTTTCTTCCTCTTCTTTCCAGACACATTATGTAGACGAGAAGGATAGATTTGGCTCAAGTGCAAATCTTTTTAAACATTTCAGCTTCACTGCAACTCTCAATCACAAGTAGTCTCAATGGCTTGACCATGACTGAGAGAACCACCCCATCTCCCACGAATACAGTGGCAGATGGAGACTGCTCCACCTCTGCCTCTATGAGGGCTAACTCAAGGCCACCAAGAGACTCAATACAGGTCTTTGTCACCCTCATTTTCAGTCACTTTCAGTTGTTTCCCAACAAACAGGCCAAAAAAATAAAGAGAGAAACTCACTACAAAAGCAATTGGATCTGGATTTTTCCCAGAGGATAAAATAATGTGAGAGGGAGGAAGGGCTAGCTTATCTTTGTGTGTGAAATGCATACAAACACATGCATGTCCTCCTGTATATCTTTCTGAGGTAACTGACGGCCTACTTAAATTAAATAACTTACATATCATGCATTATAACCCTTAAGGTAGCAGGTAAAAAAAAAACAAATTAAAAACCAATCAAGTTGGCTAAAACTAAGCTTGAGCTAGCACCTATTCAGACCTGATACTTCTGTTAGCATTGACATAAATTTCCACCGGTTCTGGCATTTAGGTCCTGGCCATTTCCATATGTATAGCCTTCCCTGTACTAATTATGCTAATCAGCCCTAGTGTTGGCTGCTGTGAAAAATACCCACATTAGGCACTCCACTGGCTGCTAATGCAGCTTAATGTGTGGTTGAAACATACATTCATCCCATGGTGAAAGACAAAATTTTTCCACATTGCTGGTTTCATTCAAACTGGAAATGAATTTATTGAGCCCAGAAACCATTTCTTTTCCACCACGTACCAAGAAAATGTTTTTTTGCTCTAACCAAAAGGACAAACTATTGAGAAGGACAAAAAAGAGACGCCCCCCCCTCCCAAAAAAAGTGACCAGTTTCTGTTTTTTTTTTTTTTTAAAGCAGGGATCAAAGAAAATTACCCTCATTGGACTGAATGTAAGAAATACTGTCTGAATTGGGTAGCAAGAGGGACAGCTTCTTGGGGGTCTGGTCTCCTTCTGCCTCCGCTGGCGTTGTTCTAGTAACATTAGCTTAAGAATATAAACAGAAAGGTGTACCCTAGCACTTTCGCCATAGAGTTAGACCTCAATTTGCCTCTCTGATCATGCCACCAACGTCAATGAGACACGTTTACAACCTAAACATAAAACATGTTCTGTTGCTGCACTGACAACTGCTGAAACCGTATCATGCTCCTAACCAAAAGACAAGTCTACTGGCAAACAAACTGATTAGGTGTAGAGAATGAAAACCCTGATTGAAGCCTTAATTGGCAATGCTCTGATTTGGGTTAGAAAGTTGCTAAACTTTGAGAAGGGATGCATTCAGTTCATATCGCTGTTCTTGAGTAATGGGGGCTGGAAGGCTGGCCTGCGTGAGGTGGGGGGTGGAAACGGGGGGTTGAAGTAAACATTTTCAACTGACCCAGGTTGACTCTGGCCTTGTTTGTACTTTCTACTGGTGAGGTCTTAGTCTCAGCAGTTAGGGTTTATTTATGTAGCTGGGGTACTGCGGCTTGCCATTCACCTCCAATAATGCTTCATAGAGCTTGCTTTCTCTCGAATCCGGCACCAGGACTGGAAGACTGTGTATTTTCTAATGAATTATTGCATTTACCTTGCATTTCATTTTTGTTTAGATAACTTCTCCTAACACTGAAAGGTCCACATGTGTCTGTAAATCCTGGACTTGCGCAGGCTCCTTCTGTCTATGTGCATGTGGACAAGGTCATTCATGCAATGTGTATATGTTCTGTATTCCACTCTTCTGCTGCCTGGTGGCTTCATACAACTCAAGCGGGTCTGCTACCCAGATATCCCTGCACGCATTTGAGTAATGTTTGTACAGCTTGTCTGTGTGTACAAGTCTGTCAGGCACACCAAAATCGTGTCAAAACGGATGAGAAAAATTAAGTTACGACTGTATATGAGTACATAAACATGTCCGTCTGTTTGAAAAAGTTTGCCGTTTGTTTAGCCCGGCACACATTTTTGCAATGACCGTTAAATGCCAACAATCCTTTTGGGAGGCCAGCATTACTCAAGCATTTAATCACATATCAAAGTCTGCTTTTTTGCCCCACACAGATAGGCAAGTCATCACTGACAAATCTTTCCTCATCCTTCACTCTAAAGAAGCTCAATCAAATATTAAAATCCACATAATTAAAACAAGATGTGGTACTGCTCGGTTTGGTGTCAGAAACCAGATGAAATAACTCGAGCTCCTTTGAAAACACAACTTTCTCAATCTTTTCTCCCCCTCTTTTAATTCTCCAAACAAATTCCCCTCTGCAATCCGACACTGCACATAAGGAGCAAACACGAAATCCAGAGCAATTTAAGGGTGTAAATGTTTGAATGTTTTTTCGCTCACCAGCCCCCGAACCGTCATCCTACATTTCATTTTATCACCTCTTTTTCCTGCTAAAAAAATAACACTTTCCCAAGAATTAACCCATGACTTAAAGAGGTAGCTCAGCTAAAAAACTGTGTCTATACAATAAAATTCAGTGAAGTCTAAAACAACATTGGACCCCACTTTTCCAACAACATTTCCTTTCAAATTCAGAAAAAGAAAAGTCATGCAGGTTCGGAATGACAAAATGCCAATTTACATCATTTTCACTTAAGTCTTTAACTATACTTTTTAAACGGCAAATCATCACACTCTGTAATCTATAGAAAACATACAACTTACACATTCTACAAACATAGGTAAGACTAGGTTAGATAAATATCTTTGATAGCTCCTACTGTTCATAGGAGGTTTTGTGCCACAACTTACAAAACACAGCATTTCTAACAGGGTGCCTAAACTCAATTACTAAGCTGTTGGTTCGTTTTTATAAGTCACCTAAACACAAGGTTGCTGATTTTCGCACATCATTTCATGGAAGGCGGAAGCAATTACAAGTGGCCCGGGTGGTCCCCTAGGACATGGACACTTGGTGGCCCCGGTGACATTTGGGTGGGGGCTAGAGCAGAGGTGAAGAAGGGATAGTCAACGCCTTAGGGGTAATGAGGAGGCATATGCTTCAAAATGCACAGCTGGGCAAGTGTGAGATCCACAGGCCTCGACTGTTTTGCTATTCTTTACAGCTCCCCCACACATTTTTGTGACAAATAGGTTTCAACATTTAGCCTGTCCTTAAAAATCACTGAAAATGAGCAATGCTTATGCCACATTCATTTTGTAATAAAAATGTTTTGGCTTGCCAAATCATTGGAAAGCCCTCTTGATTTATGCAACTATTTAGTAATCGCTAACAGCACCAGGGAACTTTTTTAATTCAATTCCCAATCACAAGACCCATTATAGAACTCTTTTGTTTGTCCCTGTGACTTTTTATGTGTATGTGTGCAGAAGTGAATGTGTGTGCCTGTGTGTGAGAACTAACCTCTCCTTGTTACCATACCACTTACTCCCCATTCAGCCCAGAGCAGCTTTGTCAATGGGCTATTGGGGGAAACAACGCAGGCAGAAACTTTAGAAACACAGGCACTGCCTCTTAAAGGCACAGCGTTCCCTTTCAGCACTTTGGCGTTTCACTCCAGGAGCCCCATGCTTTATGCCTGCTTTACATTAAAACACAAATTTCACTGACAACATCTGACAACTCCCTTTGCCTAACTCCGGCTAACATTCCCACCAGAGAGCATTTGATTATATATCACCTCCTTTAGAGCTCTAAATATTTCCTAATTATAAACTTGTTTCAATATCATAGGCAAAAAAAAGTTTTTACGCAAGTCAGAAAGGGTATTTTTGGACTATGAAATTGTGAAAAAAGCATATGGAATTAGGTCTAAGATGTCTCGCCATTTTTCCCCTGAAACAAACTAATGCTAAGCTACCACAAATGGCATGTTTTACTTTTAAATACGTAACTAGTAAAGCACTAAATAACGATGACTAATATACTTGTGCATGAGCGTGTGCATGTTGTGTGTGCGATTGTGAAACAGGTGGGTAAACTTCAGCTGTATTCACTTTTTTTGGTAAAGGGGGGTGCCTTTATTGTTGAATGGAATCCAAGAATAGTGAAGGACCACACAGCGAGCACGAGGGGGAGGGTCAGCACCTCAAAGATGGCTAACGATTCACACACAGCCCATCTGTGCAGGGGATCAGCAGTGTGGCGAAAGCCTAGGGGGCTTAGAAGGAATTTGGCAGTGTGAAAACCAAATAAAGCTGCCTGAAAATGCACAGATAAGTGAGGTGCACGGATAGAACGTCAAACGGGAAAGGGAGAAAAAGAAAAACATCAAGCGCAGCACCCACCGCAAACAATATAGGCTGATGGGGTGAGAACAAGAGAAGGCTTGCACGCGCTGGGAAAAAGAATGCTACGTGTGCGTGACAGGAGATATGGAATTCCAGAGGCCACGGTCTATGTCCGCTCAAAGATCCTGAGACTTCATATCAGAAGCCCACACAAGGTCTGGGTCTATATCGGCCAACAACTGCACCGCAATCACATTTTCAATCAGTTAAGCTTAGTTAAGCTATGCAAAGGCAGTCAATAAATAAGGTCCATGTCTGTTCTGACCCTATCCAAAGTGACGTCACACAGCATACACAAATAACTCATTCCTTTAGATCAGCTCCACAAATATACCCACTCAGCGCATAAGCAAAACATGAAAGCTTGGACTCACCTTCCACCCATAGTTTCTCAATGTCCGTTTCAATGGCAGCGACCCGCAAACCAACAGACAGGGCTCCGAACACAAGAAGTCCAATGAAAAGGACTTTTCCACAGTGTCGCTGGATGTGACAGCCCAGAGAAAAGAGAAAAGCCTGGAACCTTGCCCGAATCCACAGTGGTGCTTTCTGTCCCACAGCTTTCCCCTGAGACACAAGAGAGGAACACTTACTCACATGTACAGTGATGCCATTTCAGATCAGTTGTAACACACGGTGCCCTGCCAGGATAGCGAACTGTCCTGACAACACATGAATCAATATTTACAAGTCAGGTGATTTTCATTTTGGTGCAAGACATTTCTAAGCGTGGCATTGTCTGCTTGTAAAGTAGAGAATGTCAAAGACATCTGAAAACAAAAACACAGGTGAAAATAATATGCAGATTAAAAAATTCGGAATACATTCAGAACTGTTTCATTATTAATCAACCTTAACCTATGGAAAACACTAAAATCCAACAACTTCCATGTGTGCCGTTACATAACATAGTTAACTGGGCATTAGTAAGAGAACTTAAAATGCTTTTTAAAATGCTGTTTGTACATCTATTTAAATAGTTGCAGTATTTTTGGTTATTTATATTGGTCTTACTTTTACTCAAAGTTCTAAAATGCTCAAAGAATTAGTTGTTTTAAACTTTGGGGTTTAAAGTGTTTAGAGTATTAAAGGACATGCTCCAAACATCTCCCAGGCCAGAGGATTCTCATTCGGTCTGGACTTGCTGCTCATCTCTTTACTGAAGAAAGATGGTTAATTCAAATGCTAAAAGTTAACAATCTATCGTGCGTCTATATAAAAGCTCCTTATGAGCTTTAGCTCTAAAATGTGGAAGGTTAAAACATCTCGAATCATGCAACCTCAAACAACAGCTGTCAAACATGTCTTGTTATAAACCATAACTGTTTCAAGATACTCTGCGAGTCTGTTATCACACAGCAGCATGTTACCAGAAAAAACAATTTGTGAGTATTTCTGGCAAGCTATAACAGAAAAGCAAACACTTTTTCATTAGCAATTTGATCAAAAATGTAGATCCATGGCTTAGCAAGTACCTCACAAGTTTCCTGTAACTGGCAGTTCTAGCTGCAGTATATATGGACATGTTTTAGTTTCACTCATGGGAGTTTTGACACATAGCCAGGCGTTCATGCGCTTCACTGATGCTTTGTCAGATCAAACTTAATCAGTGAATTCCTCAGCAGGACGCGCGCATTGTCAAACAAACACGCTATATTGTATCAAGACCAACCAGATTGAACGCCGAGGCAGCATTAAGGACGAATTAAACGTGAAAAACAGTCAAAACGCGCGGACAGAAGAGTTAAATGAATGAAGACTGAGCTTTCATTCATAGAAGTCGCTGTCCGCGCTTCTACTTTCATATTTAGCGTCGTTAACTCTTCACCAAACTAGGTTTTGAGATGTACGTGTAGCCTGTTGAACAGTAACTTTAAAAAGTGAGTAAATTCCCCCCAACACTTCTAAAACTAGGCTAAAGAAAGTCCTTAACAGTTCCCTGGCTCCATGAAATAAGTTACCACGAACACCAAGAACAACAACGTAGCCTAGTGTGTGTGTGTGTGTGCGTGTTCCAGCGGAAAAGCGTTTGTCACCTTAGAAATCTGTTTTAACGCAAAAGCGGCGTGGCAGTAACTGGGTCTCCGGAGGAGATCTGAGTTCACAGGCGGAGGAGAGCGGGTGTAACTTGGGGGTAAATCTCCAAAAACACCACCGGCCGGTCCCGGGTTTCTGGGATCCGAGGCCATAGTCCAAACGGGAGGCAGAAGAAGCGCTGAAGAAAGTTAAAGGCAAACGCGGCGCGTTATGCAAAGGCGATAATAATAATAATCCAAGATTCGCGACACGCGCATCCACGGGGTTCAACTTTAAAAAGTATTCTCTAGTCTTTCCTTGAGCCAAAGTCTTCCAACTCCATCCCAACATTATGCGCTCGAATCCGTATAGATCCTTCGGTCTTCATTCGTCCAGCTATAGCGCGTAACTCGTTTTTAAAGCAGAAGAAAGTGGCGAGCGGATTCCGCCAGTCTACCTCTGATCCTGTTGCAGTAACATTTGGAGAGGTAGCCCCTTTGCAAACCCTGAAAAGGGTGGTTTGATGGAAAAGTGCTCTGGTTCTCATTGGCCGAGGAAGAGGCAAATTACTTTGCAAACATCTCCTATTATTAGCTGCTAAGCAACAGCTCACCAAAGTGGAGAGAGAGGGAGACCACCCAGGCAGGCAGCCCCTCACATCAGCGCCGGGAGGGGGAAGTGCTAGAGGAGCTCTTTCACTGCACTGCTGCTCCGCTCTGCACATTCCCAATAGCCTCGGCTCGTATTTTAACACGCTATCACACAGGCCATCTATTGATACTACAGTCACACATTTCTTTTATGCTGACAGTCGGATGCGGAGGCAAACTTTACAAGTTAATCTGCTCTGCTCTCATATAAACTTAATAAATCCAACTAAATAATATTTAATACAAAAAATTAAAAATAAATGATTTCATGATTTTGAAAGCAACAAACATTATCAAACAAAGCTTGAATCGCCAGATAAAATACACATTTTTCTTTCTATACGATAGCCTACACATTACACTGTATATTTCTTGTTAGGCTATATTTACTCATATATACATTTACTAATTACATCCAAAAAAGAGAAAGAAGAAATACAAGCAATATGCATTGTGACTTGCATGGGAGCAACTTTTATTTTACTTAAAGGAATAGTTCATCCAAAAAATTAAAATCATCATTTACTTTAGTAGTTCCAAACCTGTATGAATGTCTTTATTCTGCTGAACACAAAGGAAGATATTTTGAAGACAGTTTGTAACCAGGCTGTTTTTGGTCACCAATGACTTCCATAGTAGGAAAAAAATACAATGTGAGTCAATGGTGACCAAATTCATACAGGTTTGGAACTACACAAGGGTGAGTAAATGATGACAGACTAGTCATTTTTGGGTGAACATAACAGTTTATGAGACCTTTATTTTAAAGTGACCTTTTTACAATGGAATTATACATTTAAATATAAAATATTAATTACAACATTACCTACTACATTCATTTATGGCTTATGCATAATTTCTTTAATTTTTTCTAAAAGTAAGTGCATGTAACATGTAACAAGGACACCGTAAAAATTAAGTGTTACCACAGATATTAAACCTGTCATACATCTGCAATTAGCAGATAACCCCAGGTTTAGGGTAATGGGTTTTAGATATTGCATAATGGCAGGGTCAAGTCCATCTCAAGGCTACTCCTAGTGATATACTTATCAGGACTCTCTGTGATGATTGGTCCAGTAATAAATGGGTTACATGCTACCAATTTTGCACAGATTTTGTGGACCTTCACATACTGATGCAATTCATTACATTTCAGTTCTATAAAAAATGCACATTCAAGCTAAAAATATGCAAAAGCTCAAAATGTACATTATATACGAAGTATTCAAACATGTTTTACAGAGGTCGATATGAAGTTACAGTTCAAAAGCCCTTGCTTGTAAACTATAACCAACACTGAACAATGCGTTCCACCTGCCATTTGATGATTATTAACTTTAAAACAATGATAGTCATGATACTGATTCAAATACAGGTTCCTCAGCTATTGGGTGAGCACAAGGGCATGCACGTCTGTATGCTACGGCAGCACTGAGCACATTTCTGGAAATTGTTTAATTTGATGAGGGTATGGGCAGCTGGGAATGGAAGCTAATGTGGAATCTGAGGAATTGCTCTATGCGGTAGGGGGCCCCTTTAAGCCTAACAAACTGAGGGAGGTCCGAGCCGAGGTCTAGAGGCCTTGGATAAATAAACTAGGGAGATGACCATGCGCTGTCCAGAAATCTGCCATCACACAGCCCCTAAACATAAACGGCTACAGCCCGTCCCTGCTTGTGTAAAGGTAAGCTCCAAAAAAACGAAGCACGCATATCAAACGACAGCTGAGAGGCTCCGCAGGCGAAGACGTGTTTATTTTCCCCAAAAGCTTCAGGGCTGAATTTATTTATCTTATGAAGGCATCGGCACCATGAACGAATTGCTTTGAAACCAGCAGCCAAGTAGGTTTTGATGGTAGCTCACGCCAGAGAGCATCAGTAAGCATGAACTTGGGTTTTTATTATATCTGATATACCATCCCTGACCCACACATCACATTATATTATATATTTACACACACATATATAGAGACAGGTAAATATGTATTATTGTATTAATATGTATTAAAGTTTAATGTTACTGCCAATACACACACACATATGCATGTATTTACATAGAATATAAATACATATGTGTGTATTCTATATATATATATATATATATATATATATACACATTAAATCAACAAATATTTTTATTACATAGTGTTTCAAATACTGCCAATTTGAATACAAATTAAATTTTTTATTTCTTAATTTTTTATTCTTTAGATGTTTTGTGTTAATGGCTAGCAATTTTTGGTAAAAAATAAATAAATAACAAGTATTAAAATTAATAAATCACAAATGTCCTGGTTGTAAAATAATAATTATTTAGAAAAACATCAGTTTTTTTCTCCTCAGTGTTCTCAAAGAGGTAAGTTTTTCTCTCTCTAGGAAATATGTTTATTATGCTCATTTCTAAAAAATGAGCCCAAAAGAAAAAGAGAGTAACAATATTTGACTTAATCTTAAATCATCAATATTAGTATTTGACAACAGTGGTCTTCTGGCCCAGCCAACATGAAATCAGCAATGTGAAATTTTCACATCCTAGAAACCTGTGTCATTGTGCTCTGGAAATATCCTTAAGAAAGGAAGTCAAAATGTGTATTCAAATTGGCAGGGGCTGACTGTTTTGATGTGGATAAAGGCATGGGGAGACACTAGCCTCCAGCTAACATTCAGGACTTGTTTAGCGAATGTTTACAAAGCTTAAAATATTCTTAGCCCCCAAAGTGCTTTGTGACACACTGATGTGTACATGTTGGCATTGTGAGGGTCCGTCAGTCTCAAAAGGGAAAGACCCGCCACCCACAGCCACAGATAAGATTAATTATGATAATGTATTTCTTTGCCCTTTGTCATCGTAATGAATGGTTCGCTTAAAAAACTTTTTCAGCCGTCTTTGTTTGTGGCCCTTTAACAGGGGTATTGTTGGGACAAAACTAGCAGGTGGCAAGATGAAATCAGACCCCTTTGTTTTCTTACTTATCTCTCTCTACTTATTTAATCCCTGTTGGAGTGTATGTATATGTTCTGCATGTATTTGATATCAAGCCTGGTCTAAAACGATGCACTTGATAGCTGAATTCAAGAAGAATTGGTGCACAAAATGTTGAGTACAGGTGTATGATATAATCATATTGATTCAACAAGTGCAGTATTTCAGATGTTTTTGGAACAACCCAACCATGTTCTCTTGCTGGTACAGATCAGATGAGATGAGAATCAGATAAGTGCTTTGATTAGCGCTTGGCTTTATTTCTTACAGAAGCAACAGAGCGACCAGTCAAAAGGCTGTAACTTCGCCAGGGTCGTGCGAGATAAACAAGCTCGGACGTTATTTAGCGAGTGTCCTGGGGAGTGTTGTAAAGCAGCCAGTATGTTCGTTTCAAAGAGCGCGCAGTCCCTCACATGTCATAGAGGTTATTGGCCTTTACAGGCCACACAGCTTCCATACTGTCTTTGTTCAGCAGTAAGAAAGTACTAATTGTTAAGTGTGTGTGCACTGAAGGTGGGCGTGAGGGTTTGCAGGAGGCTTGTGGGGGATGCAGCGTCTTAAAAGGAGGCGAAAAAGAGAGGAAATTTCGTTTGTGCCTCAAGAACACAGAAGACAAATTGAGGAAGTGTTCTGTTAATGTGTAGGGGTCAGCAGAAAACATGCAGGTTTTCTGCCACTTGGGTGGCCAGCGAGCCTCTCACCACCCTCCAGCATGCTTAGGACTTCAGCTTCGCATCTCTCCACCCCTCCCCTCCGACTACACACACACACACACACCGCCCACCATCAAAACCCACACCACACACATACATTCATACAGTCCCTCAGAGCAAAGGCGGCGACCGTGCCTGTCATTTGGTCAATCAGGTCACTGGCTCTCTCGGCTCTACACTATCCCAACTAAAGACTGGAGGATGTAACAAGCTGTTTATTTCAGTCCAGGTCACTGTGATTGATGACGACTCACAAGCGCTCACTGTAACTGCATCCTTCCATCCGTCCATCTATTTACAGTAGTGGCCAAAATTGTTTGAATACCTGATAGTTTTTTGCCTCCAAAACATGATTCGATTTCATAACGTTCACAAAACATGCAGATGGTTGCCCTTAGAACAACACATGGAGAAGTGAATCCTACTGTTTTTATTCACTTTTAACTTTAATATTTGGTATATCCACCTTTTGCTGCTGTTACAGCATCATATCTCTGGAACAGTGTCAATATATTTCTTGAGAACTTAAGCCGAAAGCATCATATTTTTGGGTAACGCCAACGTTTGTTTGTTTTTAAGCATTGCTACTTTACAAAAATGCTTAACGGTGGTGAAATATATATATATATAAATGTAACTTGTGTGTGTGTGTGTATATACATGTACATTTATATTTATATATGCAAATATTCATGTAAATTTCAGATGTATTACGTTTTTTTCTTAAAAAATACTTATTTCTTACTTATCTTTGATGTGTTATGTTTGTTAATTGTTATATATATACATATATATGTGTGTGTGTGAGAGTGTTTATATATGTACAGTATATGTATAAAATAAAACATTGGTCAAAATGCAACTTTTTTATTTTTTCAATTAAACGGTTACTTTTTTGGAAAGGTTTTAAAATATACACTACTGTTTACATTTTTGTTTCTTTGAGGATTTGTTTGATGAAGAGAACAAATAGCATATTTGGTAAATAAAATTATTAATTTATTAAAATATATATATATATATACATGAATAGGTTTTATCTATGCTATATAAAGTTTGTTGTCTATAAATCCTTCTACTCAACAAGTCTGCATTTATTTGATAAAAAATACAGAAAAACAAGTAATATATTACATTAAACTTAAATTTATTGAAATGATCTATTTATCTATCATATATTTTAAAATGTCATTAATTCATGTGATGACAAAGCTGAATTTTCTGCGGCCATTACTCCAGTCTTCAATGTCACATGAATAGTAAAATCAATTTTAATGCTGATTTTCAATTTTAAAAATTGCTGGTTAATATTTAGGTTTTTTGCGGATTAGTCTGATGTTCAAAAGAATCTTTGGCATCTTTGCTAAATAAATAAAAGAAAAACAAACTAACAAAAAATGTAACCTGTATATATATATATATATATACACACAAACACACAAACATATACATTAATCATCAGGTTGGTTGGCACATCTCAAAGTTCATCTCACTTATGAGCAGGCCTAAAAAAACGGACTGGAAGCTCCACAGAGACAGCGAGGTGGGCCTGATATACGATCTGCCAGTTGACATCTGATCCCAGGCCCAGGAAAACACAAGCATCTGTCACATTTGGCCCAAAGGCTGGGGAATGACACTGAACACAGCTCCAAACCAACACAGCCATGGGGACTCCAACTCCGAGAGGCTTTGTCTAAATATACAAACCTTTGAAAAACAACGGCTGCCACATCTCCTGAGCCAGGTCTGGTGGTCCGAGTGCGGACACTGCGGCGAGAGGGGGCAAAGGCCATGACATCTGATTAGTTATCACACTGACAAAATAGAGGACACATGTTTCGTATTAGTAGACGACAAGCATTCAGAAAGGTCCTGAGGCATTTGGGGTTTTTAATGATTTCATTTTTACTTAACGTGCGCAATGCATCATAGCGCCAAACAATTGAACAAACATTATCAGCCTCCAGGGAACAACTCATTATTTAAAAAAGTTATTATTAAGCCATTTGAGGGAGAAATCCAAGAACTACCGCGGATCCCGACGAGCTTAATCTGCCAAAAGTCTTCAATCATAATGAAGAAGAAAGGGAGGCTGTGACAATCTCATAAATACACAAATTATTGAATGGATTCAAAGACAGCGAGAGGAAACACGAAAGATGTGACTGTAAAATATTTCATTCCGCCCAAAAACAGTCACTGAATGCACATTCATTCCACCGCTGACACTAAATGACTCGGATTGGCCCTAAAAACAATACGTTGGAATAGTTATAAATCACACAGAGCATCTTCCTCAGGCTCTGAATCCATCGTCACCAGGGAACCGGGGACCTGTAATTTAAGAGACGCACAAGTGCTGGAATGCTATAAATCGTTGACAGCAAAGAGGAAAATCTTTAGGAAGTATTCCTTTTAGGCATTTTTTGAAAGCCTGCAAGTATGGGAGAGAAAAAGAAACTTTTAGTAGTCGCTGTCTGACTGGGTGGTCCATTTCTTTCAGTCTTTTTGTGTACAAATAAACTTATCCCCATTGTGGTTATCTGTTCCTTTCAGCACCAGAGCATGCAGTCCCAGTCACGGTGGTCACGCAGATGGGTGATGGGATATCCACTGGACAAACAACCAAACTGCAAACTACACAGACACCCACCAAGATCAACACCTGCAACCAAACACACTTTATGAACTTTGTTTCAATACATTGAACACTTTATACCCATGCATGCCACATAATAGCGCCTCATATAAATGAAATCCCAAAAGGACGTTTTTTTTGTGGGATGCTTGTGTGCATGTGTCTATAAACATCACTATCACAATCCACTTGCCATATATACTTTTATATTTCATTTTATAAGTATACTTTTTAGCCTTGACAATCAATTTACAGTTAAGGAAAAAATACTTACTTTCAAGTTATTTAAATTTATATCGCTTTTAAAAGATATTTTATATTTATTTATATTTTCGTAATACTAGGTTAGGTTAAAACTTTCTCATTCATCACTACGTGTTCATCACGGCCAACCTCCACCTGCATTGTACTTGGTTCCACCTGTACTCTCTGATTTTAACACTTCCCCTGGTCAAGTGTTATTTTTATCTGGTGTTTCTACCTTTAAACTACCTACTGTATAAGGTAAAAGTTATATTGTACAAAAATCTAAATCTTTCCTCTCTTCTGTAGTTACAGACGTCATGCATGCTTCCCTTCTTTCTGGTATTGTTCCTACTGGTTTTAAAACCGCAGTGATAACACCGATTCTTAAGAAACCAGGGCTTGACTCAAGCAATTTTGACAATTATCATCCTATTTCCAATTTGACGTTTTTTATTTTTATTTTTGAAAAGATTGTTGCTTCCCAGCTTTGTGGTCATCTTTCCAGAAATAGTTTATTTGAACCATTCCAATCTGGGTTTCGTTCACAGCATAGTTTTGAGACCGCACTTGTAAAGATATCAAATGATTTATTACTAGCTGCCGATTCTGGACTTTTATTAATTCTTATACATCTTATACATGATCTTAGCTTAGCATTTGATACTGTCTCACACACCATACTATTAAGCTGATTGGAATTACTGGTACAGCCCTTTCTTGGTTTCGTTCCAATTTTACAGACCGCACTCAATTTGTACAACTTAAACAGTTTCAATCAACCACTACTCCAGTTGTCACTGGTGTTCCACAGGGCTCTGTTTTGAGACCTCTTTTGTTTCGTATTTTACTTCTTCCAATAGGCACCATCTTTAGGAAACAAGGCATTCAATTTCATTATTACGCAGATCTCCTCTAAACCTTCTTTAACGTTTCTCCCTTCTGCTCTTGTTGAATGCCTTGAAGAATTAAAAGTTTAGTTTTTAAGTAATTTCCTTAAACTAAATAATAGTAAAACAGATTTTTCTGTTGGTACAAAAACTACATTAGATAAGTCAAATGTTTTAATTGATCATTTTAATGTTCCATTGTCCAACCAGGTTTAAAGTTTGGGAGTCATTTTCGATCAAATGTTGTCTTTCGAAGCTTGTATTAATAGCTTTACCCGTTCTGCATTCTTTCATATTAGGAATATCAATTGTTTACGTCACGTCTTTTCAATGAAGAGGACGGCTTGTGCATGCTCTTGTAACATCAATAATTGATTCCTTCAAAAGCACTCCATAAATTACAGTTGGTAAAGCTGATGCTCGGTTTATATCCAAAACGTCCATTTCTCAACATATGTTAAATGTACACTCTAAAAAATGATCTGCTGGCTTAACGTAAAAAAATTAAGGTAACAATTTGCATGGATCTTTTTAAGTTATTTCAGCTTCGCCACTATTGCTTAAATGCCACAAGAGTTGTCTAGTTAGGCAAACTCTATTACTTACGTACAAACAACATGATTTGCTTTGTCCTCTACAAGCTTAATTAAGTT